>WBNO01026466.1:12994-77656 GCA_013400575.1 Peucedramus taeniatus | reverse complement strand
ATACTTTAATAGTGATTTTATCTAGGAAATTACAAAGAAAAGACATAAAATTCTAACACAATTTCTAAATTTGTGAAATTGGGATAGTATCTTACCATAAAATTATGTCTAAACATTTTTGTTTTAAATTAGCAACTACTTCTTTTTTCAGGAAATTTGGAGAGCGACCTCAACCGAAACGGCTCACAAGGTAAGCATGAAACAAACTCAGTATTTAACAATTTTCTGAAGTTACCTGTTTCATTCTCAGAAAAATTAAGTTAAAAATTTGTGGGTTGCTAACCCTAGAATTTTAAATATCAAAGCTTTTCAATTATATATGCAATCAGCAGCCAGAAGTACAATATTTAATAGACTGGCTTATTTTTAATATGAAACTCAAAATGCATTTTTAGAAATGGTGTTGACTTCATGTATCAGTTATTGTAGGTTATATTGTAGAATGTGGATCTGCTTATTTTTAAATCCTCAGGAACAAGCTGGTTTGTTTCTTGAGTAAAAGTGAGGTCATGTAACACTTTTTGCTGCCAGAATTGAACACGGTGCTGTCAAAGAGTGATCTGAACCAATTTTTGGTGAATCCCAAATAATCAGAGTGTCAGATAGAACTATCAAGTCAGTCCATTATGGAAAGTGTTTAGGGTGACTGGAGTCCAATGCTTGATTTGCTCCTGGCCCGCCTGGGATGTATTTACACCAGAAACTCTTAAGAAGTCACCTTCTTTTTTTAAACTGCTTTAACACAGTCTATGCAAATATTTATTATTCTGTGCCACAAACTGTGCCAATTATAATTAGCTCCTGGCTTTAAAATCCACTGTTTGCTTGAAAGCAAAAAAGGAGGTGCCATTTGTTTTTATAGTTTTGTGTGGTGATAGAGGAAGCCTCTTGTCACCCTGACAGCTTCTATTTTGAATGAAATAATACCTTATGTTAGCACGATGGGGGGGAACATTTACATTTTGTGTTGTGAATATCTGTCTCACTGCATTTCTGGATAAGTATTAGGTTAGCTTGTAATCATTAAACTTCATTTCAATGCAGAATTTATCCATACTGACGGAGTACTTGAACAAACCTGGTGGTTTCTTGTTGGTCTGGCAGTCTTTAGGGCTATTTGAAGATACTGTGTTTTAAGTAATGGGCTGCTTTCCATCTTGAGTAGCACCTATACTATAACCCTGAAGTTACTAATAGAATTTATCTTCCTTCCTTAAAAAAAAAAAAATAAGAACAAAAATGGAGTATATCTTCTATGCGTTAAAAAAAGCAACAAAAGAAGAAATGACTATGCAATGAGAGCTTTTAAATAAATTTTCTGTTTACTGCAGTTAAATCTAACTTTCATGTGCAGGATTTTAGCTCCTAGGTATGCTCGTTGCTCTTTCCTGAATATAGGGTAGGTATCTGAGAAGTGCCAGCCATCCTTCAAAGCAGCAGTTTGAAAACTTTTCCTGCAATGATGAAGGGTGAAAACAAACAACCTTACTTTCCTCTGAAGAGTAAACTGCTGAAACGTAATAACTGTCTCCCAGATTTTTAAGACTGATTTTTTATATAATGCTGAAAATGTGTCTGTAAACCCTTAAAATTTAGTTCAATTATTGGAAAATTGCTGTGGGTTTTTTGTTTAAAGGCTGTCTGGTTTGACTAATAATCTCCAGCAGAACAACACTACTCTGTTCATACTATGCTAGTTGGTTTTAGATGCTAACTATAGTAATACTACCTTAATGAAGAGTTCTAGGATTGAATAATGAAAAATGTCACATAAGATATCAGTGGGAGGGATTGGAGGGGGAACATCACTTTTTCTCACAGGAGCTTGGATTAGAAGTAGAAACAGACCAATAGAAAACACATATTTTCTTCCTCATACAATGCTAAATAAAGATTAGAGAGCACCAAGCAGTTTTCTGTATGGGTTGCTGGGTTTGAGTAGTTTTTTTAATAGTAGTCAAGTCATAAGTTTTGAATATGACAGATGTTCTCCATAAGTATGATAGTACTCTTAATAGAATACTTCAAATTGTCAGATTAAAAGTTTTTAAACAATTTAAATGCAGCTAATATATATCATAATGAAATGTATAATAATAATAATTTCACACTGAATTATGTTTTGGGGTTTAAAATATACTTTTAAAAATGGCTGTAAATTAGTACGTCTTTGGGCTTTGAAACAGTTCTTCCAGCTGTACTTTCATGGATAAGCATCAGTCTTACCAATGTCAAATGTAAATATACGAGTTAGTCCAAGTTTAAAACAGCAATTCAAGTCTATTCTCTGTTCTTATATCCTTCTATTTACACAGAAAATCGGCTCTCTAATCACTAGACATTAATCATGTCTTATGCAGGCATGACAAACACAAGAATTTGCAAAACATCATTAGCAAAGCTGAGTTGTCGTTGTCCAACCCAGCCCTGGCTCAATCTACTTGCTTTTCTCTATGAAACTGTGTGGGGATTTCTTTTGGAAAAGGTCTGGTCAATAAAATACTGCTTTCTGTCTTCTGTAATTTTTTCGCTAGAAATGTTTGTTTTTCTAGATCTGTCCTAAGGGAATTCAATAGTTGGCGCAGTTCATAGAAAAAAGACAAAAATCCAAACAACCAAACAAAAAATCCTTCTTATGTAGGATTCTATCTTTTCATATAAATTCCTGATAAATTCATAATTTATTTCTCTGGTAGATGACTTTGAAGATGAGTGCATTGGTGGGCATCCAACCCACAAAAGCTCCTTCAGGAACTGGTATTCCTGCCAGCACTCCGGCACAGCTGATCCCTAGGGTGTTGAATTTGGCATGCTGCTTAATGAACAGTTAGATTATTATACAGAAGAGTGACTGGCTGGTATTGTTCTCTCGCTTCTCTCAAGGAATTGTTGTTGGTGTGTTTGAGGTAATTACAGCATTTATATAACGTCTGTAATTACAGTGATGATGAACAATAAAACATTTTTAATTTTTTTTTACCTGATTGTACGCAGAAAGTAGATCTTTTCTCTAGAAAACTAGGTGAAACAACATGCTGAATTTAATTTTTTCTTAGTATCTTCAAAACCAGAGGAAAACTTGTACATAAACATTGCACTGATTTGGTTAAAAATTTAGACAGTTTGTCCTTATCATGAGATACTAAATAGGTCATGGAGAAAATATTTAACTAATAAAATGTGTTCTGATTTGTGGCATGGTGCTTAATGAAATAGGAATGTAAACATGGTGTAATTACTGGCATTGGTATGATTCTACATCACAATAATTTTTTTTCTAGAAAATGTAGTAATTGTGAATGATCACAGACCCCATATTGCTAGTTTTGTGCAGGATAGTTACTTCATTTTCCTGTGTAATTGTCTTAAACAGTGAGCAAACACATCTTGACCCTGTTAATGATACCCTTTTTGGAATTTCAGGTCCTGGGGCTTTTTCCCTAAAGCTGTCTTTGTTTTGTTGTAAACAATATCAAAAGAGCTTTCAAAGCTTATGTTCTGTTTTGATTTTTAGGGAAGCAATGCGAAATTACCTGAAGGAGCGAGGTGACCAAACAGTGCTAATACTCCACGCGAAAGTTGCGCAGAAATCGTACGGAAATGAAAAAAGGTAACTTTTAATGTTGTACTGAAGTCTGTCTACAGCTGGGAGCTAAGGAAACGATAGGTGTAGTTGGGTGCACAATGCTTTGCAGATTTCCTCAGATTGCACTGTAGTCTGAAGAAACATAAAATGCTTCCTCCTAAGTCATTTAATTGTGTAACAAGTACTGCAAACCTATAGCACTCAATGGAGTGATGCTGGTTTCTACCAAGAGGTTCCCTATCTATGGGCAAAGCTTTTCTTCCATTGCCTAAAGTTGTTCTCATTTCAAACCTTCCGTTTTAATGTTGGAGTAAATTAGGTGGTCACCAATGAATACTTGCAGAGGAGTTTTTTTCTGAATAATTTCACATTAATATGAAAGGGAAATTGCTAGCCTCAGTAAGATAAGTTTCTGAATCACATCTCTAATAAGTTTAAAAAGAATGATAGGTCACTCATGACTGTATTTATGATAAACATTCCCTTTCAAAAATCAATACAGTACATGTTACAATTATAGGTACTTTACTGAGGGATAGAATCTGCAGGAATACATGAGAATGAATGCTTTTTAGGGAAAGGTACTTTTCCTGCAGTCTTCTCTTGCAGTGTGTGATGTTTTTCTTTTTTTGCATGACTAGTAGAGACAAATAGGATGCTCCTTCATATGTGGGTTTCTAGACCTCTTATGATGTAACACAGCATTCTTCAATTGTAAGCAATGCTCTTCTACTCAGTGTTTCTCTAGAATAATGCAGTATTTGATTATTTTTTGTATTATTATTTGTTCACCACAGAAAGACCACATATTCAGCACATTAATGGCTTTGAAATTTTAGCCTTTTACCACTGTTATATAAGTCCTGTTGCATCACTGTTTTTATAGCTTTGAGATAAGAGATTTGATTTATCTCACATACATACATATTTATGTATAAGACTGATAGAAAGCACAAATGTTATAATTAAACCTGCAGATTTCTCAGTTCATTGTTACCTGTCTCAGTCACACTTTCTGATGTATGTGAATCAGAGATATAGATTGTATTTTGAACTGTTTTTCAATATTCTGTGCCTGAGCACTTGCCTTTCTCAGGTCCTTTCTTTTGGGCATTGTCCAGGTTCTCCATGGCCATGGAACTGTTTAATCAAAGTGCTTTTTAGATGTTTCTGAAATTCTTGATGTGAATCAAATGAGAAGTTAGTGAATGAGGAAGGGCACAAAAGCAGACAAGTGTGTTTGCTGTATAACTGTGCAACCCAACTTGCTCTCTACCGTGTTGAAATGTAAAAGGGTTGCAATGCCAGGCTGGTCTAGCAGCAAAGCATAACTGTGTAACCCTTTGCGGCAAACTCCGACAGCCAAAAAGATTTATCATGACACTATAGAAATCTCTGATTGTTACCTTGTCAGATTGTATTGTCATTCAAACTCATCACTGCAGATGAATAAAGTATATATTGCTCCCCAAAAATGAGGAGTGTACCTGGAGATGAGAAAATGACTTTCTAAACTGTGTATCTGTAACTTTGTCCTTCTGAGGCCAGAGCAGTTCATAAGGAACATTCTGTAAAGCTGTCCAGTGTATAATTATTCTGGAGGACAAATTGCATCAAAAGAAAGGAGAATATAAAAAGATACAGTATGTCATTTTGATTATTGAAAGTTCCATTACTGTTTGGAAAACTTACAGAAGTGTTCTCAGGAATCCAGGGCAAAGCTTCAAATTGTTATTTGGTAATGGTTTCTGAAAACTCCTGTGTGCATTTCATAGTATGGCCATAAAATCCTGTTGACTTGAATATGTGTGTATACTTCACCTGGTGCTTTACCGTGGCACATACCTTACCAAAGTAGTGATAATGTTTGGTAAACTGCTTGAAACAATTGCTAACTGGAATTAGGCATTCTTTTACCACACTTTCTGTGATGCCGTTCAGTGTCTTAGCACAGTTGCATTTGTTCGTGTATGTTATCTCTGATTAATCTGTTTAAGAATGGAAGCATGTCAAATGAGTGTAGAAAACTTGAGAGCTTTATAAAAGAAGATCAGGAATTAAAATAGTTGATTGTTGGTTATCAAAATGTATGATGTTGGAATGATTGCTGTTGTGGTGTGGGTATGAAATCAAGGTGTGGAATCAGTCACCAAATCAGGTTGGAAGGGACCACAGGGGCACATTGGTCCAACCTAGAGCACATGGCACAGGATTGCATCCAGATAGTTCTTGAATGTCTTCAGTGAGGGAGACTCCACAACCTCTCTGGTCAGCCTGTTCCCTGTGCGGTCACCTGCACAGTAAAACAGTTCTTCCTCGTGTTCAAGTGAACTTCTGTGCATCAGTTTCTGCCTGTTCCCTCTTGTCCTATATATATACTAAGGTTTCAGTTTTTCAGTTTAAATATTTTAGTTTTTCTTAAGCTGTAACATACCATGTAGACTGTCTCTAATATTGTTCTGCTAGTTCCCAGACTGTCAGCATAAGTAACGATGTCCTGTTGTTATCAGCATAAAGTGCCAGTTATTAAATCCTTGGATCATGTACCCTAAGGTACTTGATAAAACGGAATGATGAATTATTATATTCCTGTTTCTTCTTTACTTTTTTTTCTTGAGTTTTTAAATTGTTTCTGCTTTATTTATAGCAAACTGTGGCCTTTTTTTCATATTTCTGGAGTAAGCAGAATTAATGAAGTTTTAATGCTGCCTTATGCAACTCTACAGTCTAGTTTTCATCATTTTTACAATCACTATCATTTCTGAAGTGATTTGGTTTGCATACATCTTAGAAATGTATTTCATACCTATTTTGTAGAGAAATTTCTTGTTTTCCTTGGGATTTCATTATGGCATAGCTACCATCTGGTTAATTTTTGGACCTTGAAGAATAACTTAATTGCATTACTTTTGTAATGAAGAATTCAAGTTACGGAAGGAATTATTTCTTAGATTTGATATCTCTTTCAAGTAGATATAGAACTTAAATCTAGACCAGCTTCGACCTCTTATTCCAGTCTTTAGTTAAGTCTTACTTGTTGCGAGGCCATGGAAAATACTTGCCATTAGCAAACTTTGCACATCATAATTAAAAGGATAGCACAATAACTACCTTTCAGTGTTTTGATGAGAGTTACTAGATGGTGAAATATTCTTTTAAAAGCTTACTGTAGATGGTGCAGATCTCACATAGTGGGGCCTGTTTTAAGGAGGCATCACAATAACACTATTCCAGTTGCATGGATGCAGACTTTCTAGGTTAATTTGAGAGTTTTCAGTACTTTTAAGTAACAGGAATGAAAGGAGTTGACTTTTTTGAATCAACCCTTCATACCAGCCTTGCACTTTACAAAGTTAATGGTTTTTAGCTTAACAAAGAAGACGGGAGGTAAGAAGCTCAGGTTGGGCTTTAGTTGAATTTAAGACTTTGTGCCTGATGTTTACTGTTGGATGACTGTCACCTTTCAAAGGCATTCAGCTGATAGAGATTCAGGTGCTGTTTAGTCCTGATGAGTGTGGGTATTTGGCTTGCATTTCTTGTATTGTTTTCTATATTTACAATTGACTGAGACTTCTCTCTTCAAAGTCTGAGCAGTGTGAACATTCAGCAGCTTAGAGGACTGAAGTGTTTTGAATTCAAAAGCATAGTTCATCTAAAGACTGCAAGTCAGATAGGTATTTTGATTGTGCTGTTCTAAGTTAAACATGATCACTGCTGATTAGTATGAGAACGCTGTAGCTGCATCTTGTTTTACAGCTGTTAGTGAAGGAGCTCCTATAATTTCTGATCAAGTACTTCCTTTCTCTGAACTGAGTGTGCTTGTCCTCTGGATAAAATTCCTTACTGAGAGCATAGCTTTTTCCAGGGCTTACCCCGTGGCTCCACTGCTTTGTCCTTAGCACTGTAGTACCTAATGATTTTTCATTTGTTTGTTGTCACATTGAGTTCTTTAGTGGATGTTGTTAGTTCTTTGATCTCCTATGAAGAAAGATTGCCGAGCAGTTTCATTCTCAGGACAATGTGGGTAATTGACAAACACTTGGAATTGACCAAAAGATACAAAGGAGAAACTTCCCTTCTAAAGTCACTCTAGATATAAAATAACTGGCTAGTAGAAGCATCTGAATTCTCCTGAAGGCAAAGACTTCTATAAGATGAACACAGAGATGACTTAGATGATCTGAAAAAGCAAACCTTTGTGACAGAAGCCTGTGGTTTGAGGAGAGCACTGAGTGCATCAGAACTAGGCAGAAATGACATGAGCAAATCTTATTTCCCTTTAAGGCCTTGTTTCCTAGCAAGTTCAGTTACAGTAGCTTCTCTACTTGAAGTACTACATTTTCTCTGTATTGATTGGCTTGAATTGATTGAAGGAACATTGTTCTCTCCTTTGATGTTTATCTGATTTAATACAGTGCTTTCAAAGTTCAAACTTGGTTCACTTTATTGGATAGAATATTCCTAGCTAATTTCTTCTGTACCTGAGTTTGAGGAATGATAAATATGAAGTTAAAAAGACCCAAGACTGTAGCTGTCTATGCCTGAAGGCTGAGAAAGAGGTAGATATATAAGAAAGAAAACCCATTCAAATTGTGAGGATCCAGACCCTTTCTTCATGTTTGTAGATTTAACCAAACTTAAAATTTTATCAGCTTTAAAAGTTTCTTTATTCAATAAGTTTTCAAAGATTTTTCTCTGCATTCTAATTTTAAGAGTGCTTTTTGTTGTGGTTTGTTTTCTCTTCATCGAGTTACACCTTGTTTCTTACAGGTCTTTATTGCCATCTAGTGGCTCTAGTTATTCAAAGGACTTGGTTTCAAATAAAGCTGAAATGAGAAGGGGCATGAAAAAAGTAGGGATTTTTTTTCTTGTGTTTTAACCAGTAAGATAAATACAAAAGAGTACATAAGGAAAGAAGGTAATTGTGTCATGTTCTTTATGCTGTATTATTATTTGGAATAGAAGGGATTTGTTGGATTTTTATTTTGGTTTTGTTTGATGTTTTTTTTTTTTTTACCAAAGCATTGCTCTGTTAGTAAAGGTTGGCACTAATTTTTAATCCGTGTATAACTTCTTCATCAGGAATAGCTTATAGATGATGACCACAATATTGAAAGAGGTTTATAAATATTTCAGCTGGATACCTATTGGCATAACACCTGCTTTGCTATATTGTAAAAAGAATGAATGCAAGTGAAAAATTTTGACTGCAGATTTATGGTCAAGGAAAAAAGTTTGAGGAGTTTTTTGCCTGCAGGCAGTAAATTTTTGCTCATTTTCATAACCACTAAGACATGTTAAATAGCAGTAAGAGTTAAAATTTGGTAATTTGTTTCTTTGACAGCGAATATACATTATTTGTGTCCATTAACCAAAAATACTATAAATACTTGCATTTATTTATATGTGTTCTTAATACATGTGTATTTAATTATGGTATTATTAACAGCACTTTGGTTTCATCTCTTAAGAATTCTGTAACTTAGAAAAACAATTTATATCTGTTAAATACATGTGATCATACTGAAAAAAATAATGCTGAATAGGTGAGATAAATAGGAGTTTTACACTAGATTTTCGTACTAAAGCTAGTATTAATGGTGTTTAATAGAAATAATCATTTAGGATGAGAAAGACCTTTCAGATCATCAAGTCCAACCAGTTACCTGGCACTGATCTCTCTTGCCCAGGACTCCCACAGACACTTAAGAAACTGAGTAATTTTGTCCTCTTATCATTTTCCATGACTTGGAGCCCACAGTTCAGTTTACTCCCCTGCCCTGACAGCTCCTGCCCACCAGCACAACTGGCTGCTGCCCCAGCATGGAGCCTGCTCCCCCTGCCCGGAATTCACTTGTCCCAAGCCCAATTTAAAAAAAAAAAAAAGAAGAAGAAAAGGAAAAAAAAAACATAATCCAGAAAACCCTCACCTTTAAGGCAGGAGTCATTGTTGGGTTGCAGAAGTACCAAGGTATAACAATACTCTCCAAATAGAAGTAAATAAAATAATTAGAAACTTTTTCATGTTCCCCTCCCTTACATACCTGCTTAACTACCTCACAAGTGGATGTACTCATTACACTTTATCTTTGATCATGGTGAAATGATGATAAAAACACAGCAGCTTGTTTGCTAACTAAACCCAAACCTTTTCAGGATTTGGACTTCCACAATTTGCAGAAATTTCAAGACCAATGCGTTGTATTATAATGCTGAATTTAATTTTGAACATATTGCTATAAGTAGCATCTAGACTGATTAGAGTCATTTAGGAATTGTAGTGAGCAGTTGTCCATTAAATTAGTTTGTGGAACTGTTCTGTGTATATTAATTGCTCCATCATGTTAAGCACCTGCAAAAGACTATAATAACTTTTGAGGCCTTTTTTCCTTTCTTTCAGGATCTCTTTCTAAGGTGTTTTATAGAGATGCAGACTGTTACCTGGAATATATTGAACTGGAAATATTCTCAGTGACAGTGCATCTACTGCTGATTTTCCTTGCTGTTTTGTTTTTTTTTTTATTAAATTGCATTTCAGAAAACCTTCAAGACAAATAAAGGGCATGCCTGTATAAACTCAAGTGCGAAAGCATTGGGTACACATCAGTTTTTTTATCTGGAAAACTGTGTGTAATTCCATAATGTTCTTTGTTTTCAGGTTCTTTTGTCCTCCTCCATGTGTGTATCTCATGGGCAGTGGATGGAAGAAAAAAAAAGAGCAAATGGAGCGGGATGGTTGCACTGAGCAGGAGTCACAACCATGCGCCTTTATTGGGATAGGCAACAGTGACCAAGAAATGCAGCAGCTGAACTTGGAAGGAAAGGTAGAAAAAGTGTAATAAATCACTAAGATAACTAACTGCAAAGGATATTATTACATAGTGCATATTTCAAGGAATGCCCTTTCTTATTTTTGGATCATTTGCTTTCTAAATGCATAATGGTTTAAAAAAATGGTATTGCGTAATGGTTTGGAAAAAAATCCCTCAAAATATTTAGGGCAATTTAATAGTTGGTTTTGTCTCATAGGGTCATAGCAAGGTACTAACATTTAATTTGTAGGCTGTTGATGCAGACTCAGTAAACTGTTAGGTTATTTGGTAGGCATCAGTGGCTAACTGAAATAGGGTTTCTGGCCCAAATTCTCTGTCCCGCTCCTTGGCTTGCATGAGTGGATAATCTTATCAAGGAAATACCAAAACATCCGCTGCTAGAAATAGTCTTTAAGTCCCTTTGCCTAAAAATACAATTGAAGTAGCATCTTAAAAAATTAATAGGTTATTTTTACAGTGGTGTAAATTGCTTACAAGATTTTTTGTAAAGGTATTTGTGATGACTTAAGCAGTTGGAATAGAACTAGCAGCAAAAGTGTTCATTTTACCTGGTTGTTTTGTTAAGCAGTATTTTATAGCTACCTGGTATTCCCAGCACAGTCTACCAGAAATGCTTCATATATTCTAAATAGGAAAAGAATAAAGACTAATTGAAGTTCTTAATGAGATTTTTTAAAAATTCTTTTGTCACCTCGCATAAACATTTAGCCAAAAGTAACTTCCTTGTGTTTCAAAACACAATCATTTCCCATCCTTTCAAGAAAAGTTTAGCTCAACACATTTTCTGTGCAGGCAGTCCCTTGTGCATGCCCAGTGTAGGGTCTGTACAGCCCTAATCAAATGTAATTTTTAGTTGTGCTCTTGACCCTTCACAGGTGGCTTTGACACAATGAGGTCTCCAGTCTTCTAGTCCTGGTGAGGGTCTTCAGAATGATCATGTAGTAATGAGGTTGCGTGCAACACTTCACAAAGCTAAACAGCAGTCATAAAAGAAATGCATATGGAAGAGATGGAAAAAACAGATTCGCATCTGATTTAGAAACTATTGCATCAGTTTTCCTATTTTATTCATAATTAAGTATGCATAGTTTCTTGAACTGGGCTGACTTCAAAGAATAAACTACAGTATGTTTTCATCTACAGAATTATTGCACTGCCAAAACATTATACATATCAGACTCAGACAAGAGAAAGCACTTCATGTTATCGGTAAAAATGTTCTATGGCAATAGTGATGACATCGGTGTGTTCCTCAGTAAACGGATCAAAGTCATCTCCAAACCCTCTAAAAAGAAACAGTCACTGAAAAATGCAGACTGTAAGTATTTCTCTGTTTTTTTTCTTTATTTAGCAATTAATTTTGTTTCATACTACTTTTTTGTTATGTATTCTAAGGTCTGACTACAAGGGAAATACATTGAAATTTTCAGCTCCCATTTTTTTGCTGTGTTTCAGAACTGTACGCATCAGTGTATTTTAAAATATTCCAATATAGATAGGTTACCCTGTTGAGTTTTATGCAGTCATGGTTAATTATTTAGTAAATATAAAAGGCCCACCCAAACCCCAATGTATTCCGATGAATGAATTCACGTAGACAAGTGTATAAAGAATGTATTACCTCAGCTTTCTAAGCTTTTGGATCTCTTTAGTTGCCATTATCTGGTGCCTAGAATGTTTTGATTAATATCAAAGAGATTGCTTTCAGATTGTGGTAAATGAGTAGCATCATGTTATCCAAACTGCACTTTGTCACATCACAGCCACCTTCTTACTGTCTCATGCCATTTTCATGTTGTTCTTATTTTTGTTTTGCATGGTTCCTTTTAAGTAGTCATTTAAGAAATCTGTATGGTGATATTTCACCCAGATTTATTTGCTTACCTTGTTTTTCAACTAACAATATCTCTGGTGCTAAAGTATAATTGGGAACATTTTTGCTTTTCCTCCACCGTTTTTTGCCTGCATACCACTGGAGCACCTCAAGAGATACCCTTTTTTTTTTTTTTTTTTTTTTTTTTTTTTTTTTTTTTTTTTTTTTTTTTTTTTATTTGTTTTTCTCTCTCTCCACTAGTGCTTTAAAAGGCTCTTCCATCTGTGTTGGGCTGGAACCCATTCACCTATGGAATGTGGATCTCGGGGCCGCTAGCTTGGCACATGACTAAAGGCAATCTGTTGCTGTGCAATTCACACCCGTGGGCTCAGAGTATGCACTGTTGAATTTGTATTCAGACAGATTGTTTTGATGGACAGTGAATATGAACCAAACATTCTTTAATAGTAAATATGGACCAAGTAGAACAACATGCCTGTTCTGATGGCAAAATTGTAGTTGCTGTTTTTTTTTAGGGGAGCAAGCTTTACATTTCTCTCTTTTGAATGATAAATAAGTTCAGATCCGAGAACATTACAAGTTGCAGGGTTATAATTTGACATAGTTACATCTGTCTTCCTTTCAATTGCTTGTGATTTGTAAGAATACTGTGTCTTTATATTTCAAATATTCTTCAGATGATTGCTGAAAGTTGTCTTAAGTACTTCACAAGGGCAAGCTAAAGCTTCTGCTTAAATAATCAGTTGCTGGAGAACTTTGAACAGAAGGAGTTTTCAGCTAGCAAGCACTGGCTGATTTGGCTAAGTGGCAGAATTCTGTGAGCTAGCATGCCTTTGGAGAACAGCCACTATGTTATTGCACTCATAATTTTATGTCTATTTTTGGTCTGTCACAAATATAAATATTTTCTAAATTAACCAATATTTGATAATTATGTCTTGATTTTAAGTATTCTTCAGTTTATTTTATGTTATTTGTGACTTTTTGATACTTTTCAATGTAATGATGAAGTAATTTTATAATCTCAAGTCTGTATGTGTTCCTTGCAGTATGTATTGCATCAGGGACAAAAGTGGCACTATTTAATAGACTTCGATCCCAAACAGTTAGCACCAGATATTTGCACGTAGAAGGTGGCAATTTCCATGCCAGTTCACAACAGTGGGGAGCGTTTTACATTCACCTGTGTAAGTAAAAGCAAATCTGTGTGTTTTTCTTCACTTTCTTTCCTTCATCCTCACAAAAAAACATCCTGCATTTTTTCCTCCATATTAATTGCCCATATGCACACTTGTTTTGTTACCGAGTGTATATTTGATGTAATGGTGTGATGTTAAATATTTCTTGTATCAAGAAAAATGGTGATTAAAACAAGTAATTCTGAAAATTCCTGTTTCATGCAGTGGATGATGATGAATCAGAAGGAGAAGAATTCACAGTGAGAGATGGCTACATTCATTATGGGCAGACTGTCAAACTTGTGTGCTCAGTTACTGGCATGGCACTCCCGAGACTGGTACACTTTCATTTCTCCAATGCTGTAATTAATTTATAGATGGCACCTTAATGTAATTCCATAGTTGGGTTTGCAGTGTTTGCAGTTTTGGCCTTGTGTGTTGCCTTTGGGTAATACATGTTTTTTATGGAAAATGGCATTTATTTTAATTAAAGCATATTTTTGTATGTGCAGATTATTTCTGTAAACAAAGAACAACTTGTAAAATAAGATAGGGAATTTTTCAGAATTTAGGCCTGCCAAAATAAGTTAATCTGTCTATTTTAAAAACAGTATTGTAGATTTCTCTGTTCGAAAATGCTTCATATATTGATATTGAATAGATTAGTAAAATATTTTCAGCCAGTAGGACTCTTCCATGTGTTGAATTCCAGCATAGCCTTCAAAATACTCAACTGATTTGAATCTAAAAGCACTTCTGTGTACTGAGAATATATTATACCAGTAGCAGCTTGCCAAAACCATTTTTTCCTATTTATTAATACTATCTGTTTTAAATCTGAAACATGGGAATTGCCTTTGGAATAAGCAGTTATGGTTCATGAACCAAAAAAAAAAATACTTCTGGATACACAGTACTGGGTTTTGTAAATAAAGTTAAGTATAATTTCAGATTTTTTCACCTGTTTTATGCACTTAATGCCAGCCTAAGTGGAATTTTATGTGACTAATAATCAGTAGTGCTTCATACATGATCTTCTGTGAAATTGTGGTTTGTGAGCTCATTACGAGTTTCATACAAGGCCCTGCTAATTCCAGTTTAGGTAGAAGCAGCCTTTAGAAAGCACCAATATAAAAACAGACTTCCTGCAGTCAGGCTTTTGTTCCCCTTTCCAGACTAATTTTTCTAGGACTGTAATGTGAATTTCTCTCCCAATACCTCACTTGGCTAAAAGAAAAAAATAGCCTGCTCAGTGTAAATGGTACAAAATGAAAATTTTGTTTGACAGAAAAAGCAGTTACACTGGTTACACTACAGATATGGTTCAAGCACAGGAAATTCAGTAAGAGGATGTCACTTTTTTATGGGCTTCACATTAATACTTTTTTATTGCTGAAAGGAGATGCCATCATTTATTATTCCAGAAACCTTATTTGTAAGTAGAAACAGATTAAAACAAATCAGGCTAAAGGTTCCTGTTTTGTTTGCCATGGGGAACATTTGTCATACTTCCTTACAGGACTGATGGAAGGTGATGCAACTAAAAGATAACTTGCAGGTATTTTATAAGCAAATGCAAAGAATTTAGAAGAAAGAAGTTAACTTTTAAATTTATATTGCTAATAAAACTCTTTATTATAATTAGATATTGCAGAGGACAGTTGGGTTTCTGATTGTCAACTTAGAAATGTTCAGGCACTTTGGCTGTTTCATCTAGTAGTGTTGCATGAAGCATTAAACTTCTCTCTAGGAGTTGAGTTAAAATTGCAAGTGATAGATATTCACTCTTGAAGGGAATACCTTTTGATTCTAGAAATAAATTGGCAAAAAAGATCTGAATTAAGTCAGCAGATATTTTTTCACTGAACTGCCAAATGTAAGGAACAATTGTGCTTTGCAGTTGTCTTTAGGTAATATTTAATGACCAACTACTGATAAGATATGTTATGATTGTTGTTTCCAGAACTGTACTTAAGGACATCTCAATACCTTCAGTTAATCCTTTTTTAAATTTTTCTCCTTCAGCAACTAGTTTGCCACAGAATGTTGTTGATCCTATCAGTGGTGAAAGCTTCTGTAGAAGCATATTAATTACTAAAAATAGTAATTAATAATAATTGAAGATAACAATATAATTAATAACTGCTTGTTTACACCAGTAAATGAAACTAAAGTAGATTTTGCTGAAGCTTCCATTTTTTTCCCCATCCTTCAGCAAAAATAGATAAAATATATATGCGTGCAGCACATGGAAGTAGTACTGAGTATCGCTTCAGTGTCGAGTTCTTGTTTCAAAAGCATTAACAATTGTGAATCTAGTGGAAATGTTATAAAAAATTACTTTTCACTTCTTTACTGATTGTATATGTGTATTGAAGTATAGAAATTGTTCTAAGTGTATATGTACAATTTTCATTCACAGATAATTCGAAAAGTAGATAAACAAACGGCATTATTGGATGCTGATGATCCAGTATCACAGCTCCATAAATGTGCATTTTACCTTAAAGACACTGAGAGAATGTATTTGTGCCTTTCCCAGGAGAGAATAATCCAGTTTCAAGTAAGTTGTTTAAAACTATTTCAATAGATGAGAAGCATACTTGCAAAGTTTTCCCAAATATTCCCAAAATAAATATGAATGCCATTTTTGCAGTAGGTTTTGAATGTGAGTCTAATACTTTGTTTTGAAAAGAGAGGATGGAAAGCAACAAGTTATCTGTGCCTTTCCAAATCTGTTTTTCTTTCGTCATAATCTTTTTCCATGTCTGTCTGGAAAATAAGTTCTGGTTTCTCCAATGGAGAAAAACAAAACACACTAGAGACTTGTGCATGTGGTGATGATGCTGTGGTTTAACATGTTGACATATGCTGGTGGAGCTGTACCACTTATTTGTGTGTCCCTTTCTAGGTTACAGCAAATAGGAAATGATACAATTGATAATAGTCTTGTTTCATTATGAGCTCAGCAGAGCTGCCATGTGTTGCTCTTGGCTAAGAGTGTAAACATAGACAGCTGTGGCAGTTGCCCACAGTAACTTGAAAAGCCACAGAAATTTGATTTGTCTGTAAAGAATAGAACTGTCTCAGAAATATTTTTTCTCCAGCAGGTGGAGAAAAACATTGGGTTTTAGTCTCTTGTATGTTAACATGCTTGTAGCACTTCCACATGGTAATTCCTACCAGACCAACAAGAGAGATTGGCTCAGCTGGTCAGAGCATGATACTGAAAACAGCAAGGTTCAATCCCTGAACATGCTTAGTCTTTACTTGGACTTGATAACCCTTGTGGGTCACTTCCAGCTCAGAATATTCTGTGACTCTGAAGACTTTGACCAAGTTCAGGACTACCTAAGTATTGCAGTTTTCTTTAAATATTTTGGGGTCGGCTCAGCTAACAAAGGGCGTTGAGAGATAATACTGTGCTCCAGGAGGATGGCCATGCTTGGGAAAGATTCAGGACTTCCTTAGAACAGCTGTACCTTCTTGGGTAAGAAAAGTAGAGGTAGGAAATAAGAAGCTAACATTTAAGATGTCCCTTAACTTAAGGGAAGGGACAGGAAGCCTTGGTAAAGAGTCATTTCAATTCTGTCTTGAATTGGGACAATGGAAAGAGAATATGAGAAGCTTTGTTCCTATTTCAGTAAACGTATTCATGACCTGTGGTTCAGAAGGGACTAGATCTATTGTTCCTACCCACAGCACACAGCAGAAATACCTATCTGTCAATATATATTTTTGTAAAGGAGAATGGACTATCATTAAGAAGAGAAAGCTGTGAAATGTGAACTACAATAATTCAGGATCAGCCTCCTATATAATCATTCTTAGTGTACTGTATGGGAAGTGCTGAATGAAGAAACAACTTCTGCTTCTCTGACAGCTGCCTTAGTTCAGCATCCTGGAATTGCCTGTGGGACTGTCAGGATGTCCTACCACTCTTCAGTTTCAGCAGCACTCAAGGAGCCCGGTCTCATAAGAGCTCTGAACTTTCTACATGGGTAGGAGTTAGGTAAAAGGACACTCCCTCTCCTGAATTCTCTTAGTGGAGTAGGTACCTGCTGCTTATACTTGTTAAATAAAAACTGGTAACTTGCACATCAGACTGTTACCATGCTTTGGTAGGTTAAATCACAGTGGAAGATAAACTCTTTCTGCCAATGTCAGGAGAGAAATCCTGTTTTATCTGCTTTTTTTTTATTTTGGATTAGAAGACAAAGACCGGGGAAGCACCATGTGTATACTGTTCCTATAGTAGGAAACCAGACAAACTGTGGTCACTGTTGAAAAAAAAAAAGAAACGAAAAAAAACCCAAAATAACCAAAACAACAATAACAACAACACCCCCCCAAAATCTTGAAACTTGAGGATGCCAAGTCTCTCTTGGGTGAATGGAGGTAGCCCTATATAGACACCATAGAAGCTTAAAGCAAAGAGGCTGTAAAAAGTTCGCAGGTGAGCATGAACCTTGAAATTCAGTTGCTGAAGCACCAGCCAGATCTCTTTCAAGACATGCATGTGTTCTGGAGCATGGAGAGAGGATATAAATCGTGCTTTACTGGATCAGAGCATAGTCCATGTCTGTGTCTGGTCTGCCAGCAGCAGCAGGAGTGGGTGCTTACAGGAAGCAGGTGGATCTGGTTGTGTTTCGCAGTCCACTGCGAACATTTCCAACTCTTTCTGCCAGCATCCACACTTGTACCAAGTGTTGTTAAAGGCTGCATTCCTGACTCTTGTCTTGTAGTGTCATTTTGTAGATGTGTGCATTGGTTTGATAACCTCAGAATGTGCAGATGTTAGTTTTCTTCAGTAATCTGTAGCAGAAAGTTCAAGAGGTTTCCTTGAGTTCAAGAGGTTTCCTTGAGTTCAAGAGGTTCCCTGTGTAGTAAATGTTGACTGTATTTGTTTTGAATGATGTAACAATTTCTGTGAGTGATTCCTAGTTCCAGTTTTGCAGTATTTAGTGAGCAACAGTTCTGCATTTACTTAGCCATCGACATCTTAATTTCTTCTCTCCTAATTGGAAAAGTACAGTCTTCTCCATTTCTTCTCATAAGTTCAGCACTCCTTGGTGATTTTAGTTGCCCTTTCTGTCCCTTCTCTTGTTTTTTCTCCATGACTTTTTTAGATAGGGAGACCACAACTGCAACCAGTATTACGGAATAAGGTGAACAAGGGATTTGCACTGGCAAAATAATACCAGATAGCTTGTTTTCAGCCCTTTTTTTCTGATGGTGTCCAATATGTGTCATCACTCACAGCTGCCACTGCACATCAAGGTGGTGGTTTCAGAAAACTGGCAGTGGCAACCCTAGGATCCCAAGCTGTAACTTCTTTCTCCAGTTGATGCCACAGAGTACATGAGTACTAAGCATGATGTTAAGGCATTTTAATCTTCTGGTACTACATGTGGAAAAAATTTAGTTTAAAAAGGAAAGGAAAGAAAGGGTGAGAAATGACCCTGGACCCCTATTTGGAAGTGACAAGGAAGAATGCTTCTCTAAAAGAGGACTTGAAACTTTTTAAAGATTGCTGTAACAGACGGAGTAATGTGTTAACGAAATGATTCTTGATGTAACAGGATTTTGAGAACAAAATCTTTGGCATTTGCCTTAGGACTTAGGAAATGTGAAAAAAGTCAGTCAAGAATCTTTTACAGGATAGTTCATTTTTTTTCATATCCATGGTTTTATTTGTCATGATTCAAAGTATATAATTCCATGCCAACAAGAATTGAAATCAGCCTATAGGATTGGTGTCTTGCTTCAAAATAATATACAACAGTTCCTGTAGAACAGCTCCTCTTTTGAAGTTGGGCTAGTAATTCAGAAGCTGCATGTTTCTGATCGAAGTTTCATTTGGGCATCTTGAATTTGGAAAGATGTGTAGTTACTATCCATGTCACACACTTCCCTTGCCAGCTGTTTTCAGTGCTTTTTACATGATCATACCAGAATGAAGAGTCCATATGAAAATGCAGCTTTGTTTTTTAACGTCTAATATGGACAATTCATGCTAATTGAAGTTTATCTGCCACTTTGAAGAGTGAAGGTTATGGTTACCTACCAATATATCCTTAAAGGTTAATGGAGGGAAAGAGAATCTAGTTAATAGAATTTTTTGTCCCATTGTTTTCTGTGTTTAACCTCTACAAAATTTTCTTATGGGTTGCTAGGTGGTGAAATTGTTCAGAGAAGCTTCTGTTGCCATAAAAGAAATATTTGTCAGTGTATTTTCTATGTATCTATCTATCTATCTGTGTATACTAATTTAGTAGTATTTAGAGGGAGATACTAGATGACCTTTGAGGTCCCTTCCAATGCAAGCCATTCTGTGATTCCATTATTCTAATTTGTAAGGCTGTCGTTTCAGCTTTTCTCCTATGTCTTTGCACAGATGCTGAAATACAAGCTTGTGTTTTCCATCATTTTGTGGAGGGTGAAGAACTCAAAAAAAAAAAAATCTTGAGCAGATAAAAATCATAACTAATGAAAAGTATTCCACTTCACTCTGTAGCTCTTTTTAGACATTTTGCCTTAATAAGAGATCTGTTTCAAAGCAGCTACTTCCAGTTGCTGTAGTTTTTTTGGTTAATGCCTATTGAATAACATTGAAACTTTGAAAGTTGAACTAAAATAAAACTCAAACATAAGGTTGGAGAGGTGGCAATTATGGTGTTCTCACAAATACTAGTTTTCTAGTAGTTTTTCTGAAATGTGAAGAGGGTTTCCCTAGGTCATTTTTAGAGGAAAACATAAGGAAATATGTTTTTGAAATAACAGGCGTTGTTACTGGCTGAGTTGTTCATAGGTCTGTGACTTGACAAAAATGTCTACAGATGAGATTTTAACCTTTTCTTTCTCTCTAAGGCCACTCCATGCCCAAAAGAACCAAATAAAGAAATGATTAATGATGGAGCTTCTTGGACAATCATTAGCACAGACAAAGCAGAATACACATTTTATGAGGGGATGGGTCCAGTCCATGCTCCAGTGACACCTGTGCCTGTTGTGGAAAGTCTTCAAGTAAGTTAGTAGTTTGTTTTAATAAACTGTTTTTTTGTGAGATTATTTTTGTCATACTCATTTAACCTTCATGGTACCCTTGTGAAATACTGTAGGAAAACCGTCTTAATGACTTTATAAATAATAAAATTACTTTGTTATAATAATTTTTCTTTCTTACATTTCAGAATACATGAGCCTATCCATCACAGGAATAATACTAATATTGTTGTATACAATTTGAATTTTATTTCTGAAACTACCATGGTAGTGATATCTTTAGGACTTCTGTTTGATTATTTAGAAATTGTTTTTGACTCTTGCCAATTATAGATCAAAAAGAACCTTACTAAAAAAACCCCAGCATTTGACAGAGGAAAAACTTAAAGCTCCCTTAACACCTTCTCTAAAAGATTTTGTTCTCTGTTTTCAAAGCCTTATTGACATCTATTCAAAGCGGCCATTATCAAAACTTGGAAATTCCTTCATAGTATCAAATTAATTGGCAGTATCTTTTAATGTGTTACTTCTTTATACTTCACTTGTGTAGATTATGTTTGTGTTTTGCTTTTGTCCAGCTGATAAAAACAGCACTGTTTAAAGTTCTTATCTGCATGTGAAGGTTTTGTTTGTGAGTTTTTTTGGTTGTTGGGGATTTTTGGTTGGGGTTTTTCGTTTGTTTGTTTTTTCCTGAGGGGAGAGTCTTTATTCTTAATAATACATATTTGGGGGGGATTTTCTTGTTCTTTCTCTATTTGCTCCGTTTCTAGTTGAATGGTGGCGGGGATGTAGCAATGTTGGAACTTACAGGACAGAACTTCACTCCAAATTTACGTGTCTGGTTTGGGGATGTGGAAGCTGAAACCATGTACAGGTACAATATTTTCCATTACTTCTATGGTGTTTATATTTTACTGGGTGCTTTGAAGAGTGTTTACTTGTGTACACTTTTCTGCACTGCAGAAAGGGGTCTGGGAGTGCTGGTTGCCAGGGGCTCAGGATGAGTTAGCAATTTACCCTGGCAGCATGGAGGCCAAACTGCATCCAGCTGGTCAAAAGATGTGTGTGTCTCACTGCAGTCAGCACTGGTGCAGCCTTACCACGAGCACTGCGTGCAGTTCTGGGCTCCCCAGTTTAAGAAGGATGTTCAGGTACCAGAACATGTACAGAGAAGGGTGGCAAAGATGGTGAAGTTCTGGAAAGCCCAAGAAGTTGCAGCTGAGGTCTTTGGGCTTGTCTGGTTTAGAGAAAAGGAGGCTGAGAGGTGACATCATTGCTCTCTGCTGCTTCCTGAGGAGGGGGGAGGTAGAGAGGGGCGTGCTTAGCTCTGCTTCCTGCTATCATGTGCCAGGACACATGGGAATGGTTTAAAGCTACACCAGGGAAGATTTAGACTGGACATTGGGCAACATTTCTTTACTGAGAAGGTAGTCAGACACTAGAAGAGGCTTCCTGGAAAGGCGGTTGATGCCCCAAGCCTCTCTGTGTTTAACCAAATAAAGGGCATTGGGCCTTAATAATACATGATTGTAACTTTTGGTCAGCCCTGAAGTGGTCGGTGTATGCACTAGTGGAATATTGTAGGTCCCCTTCCAATAGAACTGTTCTTTTCTATTGAATTCTTTCAACTTAGGTACATTGTACTCAGTTGACTCTCCTGTTTTTCAGATGTGCAGAGAGCATGCTTTGTGTTGTTCCAGACATTTCTGCATTTCGAGAGGGTTGGAGGTGGGTCCGACAGCCAGTCCAGGTTCCAGTAACTTTGGTCCGTAACGATGGCATAATTTACTCCACCAGCCTTACCTTTACATACACACCGGAACCAGGGCCACGGCCACACTGCAGTGCTGCTGGAGCAATCCTCAGAGCCAACTCAAGCCTCATGGCCTCCAGTGAAACAAACACAAACAGTGAGGGAAGTTACACAAGCGTCAGCACAAACCCCACCAATGTCACATCATCTACAGCAACTGTAGTTTCCTAACTACTGTTGTTTATCTGGACTTTAATTGACTTTTTGTGCTACGTTCAAGAGAACTGAACAATTTTTGTGGTTTCATGGGAAAACACTTTCCATTTTAGGTGATAATGATTTCAACCTTGTTACCTGCAAGTGCTGATCTTAAAAACAGAAGCCACAATAAAAAAAAGAAAAAACCAACATCCGAAACATAAGAACTTTATTGAAAATCTATTTTTCAGCTGTGGTTTTTTTAGTGGGCAAGAAACAAAAATGTGGCTGGGATACATGTTGAGCAAACTAGAAAACATGAACACAACATAGTTTTTATGGACCAAGGAACTTGTATAAGCTTTAGTATAAAAGGTACATTTTCACCATACCTTTTTTGTATCACAACATATAGTACACTTTTGTTACCAAATAGTTTATATTTTTTTTTCCTCTGAGCTTTTGCTCTGAAGTATATTCAGGTTCCAAGCCTGACCATGCTTGTATAATCTAATTACCATACTCTTCCAGTTTTAAAAAAAAATATATATTTTTGGTCTGTGGCTGGAACTGTTCCTTTTTTTAAACTGAAGTCTTGTGACTTTTTATGAACTGAAATTGTTTTTATTTCAGCAAGTAGAACCTTGTAAAGGCCAGCATATTTTTTTTAAGATTATATGAAGTCTGTGCAAAAGCTTTAAAAAATGCCTCTGCCTTGCCTGCAATACATGCAATGTATGTTAACTTTAGTGCTCTGTTTTCAGTCATTGTTAATAGTTATTTCTGTTTTTCTTTTTTAAATATGTATTTATAGTGATAATTCATGAGGTTCTAACATTACATGAGTTTTTTTTCCTAAAAGTGGCATCTCAAGCAGTCATATTAATGATTGTTCATGTCACAGGCATATGTTGGTGTTTTTGAAGGGTTGTTACTGGGTTACTCCCCCTCTTCCTTGCTCAGTCATATTACATCTGAAAATGTTTCAGGATCTGTTCAGGTTTTTCTAATCTTGTACATAATTTGTATTAAGTGTAAGTTAAATGTTTTATTTCAAAAGTGGAATGTTCCCAATAACTTCATTTGGCAGCATGTCTTCTGTCTTGTTGGCATGAAACTAAAGTACCATGAGAAGTATGTGCTACAAATGGGATTGGTAGGTGATGCCCTTCATCACTTGAGAATCACAACAAGCATGTTTTTCTTCATACTGTTCAGTAAATTAAGCCAGACTTTTGTGTAACACTTGTATTGAGAACGTGCTTTCATTGTGAAGTGATCATACAGTAATAACTAGAAGTAAATTTTATTACTTAGAAATGGGCAAATAGAAAATCATAAAAGCACTATGAAGATGTCAACTCCTCCCATCCTTGTTTCCTGTGGGTTTCCCTTTCCCTGCCAACAGCTTGTGCAACATTCAAGTCTTCTCTCCAGCATAAATTCAAGGCTCATTTGCACTTTGACTTTGTTGGTTGTTGCATTTGTTTCTCATTTGACTTTACCATGTTTTGTCCCTCCTTGTAGACCTGCCTGCTTCATTTGTATTTGAACGTATACCCCAGTAGTTCATTTGTAGTCACAGAGCTAGGCATAGACTTGTAGGACAAGTTCTGACAGTGTGATCTTCCTCTTTAAAAGCCAAAATTTCATGGTGTGTTCAGCCTTTTCTGTACCCTGAAGCAAAAGTCATAACTGCTGTGTAAATGTGAACCTGTGGTTTCCTACAGTGCATTGCTTACAAGCTTACCTGTTGACCATTTTCATAGGGTTTTTATTTCTGACCACTGATTCCAGTTTCAACACCCACCACCATTTTAAAGCATCGTCTCTGCACCATATTTGTGTACTCTGACGCTCCATTCTACTTGTTTGCTTTAGTGCTCCGTTGGATGTGTGAAAACAATATGCTTAGAGGAAGAAATTGGTTATAAAGCATATTTAGCAAGTAGTAAAATCAGTGCCACTATCCTCCTGAAATGTGCTTGTATTCTACCACAGGCCTTCATACTCGTTACTCTGTATTAAAAACGTATTCCCGTGACGTAGTCGCAATGCTGGTTCCTAGCACTAGTGAATGCTGCCTCACCTCATCTCCATTTCAGTGACCAAGGGCAGGATTCATTGTGGCCTTATCTCTGTTTTAAACTGTTTACTGGCATTTACTTGCAAATCTGTTTACCTTTGTATGTGCTGTAAAATTTTGGTTTATTGTGTTGTGGCAGGAATTGTTTCACAGTGTTTTTGTTAGAAGCACATAAATATCTTACAATACAGCTTAGTTCAAGAGCCACAGATTTTCATCACGAATTAGACTGAGAATTAAAATAAGCAAGATACATATATCAGATTTAGAGGGTATTCAAGAAACCATGATACATACACAGCAGGCAAACCATAACAAGCCTTTTAACCTTCAAAGACTATTTAAAATAGCTTTTCAGAACTTGACACATGCTTTTATACTCATTATTTTAAATTTTTTTACATATAAATGCAATACTTTTTATATTCAGTTTCTTTACATGCGGTAATTTTGCCCAATAGATATAATATCCCTTGACTTGTAAGGATTTTTCCTGATATTTGCTGTTCTACACACTACAGCCAAGTGGGTGAAAAACAAACCTATTCTGCTTACAAGACCATTTTAAACCACATTTTTTCATTTGGCTTGTGATTCTCTTGTTGCCAGTAGTTACTCTGTAGTACAGAAATGGTCTTCCAGGTCCTTACTGTTGTTAATACGTCCAGTTGTTCAGATATATTATCTTCCTGAACCTTTTTTCTGTGGGGTGATATTGTTACATATATTGGCCTTGTGAGCTGTTAACAATTTTCATAATATTAACAATATCTCAAGATTTTGATGAAACTACTTATAAAATGTTTCAGTATGAAACTCTTATAACTGTTCAAGTCTAGCTGTTAAGTCTGCTGTTAATTCTGTATACATAGAAATTGAGTCTGTGTTCAGAATGTTGTTATAGCTCCAACTATAGGAAGAAGAAGCAAAAGTGAGTGCTCTAATTTAGCTATGCCTTTTCTTGTTTTCTGTTGCTTGGAACTGCGTTTCAGAATTCAACACTAGCGTAGTCTTTAATAATCTGCTGCTGATGTTTTTCCTAATTATTTGCCCCGAGGGCATCCCACAACTATGTTAATAATGGTATTCTGTACTTGTTTTCATTGCACAGACTTATAAAATCAGAATGGTTACCTGAAAAGACATTAACTCAAGACATAAATTGATGAATTCCCCATATAGAAAATATTAATACCTAGTGAATGAAATTATCTGTTGGAAGTAAGCTACCCACTTGTGGATTAAATGACTCCATAGAGCTGTCCATCTTGAAGCTGAGATGCTCTTCAATTATTAACCATATTATTTACTTTCTTTCAAAAGCAGCTGTGTTTATGAGTACTGAACAAATGTGTATACTTTCCTGTGCCAGACTTTTGACTTTGTTTTCAAGCACTGTACTGTGGGATTGAGTGGCAGCTTTGTTAGAAAAAGAAGTATATTAGGGTTTCTACTTAACCCTTTTAGGACTGAACAATTTCTTCCCTTTAGAAGCTGTAAAATAAATGAGCAGTTCTAACTTTGTAAACATTCTGTCTGTGTTCAGCACTGCATTTGCCCCATCTGGAGGTGCTATGCTAATATCATTTTTTAAAATCCTGTAGCATGTGTATACATTCAGTCTTAAAAGGGTTATTTTTACAAACTGTGCACCTGTAAAGTTTCTTAGCAATAAAGGTAGAAAAATGAGCAAGTTTTTACCATAATTTTGTAGAATTAATTGCTCAGTTCCATATTTCATCAAGAAAATCCCTGCAATATGGGCAGTTTTGAGGATTAAATAAAAGTGAAATGTAAACCACATAAAAGTGTTCTTGTCAAGTGTACTCTGTGTGTGTATGTTCATAAACTATTGGGTTTCATTTTTTTTCTGCAAGATTAAAGATAAAATGCCATGTTACTGTTGCTGTGACAAACGTAATTGAACATCTGTATGATGATACAAAAGTACTTATGGTTTGAACAGGTGTTGAAACTTGCCACATCTTGTTGTTTTTTTCAATGTTGACCAAGCAATATGGGTTTGTTTTTTATTTGTTTAGTTTGTTTTGGGTTTTTTTCCCCCCAAATGAACAGTGAGGTCACCTATGGAACCAGAACAGCATGAAAGAAGACCAACCCTGGGAGTGAAAAGTCACCAATACTTGTGAGGCTGTGCGCACTGGACCCCACTTAAATGGGATATGGAATGTCCACCCAAAAATCTAAATCGGTTTCATTTTTGCTTGTATTATTGCTGAAGTTAGATAAGAAACTGTTTTTTAATAATGTGTAAAAAAAAAGTTTCACTTTTTTATATAATTTATTAAATAAGAAAAAATGAACTGTGTTTAATTGTTTAACTTTAGCAACTTCATTTTTGCAATGCACTAGTGCACCTGACTCCTTTTAATCTTATTCTTAGTTGCAGAATGTCTGACATTTCATTCAGTTGGTTGATAACTAGAGCCAGAAATTGAGCAAATTGACTTATTTCTTGTTTTGACAGAATAGTAGGGCTGTCAGGAACAGCTAGAAATTATGCACTCTCAATTTGCAAGCACAAGTGACACAGTCACTTCAAGAAAGTTTTTGAGATGGGAAGTGGACGTGGCAGAAAGAGAATACAGAATAGTGGAAGCCTGCCAGTACTAACTAGTGTTGTATTAAACTGATTGAAGAACTACAAGTTTACCTGTGAGACTGAGAAGGGGCTAAAAGTGGTTCTTAAGTAGAAGAACCAAAACCAACAACAACAAAAAATCACTGGCTTTACAGAAGGATTACAGATACTTTTATTGAGACATCTGCAAGGTGTTTGCCATCAAGATGCATAAAATAGTCAGAAACTCAACAGTTGCAGAACTTCTGTTTTTTGAAGGAGACATTATTCTCAAAATTACGGTCTCAGAATTATTTCCAAGACCCTTCAGTCTTTTTCTGAAATGATAATTTGATTCTTCTGGAACAGGGTAGAAATTAGATCTGAGGTTTTAGCAAAGAGAATGGTCACTTGCTAAACTTCAAGGTTAGTGTCATTGGGAGAAACTGCATGGGATGGTGCTGGTCTTAGAAAAAAATCTCTTCAGCTAAGCCTTGGCAATTAGCTATATAGGTAGTCTCAATAATAAATCCTAGTAGGATCCAGAGAAGAAGATTAAAAGGAGAGTGATGTGAAATATATGGGCTAGAGGAAATGATTCATTTCATGTTTGCATATAAATTGTACCATTTCAGGGCATTCAGAACTACTGAACTCAGTCAAGTAGTTGGCCTTTCACGGTGCCCTGTTTAGGTTGGAGTTGCATGCTCCTGAGCAGGGTAGAATAAACTGAGTGTCTGTAAAGGATATTTATTTCTGATATCCATTAGTACAAGCTTAGTGTTAGATCAAAAGCACGAGCCCATGTTACTTAAAAATACTCCTGTATTGAATATAGACTTTAATGACGTATGCTAAAGAGAGAAGTTGAGAAAGTCTTGATTCTTTATAGAAGCAAACTTGCAAGTTAACTATTGTCTGAGTAAGATCTGATAAAATCTTTTGAATTTGACATCTTTCAGGTTCTGCATCTCCTTCAAGTATGGAAAGGGATGGTTAAAAGTTGGATATTGTCTGTTGGGTGTGCTATTGCTTTATGTTCTAGTCTCAGTTCCCTTATTTTTCATTTGTACTTTTCCAGATCCTTAATTACATTTCAGTTTTTCTCAGAATGTGTAAATTTTGGTGCATAATTTAGGAGAGGAGTTGGTTTTAAGTAAGGTGAACCCCAACTTTTGAGACTACATGCTGCCATCTCTTGGTGCTGTTTCTACTGCTGGATTGTGGGGTGGGGAGAAAGAAATGTTTGTTTTTTAAGCTGCTTGTGGATATATGGAGTGGAAGGATCTACAGGTTTTTAATTGAGGGGGGCACAATTTAGAACCATATAAAGTTGTAAATTCTTTGAGTTTAGCAACCCTTTATGTTTTATTTATCTTTTAATTGTATTTTCTGTCATGTTGCCACCTCATCTGTGTTCATTTAAACCTTCTCTGTTGTTCTATTTGCTGATTTGTTCACTGGTAAAAGTTGTCAGTTTCCAGCTCTGAATCCAGTGGGTGTGTTCACAGGCAAGATGGGGCCTTGTGCTGTTGCAGTTACTTCTGTGCCCAGCCTCCACCTCCTCTTGCTGCTTTAGCTTCTCCTGAGTGACTCGACTTGGAAGCCTTTGGCATTTACAACTAATAGCAAGTGCATTCATCTGTTCATTGCTATACCAGTGCATTACAACATTTAAATAAATTGCCATCTCTTGGCCATCAACATAAGGATTTTGATACAGAAGCCACAGCCTTGCAGACCATACTATCAGAATCCTTCCAAGAGCTTCATAGTTCTGTTTGGAGAATAACTTCAACAGTTATATAAAAAATAGCAGCACATATCTATGCATACTATGTTTTCTGTCTTGAAATTATCTGTTTTAATAGCTAGCTGGTGACAAAAACTTAGTTCTTAAAATCTCCAAGTGAGTTTAGAGGATTTTTTTTTTAAATGGGACAGTTTATTCTAGCATTTCTTCTTGATTTTGAAAATTCTAATAAAATTGTACATGATCTGTTTAAAATCCAGCCAAGGTATCTGCTGTGAAATGGGATGTGATCCTGATATCCATGTTGGTGGTGTCATTATGCATATAAAATGTGACAGCAGTGCTTTCCAACTTCTTGTCCAAGTATCTGCGTGATACTTCTGTATGTGCAGTGTAATTGCAGAGTTTAGTTCAGGGCTAACTATTATTAACTAACTATTATTATTATATAACTATTATTCAGGGCTAAGATAACTTCTTTATCTGCATAAGCATGTCTTGTGCAGCACCATGTAGATATACAGACATACAAAAAAACCCAGACACAAATGGTTGGTTTGTATCTTCTTAGCCCTGTTTTACTTTGTTGCTGTTTGTTCTCTCTTAGGTGTGCTTCAAATTCCATTTTAGTTCTTTCACTGCCAACAGTTTTTCTTTGTGGAAATTGGGAAGGGCAGTGGAGGATTCATAGTGATTGACTTTATTGCCTTAAAAAATGTAATTGGAACTTATCAAAAAATGTGAGAGACTTAGATTTTAACATGAAAGAAATCATTAGGTTAGGAAGTAGTATGTCTGATTTTTAGTGTCCTCATCTTAGTCCTAAGGCAAAGTGTTTCTTTGCTTTGCCTTTGAAAGAGAGAATTTTGAATTTCTTGCACTGTTTAGCATAGTTCTGGGCAGCTCCTTGTTTGCCAGATTCAGAAAACAAGCACTTCAATGTACAGACAGAGCAACTGCAGAGTTGTATCTTGGTGTCAGTGCAGTTTATACCACAGCACCTGCTGCTTTTAGGAGAGGAAGTGAGAAGTGAGTGGTCCCCTTGGGCCTTTACCCTGGCTGTGCCTTTATAGGAGCTGCAGCCCCGTCATTTCCAGCATTGTGGTGAGCTGTACTTGCTAAGGTGGCACAGGCTGGCAGTCTGCAGGAATGCAAAGCAGGATGCTTTATGAAACCATAAAAAGAAAAGTTGTTAAATCTTGTATTGACCAAAGAGACAGCTAACACGACATTCTCAACAAAGGAGGAGTTTGGTTTCATTTTGTTCCACATGAAAATGTCTTGTGGCTCTGCTGTGGAGATTACTCACCAGTTACTACAAATTTCAGAAGAGAGATCCAAGAAAATTAAACTTTTCTTGAAGGATCTGACATGGATTAATCTTTCTTTGGGCTTGTGAATGTGCCTTGTGAGTCCTGCTGCTGCTCCATACTGTGTTTTACAGCATTCCAGGGCTTAAGGAGCCAGCTGCATTTTGGACTGTGCTTGGTGTGGTAATCTCAGGCATGAGACTGATGTGTCATCTTCCCAGTTTCACACATTCAGAAAGCTTTGGACTTAAAAATCAATTCTTTGGTAATCAGTGTTACTTTGGAGATTTAATAGACATGGAAATCAAACTGCTCTGAAAAAAAAGGTTTATTCTTAATTTAATTTAGAACTAATGTTGACAAGGAAAATTCCTTATTTTGGAAGGATAAATGCAATTGGTGAATGTTTAGACTTTCAAATACAACTCTGCTTTTGACCAAGTGGTTCATTTTTCAGGTTAATAATAATTTTGTGCTATTTATTCGAAGAAGAAAACCCTAATCTGATTTTTATTGTTGTTCTATATTTCTGCCTTCAGATACCTTGGCTCTTGAGCTGTCAAGAGCCAAGTGTGTTTCATCCTAAAACTTAAGATCTGGATATCTTTATATCCTGGATGTCTTCCAATCTAGAGCTTGAAATAATAAATTTTTATAGAATTTTATTTTTGCACAACTTTTTACTGTCAGCTTACAGGTAAATTTGTAGAAAATAAATACTGGTTACCAAGGTAAATGGGTTAAATTAGAAAACAAAGAATTTCATCTCTTCTCACTGGGTTTTAGGATGGTGAAACAATAAACTAGGCTTACTACCTGCATGGGGTTGTCTTCACATCAAGGAGAAAATTGAAATTTGTCATGCAGCCATAGCTTTTAAAAATGATACGAAGATCTCTGCAGCATGTTTTTTCAACCACCTTGAGGGATACAGGTAAGAAATATGGTAGAGTTTTGCCATTCATCTGCTGGAATCTGAAAAACCTCTATTAATCAGTTGCATGTTATACACATTATATTACAATCTAACTTCTTTCTCTCACCTGTACTTGCATGTACTTGTTTTAACAAATTCTTTGAAGCTGGTAATATTAGAGTGGACACTAACTTTTCAGTTTATTCTGTATATGTGACTGAAAACTTTCCAGTTGTATAGACATATATAGAGAGAGAGTGAGTCATACAGGACAGGAGGATGGGCTGTTAATAAACCACACATGAAATCCCTCTGTTGAGTACCAGATGTAGCCTTGATGACCAGAACTTAGGAATCATTTTGTTCTAAAACCTGGTGATGTAAAATGGGAAAAATTAAATAACAGACTAATGATAATTACAATTTAGTGCACTGCTGGACTGTACCAGAACCAAGTTAAAAATTATTCCCTAGCAATTCGTTGTCCTTGGTAAACTGTCAAGGGCTCAGGTATAAAAAAATCATATACAAGATATCTACTTAAAAACTCAGGCATGTACCCCATCCAAGTTGTAATCATCTTGAATTTACCTAATCTTAACTAATTTGGTGTGTTTTGCCAGGGTCAGAGGGAGCAAGTATAAAAATAAAATTTTGAAAAAGAGGGAAAACGGTAAAGAAAAAAGTTTGGTCAAGATAGTTACTTGAGATGCAAAGTTGGGGTGCATCTTACTAAAATGATATTTCTCTAGAGATTTATGTTTTCCTTGTTTTTTCAATAAAGAATAGTTCATAGATGTTGATAAAGATCAGACCAGAGATGCTGTAAAGTCTGTCTTCCATCTTAACCATTTAGTGAGTCTGTCTTGCCTGGAATGGAGCAAACTGAGGTTTAAATCCCTTTTCTGAGGCAGAAAGGACTAAAATCTGATTCTCACCTTAAATTAGAATTTGTCTCTTGGGTAAGAAGAGCTTTCTTCCTACCAAAATTACCTCTGACTGTCTTATCTCCATCAAAATATTTTCTATTGGTTAGTTTAATAGGAAAACTCCTGAAGAACTCTCACTTCACCTGATTTCCCAGCTGGAGTTGAACTGTGAAGTTATTCAAGGAGTGAATTATATTCCTAAGGTGAAGAAATATGAGTTATTTAGTGTGCACAAATGAAAAGTCATCTTAACTGAGGATGCTGAAGCACTTCCTCAACCACTTCCACGTCCTCAATAAGGATTTGGATGTGCCAGACCTTAAGCAAAAATGCAAGGGATAAGAGTGTATTTGTGTATAAGGGAAAATGGGGACTTCCTAACTTCCAGCTGTAGTTGCTGCCTGGAAAACCCCTGCTCTGGCAATTGTTGGATGAAGAATACATCAGTGAAGTGCTGGGTTTCTACTTGGTAAGGCACCTAAGGTCAGTCTGGTCATCACCTGAGCTTTTGAATGGAGAAATGCAGGAATCTCAGCTTGGAGGCTGAGCTGAAAGTTCATTAGAAAAGTGAAAGAACTGTTTCCTTGTAAATTATATAAATACTCCACTGCCTTACTACAGCACTAAACCTATTCTGCCTGCTCCAAATGACATGAAAAATAATAGTAATTGAAGCCTGAACTTTGACTGGTCCAATGGTCTCTGTTTCTGTGGCTTTCCAAGCCCCACCCTCACCTCAGATGGGTGTTTGGGGTCAGAATTAAGTCCTGATGGACACACCCAGATGAGGATTCTGGGCAGATGTATTTGTGACTAGTGTGGACAAATGCTTGAAAACAAATACACAATTTCTTGTTGGATACTCGGGGAAAAGGGGAGTTGTGCTTTAGGGATGTGGTAGTTTACACTTGCGATAGAATCTGCAAATGTAAGCCCAAGATTATTTGCAGACCTGCTGTTTGGGAACAAGCAGGGTTACATGGCACTGACCTAGACTGAGTTTGAAGTAGAACTAGCTAATAAATGTGCAAAAGGTTTCCAGATCATCATCAGCACCTCAGGTATTGTGCACCTTTATTTACACCATTTCTTGCAAGATAGAGCTATTCCTTTCTGAACATTTCCGCTGCAGGTGTAAACTACCTCATCCACTCACCCACACCAAAAGACTTTAAATGTCTGCATTTTAGGCCAATTTCCTCTCCAACACTGATGCAATATATGTACTCAGGGGCCTCCTGCTTCATCAGGTGCTAAAAATTTTAATCTCCTCTTGCCTTGCTGGTCAAACCTTCACCCTCCTTAACGATGCATAAGTATGTGCTGTCACTCCTTCCTTGCAATTTATTGCAGAGAGTGACACCTGGGAAACATATCTGTGTCTCCCCTTATTTTCAGTGTCTCCTGTGGGCTGCTCCTAACAGGTCATCACATCTCACTTCACCCCACAGAAAGAGCTGAAGAGCCCAAATGCAAGAAACCAAAAAGTGCAAGATGGTCCAACAATTGTGAATGGTAATTTGTCAGGGCAGACATGGAAATCCTGAAATATTAATAAAATTAACCTTTTAAATTGGATGAAGCTGAACACAATGCATCAGGAGAAGCAATCAAAAATTGCTTTAGTTTCCTGGATACGAAAAAACAGTAGTTTTGTTGGTGACCTGTGTGTGAGATATTCCCCAAGGAAAAGGGGAATTGCTGGAATTAGAGATCAGTTATAGGAGATGAAAGAGGAAGATTCATGTTAAAGCTATGGAACAAAGTACAGGGACCTCAAGCCAGATGTGAAATTTTGCTGCATTAGAAATTGAAAAAACAAGAAAAAAGTGGGTGTAAATTTACTGGATGGTGTAACTTGAAAGCAGGTGTGTTCCCAAGTGTCCCTCCTTCAAAGCCCTCCCGCCTGCTACCGACGATAGCTGATCCCACAGGTGGAGAGACTCTCACAGACACAGCAAAGGGCTCAAAAGCACTTGCACAAATAACGTTTGTCCAGTGAGGACCAAGGACAAATGTAAGTAAATAACAATTCTTGGCACTCAAGTAGAGCCTGAAGTTGCACAGATGGCTGCATTTGAGCCCACAGTCGCATGGAAATAATATCAAAGTTCTTCAGTTTGTTTTATGTGTTAGTAGATTTGAAAACATTATTCAAACTACATTTGGAGGAAGCACAGACACAACAGGAATAAGTTATAAAATTGCATCTTGGAAAGTTTATATTAATTGAGAAATGTTAGTTTTGGTAGAGTTAGGAGAATAATTGAACCCTCAAGGCACCGTAGCCTAAGCAGACACGTAGGTTTGAAAATTATTATCTGGCTAAGCCAGGTGCTAGCACTGAGATGCACTCCAGACTGCTGCTGTCAGTCCTCAAAATGAGGACACAGGAGCTCTGTGGTGAAAAAGAGCTTTAGAAAAGTGAGCTGGAGGTGATGCAGGAGAGGCAGTATCTGCTTCTTTCTAGCAGAGAGTACTTTCAAATTTCATTTACAGCATGCTAGTGAAGAGTAGCCTGTTTCAGTTACTGGTAACTATTAAATGAAAGCACCACAGTTTGGGGAGGGGTTTGGCTGTGGGGTTTTTTTTTGGTTTCTTTTTTAAATAATCCCTTGCTTCATTAGATAGTTGTTTTTCTGCTTACCTGACTGCAACTGGGTTTTATGGTTTGTGAAGCCTTTGTCACTCCTGCTCTGTCTGATGGAGTATCGTGTCCCTGGAGGTGCCTCCCAGCGTGGCAGAGGTGGCAGAGGTGAGCTCTGTGTTGGCTGCTGGACCAGAAGTGGAGGAGCAGCTCTCAGCAGGTCCCATGGACGGGCAGGGTGCTGGCACTGGGCTTTGGGACAGGAGCACAGGCTGTGTTCTCTCAGCCCATCAGGTCAGCTGGGCTAGAGCATCCTGACACCCTGGCCAGGCAGCTGGAGCTGCTCAGCTGAGAGATGCCCAGCCTGTGCTGCTGCCAGCAGGCCTGAGTGCTGCAGCTTCTCCATGGCCCAGGAGCTCTTCTCCCTGTGGCTCCTGTGCTTGGGGCAAGGCTGAGAGCCTCAGCTCTGCCTGCCTGGTCTGTCCTGCTGCAGAATCCCTCCAGCTGCAAAACCCTATACAAGGCCTGTAGAAAAGAAATTAATTCCAGTGTAGTTGTTATCTCTTCAAATCTTCACTTTCCATCTTGCCTAAAATGAGTGCTTGTCTACCAAGAATGAGGTTTGATTTACCTTCCATCTTGCTGCCTGGAGAAACCTTTCACTGCTCCACTATGTACCTCCTTCCCATACAGGGCATCTCTGCCTTTTCTTTTACTTTCAGAAGGACAATCTCAAGTTTAAAAATGTTTGCCATGGTTTGTGAATGGTTTTGAATGGTTTGTCTCTCCACAGACCAAGATCATGTTCTTTCATCCTCACTATGACTTTTTGTCCTCCAGCACTCCTCAAGGCCAAAATGTTTCCTGTTCAGCTTCCCTTCCATTCCTGCCCCAGCCCTGGTTTTGGGCCCTGCAGAGCCACATTTCAGCTGCAAGTGTGTCAGATTCAGCTTTGACTTCAATCACTGTCTTCCTGAACACTCTTCTACCAGTCTAATTAATCTCTTAGAGATTTCACAGAAGCAGTATCAGACAAAGCTGTGCACCTGCAGCTTGCTTGCTCTCCCATTCCATCTCTACACAGCTTCTGTCACTGGAGGTGTCTTAGTCTTGACCTCAGTGTGTAGCAAAGGAAGTTTGTCCTGGTTTTAATCAATATTTGACAAATCAGTGCAATAGAGGAGTCATTCTGGATGTTAATAAACATTTGATTTTTGTGGAAAACCCTGCCTTTCAGTAAAAATTCTTTGAATTTCCATCAGCTTTTACTTTTTCCTGCTTAAAAAAAGGAGATAAACACAAAAGGAAAAAAATGCTATAAAAATACCAGGGAATACAGAACTGTGCCTGACAGGCTTTCCTGGACTGTATTTTTTGCCTCGGTCAGCTGACAGTATTTAAACAGGTTTCCTATTTAATAAACACAAGGGCCCTGAGATACATTTTCTAGATGCTTCCCCTACACCTGCAATCTCAGTGAAATAAAGGCTTTAATATTAGCAGAACTTTTCTTGTTAAAAATACTCTGTGAGAACCTGTCTGATAGTCTTATTTGCTGTGGTCACCACTGGGTTTTTTTTGCAACTTGTTAACATGAGCACTGACCACATCTGGACAGCAAATAAAAGGCTCTTTGTCTTAAAGACACAGCCCCTTCCTAATCCTGTGATAACCTCTGTCAGTCCCCACAGGATAGCCTAACATTAAATCAGTTGCAGCACCCTGGGAAGCTAGAATGGACATGATATTGGTTCTCCAAAAACGCAACAGCTGTGCCTTTGCTGATACAATGAATTCATTTCAGTGCCATACCTGTAGTGTTCTTTTTCCTACTTGCATGCAGGACCATCTTTTGGGATCCCAACAGAAAAAGCAACTCCAAAGAGAATGTCTTGGATGACACTGCTGTCCTCATATTCCCTTGCAATAACAGCAAGCCAGCCACAGCAACACTGCCAGATGTCCCCACAGGGACATGGGCTGAGATTGGAGCCAGTTGCAGAGCAAGGAGCATCTCTGGTTGCTCCACACCTACCTTCAGTTTAGCTATGAAATCCTGAGGATCTCGGGTCTTAGAAGGACCACAGCAGGTTTGCAGGAGTCAATGCAAAGTTCCCAGCTGGTTGGAAAGGCATTGTTATGTTTAGCAAAGTTGTTCCTGTGGTTTCACCTCTGTGTGTCATTCTTCACTTGGTCAGGAATGAGGCCTCTTAGCAGTTGCTAAATATTCTCAGAACAAGGCCCTGAGCCAATGTCTATTCAAGAATAATAATAAAAAAATGTCTCTGACAGCAAGCAAAGCACATGAGTAGCCCCCTTCCTGTGAATTTAGGTTCTGTACATGTGACTTTTCTTCATGTCTATTTTGTAACTCTGGTGTTTGTATGACTTTCACAGGACCTATGCAATGATTTTTGTCTACTGTTTTTAAATCAGACTTTGTATATAAGTTGCATTTCTTCATTGTATCAGGAAATATTTTTAAAAATTTTAATAACTGTCAAAATAGCAGGACATCAATTAACTCGTGTTTACCCCATAGGGGATGATTCCTACTTGATGTTTACTACCAGCTGATGCTAATGAATATGCTTTGTTCTTGTCTCACTTTACAGTGGAACAACTGACATCTTGCTAGCTCAAATTCAGCTTTTTGGACACAACTGGGAGTGGAAGCCAAGAAACCTCTTCATGAAATTGTTATCTGTGAAGATGCAGACAAATAGCTCCTAGCAGGGATGAATTGCCATCAGGGAAGCAAAACAGGAGCTTTACAATTCCCAAACATTTCCTTTGCATTTTTTTCTTTAGGAGGTACCCAAGGCAGCATAACAAGCATTGCAGAAGGAAAAAATAAAACCAGGTAATTCTAGAAGTTGAGGTTTTTATACACACTGAGAGAGAAATTCTGGCATGTTAAAGGCATGCATTACTATGCTGTATGTAACCCCTGAGGGAAGAGCTGGGTGCATGCAGGATGGATTGTGCATAAAAGCTGAAGCTGTTTAACTGAAATTAATAATGCATATAGAAAAATTGACTGGAAAACTGTGGCCAGAGGGTGACCAAACTGCTGACCTAGATGCACATCTGAGTGAAGTGGTATTTGGTTGGTCTATGTTATATTTGAAGTGATGAGCAAAATATTTTAAAAACAAAACCCAACCAAAAGTCCAAACTTTCATTTTATACTCTATTACTCTGTCTCTGATGCTGTAATAAAAAGGCTACAGCCTCTGCTCTCACATAATCCTTTCCCAAATTCAAAACCATTAGGTTTTATCTTTCTATACTTTCCTTTTGAGAATGGGCATCTTTTACCACCAGAAACCCTCAGTTTAGCTCAACATCCATTTCAGTATTGACTGTCATCTCTTCCAGGCCAGAAAAGCACTGTGATGAACCATGGGGGGGTACTGGGGTTGCACTGTGATTGAACCATGGGGGGGATACTGGGATGCACTGTGATTGAACCATGGGGGGGATACTGGGATGCACTGTGATGAACCATGGTGGGGGTACTGGGGTTGCACTATCCCTGGGCTCAGAGGAGGAACAGGAGGGGATGCAGGAGCAGGTGGGATCACAGACAGGCTCCCCACTTTGCCAAGAAGGGCTTGGTGGTATTGGAAAAGAGGCCATGATTTGTATAAGGGGTGTAAACCTTTAGTGGCTGGAGTTCCAAATCCACACACAGCTTTTCATTCAGAGCATTAAGGTATTTTGTCTTGGCAACAGTGAAATACCTTTCCTTTGACCCCTCACCAAGTCCTGTATTTAGCAGTATTGTAAGGCACCAGTATTAAAGCATGCCCTAATAATAGAGGTTACAAGTAACAGAAGTATCAAAGGAAGATCTGGGTGTAATTAATGCTCCACTTTTGTTTTCTGAACTAGTACATCCTGCTTGTTAGAGAGCTGGTGTTCAAGAGCCACTGTGTGAGCTCAGTGTAGGAGTGCTGGGGGATTGCAGAACTGCTGTGCTGTGGGCAGGATGCACTGCCTGGAGAATGTGCTCTGGGAGTCTGTCAGCCAGAGATGATGGGGGGAAATGAAGATGAGAGTGCTTTCTGGGAAAGTAAATCTGGGAAGGAAAATAAACCTGTCAAAAAGAAAAAAAATCATCTAGCAATTGGTGGTGCTGGGAGAGTAACCTAGAGACTGAGAAGCATGCAGGAGAAAATCAGATGGTGTCATGCAGCTGGAAGAGATAAGGGAAAGATGGAGGGGGGAAGAGCCCTGGGAGTTGGGAGAAAGGGAAAGAAGATAAAAACTTCTGAGATTTATGGACACTATGCACCTGAAATTCATTGGTTTGCCATTTGTCTGCTACATCTGGAAAACAGTTTGCTTTTAGGGATTGCTTGTAGTAGGATAGGATTTTTCTCCACAACCCCTGTAAACTACTGCTAAAATGAGAAGATTTCATAGGCTGGTTTTATTTTGGGATGTTTATTCCACCCACATTTATTGCTGAAGATACATTTTCAGTGACATCAGCATCTGAATTAAAGGTACTGGGAGGATGCCATGATTCTTTAATAGTGAAAGGGCAACATTTGGACCCAGGAATGACTTTTGCAATGCACAGATCAAGAAAAATGGCATTAAGATGCAGAAAGGCTGAAATTTCCTGTGCTAGGAGACCATGGCAGAAGAATACAAAATTACGGGATTGCTATATTGCATTTCAAAAGTTTAATTCCTACTTCTTGCTGGAATTTGGCGTAAGACTTGTGGCTTAGGGAGCTTGATCAAAAGAAATATTGTGTTGGTATAACAAGAAAATAGGTGCAGAGGGGGCAATGGAGGGGATGAATGACGCACACACAGATGGACCTTGGAGAAACAGCGCATTTCAACCTTTCCCTGATTGTCTCCCAGCCACCACTCCATCAGGATCTTCCCCTGCCTTCTTCATTTCATCACCTCAGAATTGTGCTCCCTGACAGTTACGAGAAGGGAATCAATCAGAAACTCTGCTCCTTTCAGCTGCAGCTACTGGAGGCCGTGGGGGGCTGAGATCTGATTAAGGCATTGTTGAAAATAGCTTTTGGCTTTCATCTGAAACCACTATCCTCAGACTCAATCAGTGAGAGCAGGTGAACTGTGCATGTCCTGTTATGTCACTCAGGTGACATAACAGGTACTGGAGAAGCTGCATTTGCAAAAAGGAATTTGCTTTTGAAAGAGCACACAGAGCTGTGACAAGGATTGTCCTGCAATACATCACATAGACAGCAGCAGTCACATCCAGAGTATTATTAAAATGTGGAGGGTTTTCTTACCTAAACAACAATTTTTAAGCTATTGTTTATAATTGATCCAGGCTTTCAAATGGTATAAAATACTTCACAAGATATGTTTTCTGCTGTCACTGTTCCACATAAGTTCCAAAGCAGCTAAGTTTGTTCCTTCAGTTTCAACACACAGAAGAGGTTTCTAGAGGGTCTCAACATGTATCTGTAAATGAAGTAAAAATTTCATTTTATTGCTATGAATTAAATCCCATAATTTAATTTGTTGGGTATTTGCAAAAGGTCAGATTGATGTCAGTAGTCTCATCACTGTTCCAGGAGCAATGCTACTTTATTAACTAGGCAGGCAAAACGTTGTTTCTATGGATTGTGCATAAAAAATGTTTAGATTTTTTTTTTAATTTCCTGTCTGTGGACAAGTTGGATGGAAAAAAAATAATAGCCAAAGTTGAGTCCTAAGTTGTTAGGGTAAACCATTTCAGGCAATAACTGAGTGCAAAACATGGATCTGGGTCCTGGAACTCACAGTATATTTCTAATTTAAAATCATTCTGTAAAGAGATCAGATTTTCCTGATTAAAAACCTTGAGAGGGCTCATATTTAATATCCACATCTACATTCCACGCTGTGCTCAAATTTAATCTCTGTCTAATAACAAGGGTTTATAATGATATTGATTCAGCTAGAAGATAGAAACATCTCCAACAGGATATTTTCACAAACCAAAATAAGTGATGTAACTTCTCCATCTGAGTTCCACAGAGCAAAGGACGAGACCAGAACACTCACAGTCACCTGTGTGCTGCACAGGAAAGAGACTGTGGTTCCTTGCTCAACACAGCACCAATAATTACACCATTCAAAGCTGTTCTACTCAGTGTTGAATCTGTTTACAAGTATGTGTAGTTGGAGAAAATAGCTGCTCCAAAGCTTAGAAAACTCTTTTCTGACCAAGCCTTTCAGCCTTTGCTTGTTGTATCTGGCCTTTCTGCCATTCTGCACCAATGCCTCTCTTCCCGTGTCGGCAGCGCCGTGCCTGAAGTGCTGTGAACGTGTTTGTGAAATGTCACTGCCATGGGCACCAGCCTGTTCTTCAGTCCTGCATCTTCTGTAAAACACCTCTTTGCTTTATCCTGAGCATTTATCCCTGTGCTTCCCACTGTGGAAATTTCCACACGAGCCTCTGTGGCTCATCTTAGACTCCGCCACTTGCATATGTGGGTGCTTTCAGCTGCACAGAAGAAAGCCATTTCTTTGTCCTTGTTCTATGGGGTTTATGTAAGTGAAAAATACATTAAGTTATGTTAATTTATGCTGTTGCCTGAGTGAAGAAAGCATTCCACCCACAAAGCCAATGATGTTTTAATTTTATTTTTTAAAAAGAAATTATTTTACTTAAAAGCATTAATTTTACATGGACAAGCCCATTCTCACCACCCCAGAATTCCCATGAGTTTGACACCAAAATTATCTCAACATGTATTAGCTCAGCTAAATAATGTGAAAAAATAGTACAAATATAACAGAAAGATTTTTGCTTATGAGGCATAGCTAGTGAAGTGAAGACTGCATTACATATATTCATGTTTGAGGAGGATCTATTTGCATCTTGGGAATATCTTGGGATACTCAGAACTGCATCTGAAAACTGAGCAAAGCTGTTGATGTAGAGGACACCGATTTTTGCAGTGGAATTTATTACAAATAGAGCAACTTCTAAGGCTTTTCATAAAGTCCTTTATCTTCAGAGCTCTCTTCCTCCTTTGTACTTTTGAAGGGAAAGTGATTTAACACTCAGACGGTGATAGCATCAATTTCCCATAAAATTCTCGCTGTGTTTACTGTCAGCTGAAGTGTTTCATTAACTCAGGACTAAATGGCGTTCAGCTGATGCCACAGTCACTTTCCAAGACCAGACAATTCCCCACTCATTGCCTCCCCTGGTGCAGCTCAGGGGGGTGCAGATGCAGACATGTGTGTGTAAGAACACTTGGAGAGGGAAGCCCTTGTCGTTTTCCCCTCCTCTTCATCAGCAGCCTCTCCCCGAACTGCAGGGGGCTTTTGCCTGGCGCAGCAGGTGAACGTGGCCAGGAAGGCCATGCGGAAACGCTTGTTCATAAAGCAGTAGATGATGGGGTTCACGCAGGCAGAAGTGTAGGACAGCAGGTGGATGAAGGAGATGGGAGCCCCCGAGAGACGCCGGTCAGCGGAAGCCGTGTCGAAGGCTCGCCAGGCGTTGACACTGAAGATGGGAGTCCAGCAAATGAAGAACAAAACCACTATCACCATCAGCATGCGGATGACGAGTTTCTTGGCCATTAAATTGGCAGAAGAGCTGTTGCTTCTCACTCTCTCTATTTTGTTGTGGCTCATAGCAGACAGCTGTTGCAATGGCATTTTCCTTTTTCTTTTGGTTTTGTTGAGGTAACATCCATCTCCATCCTCATATTTGGCACTGCAGGTACTTATTCTTCTTTCTGTACATATAAAGTGCTGTTTAAATACTTGGCAAAATATCTCTGAACAGTCACTCAAATAAAAAATGAAGAATGCAGTCTAAATCTAAATAAACAACATAATTCATAGCTGAGCAACCGTTGCAAAGAAAGCACTGGCCTGCTTCTGAGTCAGTCGTGTTATCAGCTACTCTGAATCCACTGTCCCTCAATATTCTCACTTATCTCTATACAAACTGATGCAAAAGGTGTAAGAATGTTGCTTAGTCCAGTATGGACAGAAGATAGTTTTCAAGGTTATATGCTACTATTTTAATTTGACCATTTTAATTGTGACATTTATTGACAAAAATTGTCTTCATCCATGGCCAGAAAAAAAACCCTTGGTATTTCTATAATAAACAAATTAGAAATTTAATGCATTCTGCCCTGGAGCTTTGCAAACAAGCCATTTTGGTAAGATTTATTTGCTAACAGCAGAGTAACCGTAATCAAGAAATGCAGCTGGCAAGTTCATGCCATAACTGACCATAATGATCATTTCTGCAAGTAGAAAGCTTTCCTTTTACTAGCCTCAAAATGACTGGTCATATCTTCAACTGTAACTTTAAAAAGCCCACCCCAAACCAAAATGTATTGTTACCTCGTGAAGATTTTCTCTGGCTGGCATCAAATTTTATTCCTCTGTAGAGTTCCAAAGAAATTAGACCATATGCAACCATCATTATAATCCCAGGAATAAGAAAGAGTGTGAGTAGCAGGAAAGTGTACCTAAGGAATCAAAAGACACACTGAGAATAGGGAATGGCAAAAAAACAGAAAAAAATCCTTTTTTTACAACTGAGAATTGGGGAAGACAGGATTTCAAGATTTTTGGATTTTTTTTTCATGCCAATACAAAATATCATTTTGACACCTCAAAAATTTGAAGCTTCCCACTTCTCCTGCTTCCCTCAGAAAGGTACAGCAGGAAAAAGACTATAATGGCCAAAAACTGTCTTTCATCCCACCTATGCAGGCCAGAGGAGATGGGCACTCCCACAGGAGTTAAAGGGGGCACAAGTTCTCTCTGCCCATGAGTGGGACTCCCTGCTGTAACCAGATGAGCATCGGGTGCCCTGTAGTTTTGGTCAACATAAAAACTGCCTTGCAGAAGCTAAATGAGCACCTGCTGATTCTTAAAGGGGTTCTTGGTACATTAAAAATATTTTAATGGTTGGACTCAATGATCTTAGAGGTCTTTTCCAATGCAAATTATTCTTTCATTGTGCTTCAGAGAGATCTGACTTCTAGAGGGCCGTGGCACAGGTGAGCAAAAACAGAGTGGCCGCAACCTGGGTTTTCATCCCCGGAGCCATGAAGAGCTCCTGAGGAGAGATCCCAGGACTGGCAATTTCTTTGCTAAAGGAAGCAGCTTTTATGTGGTTTCACTCTTCTAGTCAGCTTCTCTGATATGGCGACAAGTTGAGGAAATAATGATGTTTAAATGCATCCATGAGCCTGTGTCTCTCCTGATCCCTGTGACTTTGGTGCTAACTCAGTAACACACCTGGGAATCTGTAAGGAGACCACAGAGAAGAGAATTTTGTCCTGTACCCTTCTTCTTCATGCTGCCAAATACCTGAGACTACTACTGAAAGCATTAAACAAAGTTACTTTCTTTGTGGATATACCATACCAAAATGGTGCAGACTTTAATCTTTTTCCCAGTTCCAAGTGACCTTCAGTATCAAAAAAAATCTTACACTTTCTCAGTGCCAGTCAGCGTTTAGTCAACGTGCAAGGACATCATGTCTAGGTACTACTGCTGATTGATAGTGCTGCTGTTTACCCTGCCTGGATGTGTAAGAATGGGAGCAAGTCTCTCCCCACTTCTCTCTGCCCCTATTCTTCATAAGCAACGAAAAGGATTCTCAAATAAGACATTTACAGCCTCATATTCTACTTCTCTGCTACAGAGAACCTTCAAACAAATTAACAGGCAAGGCAGCACGCAGAGGGGTGTAAACGTCTGCGTTTCTCAAAGATTAATCAAGGATTTCTCTGAGAATGTTGAAGTTTATGTGTAAATGAGTGAAAGCAGTATTCCTACTACAAGTGACAGATGCTTTCTTTACAGTGACAGTTTGGGCTTAGCAGACCATGGTATGAGAATCATTGCCATGTTGGGCAGTCTTTCCTATGACAAGGGAAAAGTCATTCAAACGTCAAAATGTAAGCAGCTTAAAAATGTTGGGGTTTTTTTACATCTTAAATAAGAATGATAGAGTGTAAACATTTGCTGAAGGTTAATACTTGATTTTCCATAGGTTTATTGCTACCATGAAATCTCATTTTCCAGCAGATAATTACACATTTGCTAACAGCCAGTTATTCTTACCAAGACTGTTGAATGACATCGCTTGGCCAAAGGAGCCGGCACATATTTGCCGTGGTGTTGTTGTACTTGGTGAAAGGCACCAGTTTGCTGTAGATTGGGTATGGGGACATGATAATAAAGGACACACACCAGGTCGCAGCAATCACTCTCAGGGCATGAGATTTTGTCTGCCAGACCCTGGACTGCAGCGGTTTGCAAATGGCACTGTACCTCTCCAAAGATATGGCAACCAGGTTGAAGGTAGAGACACTTACAGAGACACCTATGCATATAAAATAAAGAAAAAAGGTTATTATCTTGTTTTAAAGGTTATGTTATGTTCAAATGGTCCTGCTAGCTTGCTGTATGCAAACAAAAATTTAAAAATATAGCAAAATATTTATAAGCAAAAGTATTTGTAAACATCACACTGATGAAGTCAGTGAAGAATGTGTGGGCAGTGGGTCTGGGTCTCCAGACTGATATTCCTGCTCTGCGCTTCTCTTACTCCAGAAGTTCAAGAAAGAATACACACTCTGTCAAATCATAAATTTCTGGTAACAGGGAAAGAAGGCAATTTTACTCTTAATTATTCTCTTTGCTACTGCGGTTTGTTCACTAATTGCACTGAAATTCAAACAAAGCATTTGAAATCTGTTAATTACTCTCTTAACACAGATGTTCACGGTCCCTTTTCTATTGTTTTAATTTTTATGAGTGTTCTGCTTGACTTGTGATCTGATTTTCTCATTCAAGAGAGTTAAATCTATTACAACTTTTTAATTAGATGCTAGTAGAGTTACAAACAAGGAGAAACGAAGTCATGAAGCAGAGTCTTTGTCCTTTGAGTACCCTTAATTTCTTCTGTTCATATTTTATAAAATACAGTGTGGTTATCTGTGTTTCTGTCATTGAAAGTTCACCACTGTAAAATTATAAATATTTCCTCTTAACGTTGCCGCAAATTTTTCTTTCAGCGAATGAGCCTTTATTTGTCTTTGTGAATGTGTGTCAGACTATAAAATGCCAATATTGTTACAGTTTGCTTTACAGAAATCATCTGTAATTGAAAAGTTGTCTTTCTACATCTTAAAATGAAAAATTGAGCATAGTTGATGCAATGGTTGTCAGTGTCTGTTTGTCAGGTGATGCCTCTGTTACCTGGACATTTAGTGGGAAATCTTCTCTTTCTGACTCTTAAAATAAAACAGCTTCACAATGAGAAACTTTATGTTGGTCTATTTCACTGGATTTTTTAATAAAGTAATTTACACTGTGTGCAATAAGAGGAAGATGACAATGCTTCAGTAACGTTTTATGGTATTTTTGCCAGCAATTCATTATAATTGTTTAAACATGGCCTTTAGTTTTATTGGTTTTATCTACAAAAACATGTTGATTTCCCATTCGCACACTTTAGGTGTGTACTTTCACATTACATCAAAGTTCTCAAGGGCATGGTTTGAAAGGGGACCTGAGGTTTCTGTAATCAACTAAGGGTCTCCCAAAGCAGCAAAACCTTTACATAATGTTCTCCTTTTTTTATTTTTATTTCTTTTTCTTTTTCTCTTGTTTGGTTGGTTTGGTTTTGTTTTGTTTGTTTGGGTTTTCTTGGTTAAGAAACAAGTAAATGCAGAGGAAATATTAAAGTGAGACAAAGAATCACTTACACACACATATACAACCCAGACATTTTGAAACTCCTAGATCCTGGCTCCACAACCAAAAGGAGTACAACAAGACATACAAAAGTGATGCTTATTAAAGTCAGCCTCTAAAATCTCTATTGTGTTTTATGGTTTTGTGGTGAGCTCTGATCACACCTGGTCTGTCCGCAAAGAGTACTTGCTCCAACTTCCATCTCTGCAAATTACACTTGTTTTATCCTATTTCTCTTTTCTTTTTTATGTATCACTGCTGCCAAAAATCTGTGGGTAAAATCTGTGCTTACTGAGGGTGTACAAGCCCATCATTTATGGTGGGTGATCTGAACACTGCTAAGAATCTTGTCAGTGATGGCTAAGCAAGGTCATGTGCTGGGTTCCTTATTAAAGTTTGATCATTCAACATCTTCACATCCAGCAAAACACTTCTGCATGTCATTAAAGTTAAGTGTGTGTGCCTCTGTGTTTTGCTGGACCAGACCAAGGACACCAGAACCATGAAGATTTGCACTACAAAGTTGTCTCTTTATAATACTATTAACTTCAATGGTGGATGGAAAAATCAGCCTTTTATAGATCTTTAAATACCTTCTCACCTGTCTCATTAGTCAGTCTCCAAAATAGGTATAAATTTCCCAGACTTACCCATGAAATAAGTGGCAGTTTTGCAAACAGCACTTCCAAAAATGAAATCTTTTAGCAGGTTGGGAATGAGGGTGAAAGGCATGCAGAAAAGGCAGAGCATCAGGTCACTGACTGCTAGTGACAGCAGAAACGTGTTGGTGACTGTTCTCATACGCTTGTTTCTTATCAGCACTGTAATCACCAGAATGTTCCCCAAAATGCTGAGCAGAAATATCAAGCAGTACAGCAGAATCCGTATTATCTGATGCAAATCTGAAAATTGTCACAAGAAAAAATCAGTCAGTATTCAAATCAGATTAATATATATTTCAACCTTTAATCAGTAGGTAAAAGCCTTTCTGTATTCAATTTTATGAAGGTTTATGTCTTTACATCGACACAAAATCAGTGAAAGGGCTGAAATTCTTAAATGTATTCTGATCTACCTAAATTGCATAGCATTAATCTACAATATAAGCAATACAATGTACATTTGGAGAGTCAAATACAACTTAAAGCATGTGCTTCTCATGCTACTGACTGTGCACCACTTACTCACCATGGGAGATTCTATCTTATGCAAAAGTTAGAAAAGATCAAGCAATCAAAAGACATTTTAATATACGGATTTTTTTTCAGCTTCAGAGTGCTATGATTTCCTATTAAATCACTTTCATACATGGCATCAGATCTGATCACTCCATTGTTATTGAATTGAGTAAAAAATCATGCTTTTCCAAGTCCTTAGCAGAGATGTTTGCATTTTGTGCTCCAAAGTGCTAGGGTTTTAGTGAGTAATTATACCCAGTTTTTGTCCTAGTTCAATTTTGAACTTGGAAAACCAGCACATACTAGTTTTTTTGCTGCCTGTTTCTCATACTAACTTAAAAGCAAGCAGTTGATTTTGCACTCTCTCAGAGAAAATGCCTTGCATAGCTCTTTCTTTCTATAGTATCTCTGCATCCAGCTAGAATTAAAACTGCCTGGAAAAAATCAATTTTCCATACATACCTCTAGAAGGATAAGGTGCATCATCCACACAGAAAAAAGTGTCATTTTCCAAGATGACATCGCAGAGGAAATCAGTAATGTTGGTACCATTCCCAAGGAAGCTACTAGCATCAACTATTTCCATTCTTCAGTATCTGCAGGTTAGCTTTGATGAAGAAGAAGGTGAGTTTGTAACTATCTGCCCATGCTTTCAGTAAACAAATACGTTTCTGAATGAAGTCTTCAGAAGAAATACAAGAGAGGCAGCTGTGCAAGAAAGCTGTTCTGACTCTCCAGCAGGAGCACCCAGCACACAGAGTCCTGTTCTGGCTGAACAGGATTTATTCCAGGGGCACACACGGCCGTTCAGAAAGGCAAAGCGTGTGCGCACAGCCACACTCACACAGACACACAGACACAGACACACAGACACACACACAGACACACACACAGACATATCACCCCGGGTACTTTTTAGATCCACCCTCTTCTGTTACTGCACTACTGTTGGGATTATAAACAGGCTAGAAAAAGATTACAGCATTAACCCCTTGCAAGATTGCTTCTACTCATGTCTCTGCAATATTTCTCAGAGTCAGCCTATTATGCCACAGCCTTTAAATGAGACCCAGTGAGTGAGAAGAGTGATAAATCTGTCTCTCAACTAACATTTAAAATGGTAAGAGTTGCTTAATAAAAGGGCAGAGAAGAGAAAAACATAGAGAAGATTTTGCATTCCTTACATGGAAATGATTCTTGTCTTCATATTTTTCAGAGTAAACTGAAGATAGGGTCAACTCAGAAAAATAAAAGCAGCTACATTTATCTCAATTGGCAAAGTGCTAGTTTCATACGAAAGTGCTGCATGTGCCTGATCCAAACCCCAGAAGTCAATAGAAAAACTCACTAATTTCACTTAGTGGATCAAATCTTATGAAAGTATATTAGAACTGTCAGTTAATATAAACAGAAGGCCATACATTTCCTCTGTGCAAGAACTTGTATATGACTTGACAAACTTGATAAACCTGATAAATTGTGGCACATTAGTGACACATCAGTGGAAAACATGGAGATCTTGTCAGTTTAAAAGTTCTGATTTTTAATGAACATCATCCTCACTGGTGTTTTCACAAAGTCATGGGCTTTTACTTTCCAGTATAAAGCTTGTTTATGGCCAGAAATGCAAATTAATATTAGAAATTAATATCTACTAAAACTGAACGAAAAAATAATTTCACATTTAAAATCCCTTTTACTTAAAAGCAGAGCAGTAACAGGTTATTTATAACAAGTCCTGGCCCCTGAAAGGTGATATACATAAACTGGAAAGCCTGGCTTTCTCTTCCAGTCTTGCCAGCTTTGCTCCATAGTATGAATAATGGGAATAGGTATGTAGGAAAGTAGATTGAAAAGTTACACTCAAAGTTCTAATTTCTCAATTATCCTTTGTACCTCTGGGAGTCCTGGATGCAGTGGCCACCAGTGGCCCACACCACTGCATAGTCCCACTGACCACCCTGCTCTCAGGGCAGGAGAGGCTGCCCAGGGCTGTGATTAACACTGTGAAGCCAGCACAGGTCTCTCTATCAGTCTCAAATATATGTGGGACAGGGTGAAGGACCAGCTTCCCCAGGACAGCAGGAGCCCCTCACTGAGCCCCAGCCCAAGGCATGGGCCCACTTCAGTGTCACAACATGCTTGCTAAGCACATGCAAGATGGGTGAAGCCAACAAGGCCAGCAGCCATGGCTGGAGGCTTCCCAGAGTTACCAAAAAGGCAAACTGAACCAGGCTGCACTGGACACAGCTGGCCTTGTGTGCTGTGCAGGCAGCAAAGGAGCTGGAGCACAGTGGTAGGAGACAGCAGGTGCAGCACAGGCTTGAAGAGTTGAGGGATAAGTACTGAGCTATGACTAACTCCAGAAAGTACTAATTTCAACCAAAAGCAAGAGCAGAATGTGTGAGGGAATGATATTCTGTGCAAATTCCAGCAGCTGTGGAGCTAGTGTTTAAAACAAACTGGATCACCTTGGTCACATGCCCAGGACTCCAAATGTATAAGGTGCAGCTTTCCTCTACAAATTTGTTCAGAGGTTTTTATCTGTTATTAGAGTCCTCATCAGTTTTCCTTCTCTGAACACCAGACTTACAGATTGGCTCACAGTTCCAAGGGTTTAGTTCCCCTGGAGTCCTTTTTAAACATTGGCATCACATTTACGCTTTTTTTTTCCCTGGCAACAACGTAGTTCTAAACAATAGATTGCACATCATATTTAATAATTTTACTATTTCCTTTAGAAGTTCTGGATGAATACCATCTGGTCCTGGGCTGAGCTCGATTCAGCATCTGCTAGTTAAATTGCCAGAATAAATGAGGAAGAATTTGCTATGAACTCTTGACTCCCATTTTAGAGTGGATTTCTGCTTGAAACATATCGAGATCAAAGAGTTTTATTTTTCTAGGCTTTTATTTTGCATAGATTTACTCGAATGTACAGCCAATAGTCCCCATGTTTGAACCATTCTGAGTTGCCTTTATAATGTCATTTCTCTCCACTACGTTTAGCCAACTGCTTGATAGATCACTCTCCATGCAGATCAGTATCATCTCATTGTCTCCCTGCAAGTTTCAGGAGAGACAAAAAAGGAGGCTTTAATGAAATGCTTGCTCGTTGCAGATGTAATTTTATCATTTAGGAGAAACAAAAACCTGAGTGTCTGCCCACTTGTAATTAATCATGTATTATTTGGGATGTTGAAAGTTTTAGGCAAGAACTTCTCTGGACCTGGCTGTTTTATTAGCAACACTGATTTATTAATAAAATTGGTTTTTAATTAAGAAATATTTTAGGCATCTTAACATGACTGCATTGATAGTTTGGACAAAAGTATACAAAAATGTTTTTCCCTGTATTTGAAGGAGGCTTGCTAATCCATGATAACAGTAGAATCTGCCTCTTTTAATTCTATTCTTAATCCTTTTCTCCCCTGTAATGTCATATACTGAACACATTACCCTTGCAGCCAAAACTGTTGGTGTGCTCTGCCATTTCCTGCTATCTATATGTATCTTTTCTCATCCAAAATGAAACCACATCAATTTACAGTTACCTCTTTCTTTTTTCCTGAAGAATACTCTGTTCTGTTTTTTCATTAATTTGACAAAGACCTTTACTTTAATTAAACAGAAAATCCACTTGTAAAATGATGAATTTGGAGAAGCATATCTGTATCTGGTGTCAAATTTACAAATAGGTTTAGGTTTTTACCAGGTCTTTTTTGTCCTGACAAGTGAAATTAAATAAAACAATTAGAAAAAACATAAACAGAAAGTCATGGTCTACTTCTGTTCTCACTTGCCAGGTTTTTGCTGGCATTAGGCCTCTGATTCAGTGGAGTTACTCTCACAGAGAGCGAGTACTTGGGAGATCAGAACTAGGCCACACTTATGGAGAACGCACGAAATTCTCATGAACACATTTCTTGTAAACTTTTTCAAGGCAATCTGAGCCTGAGTCCTATCAGTGTCTCACAGTAACTGCATTTAAACAATTTATTTCATACTGATCTGAACTAAATAACAAGAATGAAATTTACTTCCAAGCACCTTGTTGTACTATCAGTGATTTCTGAAATACCATTCACCAACCATAGAAGGGATCAAAGGCAAACAAGGTGCTCCTGCTGCCCCTGCAGTGCTTCTGCAGAGGTCATGTATTACAAGGCACATTGCTTAATAAATCTCTGGAAGACTCCACAGGTCTTCAACGATGAAATTCTTGTATTTAGATCACGTTATTATCAAGACACATCTCAAGGTATCTTTTAAATTGTTTGGGGGTGACCACTTTTCATTGTTTTGAAGTGCAAATTCACAGTATTTGAATTTCCTGGATATTTCCAGTATCATCTACCTGACCTATCTGTGAGATGCAACACAGCTGGTCCTGATGCCTTTATGGGCACCCAGGCAGCCTGTCCTACCACCTTCTTCACAAGAGAGGAAATGAGACCTCTCAGGTGATGGCTGTGAGTCCTGTACAGTGCTCAAGGCTCTCTGATGGATGGAATGAATATTGTCTCTCCATCCTCCAATTTCATAATCATGGTAAAGTTTCTATGGGCTTCTGGGGCGCAAAAGGGATTTCTGCCCCTGAGATTTTTTTGCAAGTTCTGTATACAATTTAGGGGAACTGCTTCAAAGAAATATGTGTAAATCATTTTTCCAGTGTATCATAAGTTCTCATAACAATCCTTCTGACGCCCTGTGATATTACTGAAGTCTGGGATGAGTCATTGTCCACTCATTCTGCCCAAATGGTTCAGTGTGCATGCTGCTGCTCATGTTGGCACTTCTCAGACTGTCACTGAGCTCAGCTGCAGCTCCTCTCCCCACACATCTGGCCCTCTAACTACTAAAAATTGAGGGCAGAAGTTACACCTATTCTCTCTGAACAACTGAAGCTGATCCTTTTCCTTTTTGTGCCTTATCATAACCGATATATAAGTGCTGTGAGGATACACACCCCTGAAAGAGGAACACAGGTATTTTAAAAAGGTGCTCATTCCTTTTGCAGGCTATACATGACGTTGTACAACCGTTTTCGTCCCTTCACCCTATGAATATTAGTTTGCTAGAAAAACACAGTTCAGGATTTAAGGTAGAGAGATGCAAGCAAATAGCTCTGCATACTCCCATGCTGTGGGTATATTATATGCTAGAACCCCATACCAAGTAAACTGCATCAACACATGGCCCAGGAGATCACTCTTTTTGGATTATATTAACACCATCAAATGTTGGTACTATTAATGTTCTCCTTTGAGCAAACCTTTGCATATTAGACCAACATCAGCTGAAGTCAAAATCCATCACATGTGCTAAGGTACTGGTCATCTGAGACTTTTCTGAGGTACAGTCATGGCATGGTTTGTAAAAAACAGAAAAAAGATCAGGGATTGCCACCAGAAACAACCCCAATAGGTTATAATGTCAGCAACAAAATGGTACAACTCTTCTTGACAGTATTCAACACCTTAACAAAGCTCAAAACAGCAACAGGCTTCTAAATAAGCCCCACCTTAACAACTGAGAAACACAGTCTTTTATTTTAAGATTCCAGTTAGTCACATAACAAAGAGTCACAACTATTCTGCCACAAGAGATTTTCATCAGCATATCTCAGAGAGGTATATTAATGAAATTAGTTATGTTAACTGCAGCTGCTATGAGTTTCAATTTAAAGATAAAAAACAAAGCAAAGTATTTGGTACAGGCCACTCAGTGGGAGAGTGGAAGAGTTGGGAAAAGCAAGGAAGTCTTTTCAGACTGCTGCTGTCTGACACTCTGCTCTCAAAAGAAGCCACGCTATCCTCATGACGTTAAGATCAAATGGATTCCACATTTCCACAGAATTAGATAAAGAGATGTTAGTTTCACAACACCAACTAAGCAATTTAGAGACTGGCTGTGCAATTAGCAGGGAGGAAATGGAGAAGGTCAGCTGATGTATTATTGGGTGAATTGGTACCAGCATGTCTGAAGCCAGGGCTTTAATTTAAGATTCCAAAGTTTGTGTGTCTTACTCTGTACAGAGAGAAATTCTTTGTGTTCTATAGCATCACATCTAACATCAACATTTTTAGAGGAGTATCAGTGTCTATTGATGATAAATTCCCTTAAGGTAATACTACTGAACTTTGTTCACTGACATCTGAGCTCCCAAGAGTCATCTAATCCTTGCTTTAAGGGAACCCAGGATATGGGAATCAAGAGAGGCATTGTCTCTATTAGACAAAAACTGAAAATTACACTTACATAAAATGAATAAATTTAATTAGCAGTAGTCATTCTTTAAAGTTTCAGTTTTTTATAGGAAACATAAACTTCCTATGAGCAGTCATCTGATTTGACATAAATTTGCACAGGTCTGCACAAGAAATAGAACATACAATTTATTATATTCTGATGAATTCGCTGTTAGTACTGAAGAGTGGTACACAGCCTCAGATTTCAAAGAGTAACTAACTGCTAAACCTCTTCTCAACAAATGATATCTGAGTATGAATTTTAGTCATTTGAAACAATTCAAACCATGCAATGAGGGTAAAGAACAAGAATTTTAGAAGACCTATCTATCATTACTACTGGTACAACATAAAACCCTATCAGCAAAGCCCACAAGGAAACAACACTCCTTGAAAGCATGTAACCAAAGTAGGATTTTGATCTAATAAATAGAAAAGCAAAAGACTGTGGGATGACTGGAGTTTTGCTGGTTTCCCATTGTCATGATTTTGCATGGAAGGGTAGTCAGACAGCAAGATGACAGGTTGTCCCCTTCAAATTATGGGCTTATATAATGAAAGTAAGATTTTAAATTAGGCTCATGGCCTGCGTTCTGTTGTACACAATTAAGTATTTTATTGTTTGACTCTTGTTCTCTTACTGTGATAATCTCCAGGCCAATTTTTTTCAGTTAAATGGAACTCTGCTAGCTGGCACTTTGGACTAATTATTGAACACAGTAAGAGGAGGTACAGGGAGAACTTCAGGAGCGAAGACAATTTACCCCAGCCGAAGTTCTCTTCCAGGTCTTAATTTCTGGGATGTTCAGCTTTATTTGTAAATTAGCTAAATGCTCTTTGCATTTTGGACTTCTTTGATTGGAATAATGCCGTCCAATAACTGCATGTAGAAAGTTTTCAGTTATAATTTTCTGAGAAACTGGGGGAGGCAGGTAAAGTCCATACTGACAAAAAATACTCTAACTTATTTGAATTATTGTGCTAAGCGGTCCTGGAAGTATTTGATAGCAATTTCAAAACACTATTAAAATACTGAAACACTGAAAATAATACTTTCCAGAGTTTCAGCACAGATGGCTTGTTAAATGATGGTATTGTTGGCCTTACTTGCGATGCTTTTGTCTATATAATCCTTAAGAAAATATATTCTGAGGAACAATTGCCGTAGTTAGTTTGCACTATTTGCTCATGTTTATACGGTATTACACAGTGCAGGGAGTTAATGTGACTGAAAGTATGTAAGTTTTAAATTAATTTTCATTGTTTAGTCTTTGCTTACATTACAAAACTGTTTTAAATCTGCCAAGAAGCCTCAACTCTCAAAAGAAGGGAGAAACAAAACTCCAGAGACAAACTCTGCTCTGAATTCTCTACACTCACTTTTTGACACAGCCAGATTCAGTCAGGCTGCTGTGGTGTGTCCAAATATACAGGGTTTATAAATTCAGCATATCAGAAGTTGGATCTCTTGGATGTAATCCTTGTATACAGAAAAGTTATGTGCCACACTCTTGATTTTTCTTTAATGAACATTTGGAAATTTGCGGTATATTAACTGCAATTAACTGGGTGATTTTTTTCTAATACTTTTGTGTGTGTGCCTGAAGTCATTATCTCATATTTGCAATTTCATGCCATTCTGGTTTGGCCCTTTCCGGAACCAGCTGCACTGGTGCTAAGTGTGCTCTGTACAGAAAAAGCAGTGCAAAAGAGTCACAGATCACACACACATTCTGGCTATTGTGTCTCTTCTTGGATACCTTACCTCTTCATAATGTTCTCCCTTTATTCTAATGCATTCATTTTGCAATCCTACAATGTGGGAAAAATGAATAAATTGAAGTAAGAACAGTATTTCTGATGAGATAATGACAAAAGATCAGTAACATTTTGTGTTTTGTTTTATAAGCTTTGCTGACTCAAGTTCCTGAAGCAAGTAAAGGGCTTTTTAAATATTCTAAGCAATATGCTAGTAAAATACTCCCAGTTTACACTGTCACCCACTCTGGTTTTAAACCCAGTGGTACTTAAAGTATAATCCTGCTCAAACCATAATCTAACAGTGATCTTATCTCTTTAATTTCAATTTACATTTCTGTTAGAAAGTTAGAATTGTCAGCTGCGATTTTATACTTCGTAGAGACAGATCTCCCCAAAGTCTTCACTTAATCCTCAGTGACTGCTCATGAAAGTTATTAGGAGCCAAATGGGAATGCTCTGGCAAAAAAAATAAACCACTATTTCATTATCTGTTAAACTGAGCCATTTCATACCAGAATATCTTTTTCTCAAGACCTTATAAAGAGAAGGCTAAACATTTAAAATTGGATTTTATGAGAAATATTCAAATAAATTCTAAAAAATCAGATAATGATATAAATTGGTAAATAAATTTTCATCTTCTGTTTCAAGAGGAGTAGATGGTAGGTCACATACAATATTATCCAACCTAAAATAATAGGAAACTTTTATTTCTGTAGTCTGAAGTGTTACTAAATAGCCAAGGCCTTACAGATTTAAAACTGTTTGAGAAGAAACTGGCAGTACAAATTGATAGTTTTTGATGAAATCCAGCTTAATTATCAAGAAGGCAATACATTTCATTTCTCTTAATAGTACAGGGGAATGAGAAAAAACCCCAGGATTTTTCCTTGCTTACACCTTTGCCATCACCCTGACATGGTGGCTCATTCAGTAAGTGACATGATAAAAACTTCCTCTGTTCCTTCTTCCGTGCATCCTCATGAGTGCTTCTTTACTTATTGCTCATCCTATTTGTGCATAGTTTTCTCCTGCTTTAAGCCAACTTAACCAAAACTGTGAATTTGAAAATGGCACCTGAATTCTGGAATGCTCATCCCTTAGGCAACCCAAATGAGCTGGGTTCAGTGCCTTCAACAGTGGTGTTATTTCCAGTTCTAAGGAGGAAATAAATGTTTAAGTCTCAAAGACTTGTGCCTCTCAGATAAGATTATGAAAGCTAGTAGTATGTATTCTAAATATTTGTGCCATTCATATTCTTGCCACAAACCTCACAGATATATCTGGAAACAGAAAAACAACCCTACATTTTAAAAGTAGCTTCCTTAAAAGAGTCATTGTCACGAAGTTGTGTCAGGGGAGCTTTAAGTTGGATATCAAGAAAAGGTTCTTCACCCAGGTGATGGTTGGGCACTGGAACAGGCTCCCCAGGGAAGTGGTCACAGCAGCAAGCCTGACAGAGCTCAAGGAAGTGTTTGGACAACAGTCCCAGGCACAGGGTGTGACTCCTGGGGATGGTCCTGAGCAGGGTCTGGAGCTGGAGTCGATGATCCTGAGGTCCCCTCCAACTCAGGATATTCTATGATTCTATGATGATCTCATGCTGTTATTTCCCTGTATGCCAATACATATGTGGGGGGCTGAGCTTACATATCACACCTTTGATCTAAAATTTTATTATGTTGCTTTTGTTATTAGCCTAATTTTGCCAAAATGAAAAGCCCTTCTGCTGTTGAATAACTACAATAAGGTATTTTAGTTCCATATTTTTGGTTGATGCCATACTTTATCCAGCAGGAATCCACCCTGCTTTACTCTCTATGAGTGCAAGCCTCAATTCAATTCCGTTTCAGACAAAGACCAGGAAATACATGTATTTATTTAAGCTCAGAGCACATTTTATCCCATCTGCTCTGGAAAATATGTCCTTTGCTTAACAGTGGGTAGGAATGTTGGCCACAGGGGTCCTTCCTATGAAGGAAAAAAGTGATCAATGATAAATTGCATTGCTATATGACTGCTTACTCATATTAATGACCGATAGTCTCAGATAGGCTGTACAGTTTTTGGTTTATCAGTTTCATACCCCCCTCCAACGTCTCTTTACTTTTTATTTTTTTTTTTATTTTTTTTTTCAATAAATGCAATTTATTTCAGCCCTTCCTGAGCCCTTTAGCACATTCACTTTTGTGAATGTTTTCTAATTTTCCTTCCTGGTCTTTCTGGGAACATGCTACAATATAGATTGTAAGATTCAAGCCTGTATCCTGTAATTAACAAAATAATACAATTTTTTAGGTACTACCTCTGTCCTTGTTTTGATTTAGCAAATTTGTTGTGCATTTGAAAGATTTCTTTACAGACCTCTAAACAGTGATGCAAAACAGAAAACCTAACTGCATTTTTATATTTAAAATTTTTGGTTTCAATGTGCAGAGCTTCATCTGAAATCAAATCATTTGGGTTTGTTTGTGCTCCCTAGAGCTGTGTATAATATTTTGGTGTCATTTTTCCTTTAGGCAGATCCGTATATTAATTTGTATGTTTTGGGTTAGTGAAAGCAGGGTAGTCTGCTACTCAGTGGCTCTGAATCCAGCCTTCAGAGCTGTGCTTCACATATGTGTGCTCTTCCATCCCACTGTTCCACTCTTTTTTGGGTGAATTTTTGAGCATGTTGTTATAATGAACTTATTTCCACAGTAAAAGTTTGATCATCTAGTTGTGCTTCATATAGGCACAACAATTCCTGTAATAGGCAGTATTAGTAATCAATGTTTCAGATAATTTTCTGCAATAATATATTCCTGTATATAAACAGAGAAACAGTAGAAATTTAGAAATTAGGGCTCAGTTTTACATTTTGGCTTAATCTCTTTTGAACTAATACAGGACAACTGCAACTGTTTCAACATAGGATTCTTTAGGCCCCCACTATGGCCCGAGATGTCTCAGAGAAGATTCTTTTCCATAGTTGGTGATGATATTTAATCAGCGCCCGCTGCTCCCTTTCGATGATACGGCATTTATTTGTCCATACAGGGAAAGGAAAGCACCATCACTGGAGAAAATATCTGAGAAACTTATGAAGGTTTGCTTGCTATCTTCTGCTCATTCAGCATTTCCTTTTTGTTGCACTTCTGGCTGCCTTTCCAACAGAGCAGACAAGTTAAGGAAGAGGAAATCAATATAAAGGATATGTGAAAAATCCTTGTAATGGAAGTAAAAATCTCCATGACCAAAACTAGATTGTTTTTTTGAACAGTTACAGTAGCTGGTGAACCATAAACCATTACAAAAGCCCTTCAAGAGTTTTCAATTCCTTTTGGTTTATTCTTCACTTTTGATTCTTCTATTTTAAAATTTATCAAACAAGGAAATGAAACAAAGGAATAATCCCTCACATGATTAAAAAAAAAAAGAGAGAAAAGATTAATCAACTTTGTCATCAAATCTTAATCAGAAGAATAAAATGCACTCAAGAAGAGATCCTTGTCCTGCCAACTGAAGTTTATAGTTCTACCTCTCAATGATTAAGGAGAAGGCAGCTATGATCTAGACACTAAGTAATGTATCCAAGGTGGTCTGCTGGTTGTTGAAGACTTGCAACACGCACTGATATGACTGTGTAGTAAATTGTATATATTCCAGGCAGTGAACAAAAGTATAACAGACTACCTTAAAACATTTGTTACATTTTCCACAGAAGACAAAATTCCCCTACTGCAATAAGTAGGATATAGCATCAAGAAGCTATTTCAGTGGAGTAATGCTCAATATTGGGTAACAAATAAACAGAGAGTGAGAGTGTTTGATATTTTTCAAAAGTAGATATTGAAACATCACCATGCATATGTTTTTAGATATTTTCATAGCATCATAGAAAAGTTTGGGTTGGAAGGAACCTTAAAGATTGTCTAGTTCAAATCTCCCCTCTCCAAGGGCAGGGATGCCACCCACTAGATCAGATTGTTCCTATTTTTACAAAGAGCATACTTCTTGTAACAGACAGGACCCAAGTCCTGTATTTAGATCACATAGACTCATTGGAGTCAATAAGTTTGAAAAGAACACAGAATCTCACCCTAGCACACCCACACAGTAAACTCTGACATGGAGATGTTAAATAAGAATCCACTGAGACAGTTCTTTTTACTGCTTTTCTTCCTTACAGACAAACTGGTTAAATTTTGTAAAAACCTTAAAAGAAATAGCTAAAGTAAGCTGCTATGTGTGACCTGAGAAAATACTTGTTCATGAATGCTGAATCATGTCTTTTAAAATGTTTGGCTAAGTACAATAGTTGTATAAATTTTCCAACAGACTTGCTCTCAGGTGAATATACAATTTAAAGAAACAAAATATATATGCCAAGTGTGAAGTGCATAAACTACTCAGTGTATCAACTGCATTTGTGATTCAGCATGTGTTTCTCTCCAATGTGTATCTAGATGGATTCCATTTCTGCTTTAAGTCCAGGAAATCCTACACTGGCATGATTACATCTTTATGCATGGCAAGGGCACAATGGGATTTTAGCAACCAGAAGATACAGAATATTACTGCTAAAACCCGTGTCACTTGACTAACAACAGAACACATGAAAAATTGACTAAATCTAGTAACACTAGAAAAACCAGGAACTGTGTGCATGTTAGCTTTGTTACATATTGAATAACTCACAGTTCTGGCTATGACTCAGAAATGCTACAAAAAAGTACCTCTAACAGGTATTATGATCTGAAATATATGGTCCTCTCTAGGGAGGCTTACACTATCTAAAACCAAAGTTTGGTAGGAAATTACCTAAAATCAAGAACTGAAGCAACGTGAAACTCCTAAAACTAGACTGATAATCCTTGACATCACTGGTAGTCAAAGTCCAGCTCTCAAGTTCAGCCACATATTAGAGAAAATATATTACTTCTCATGGACAACATTCTGCAATAAGAGATGTTTTCTGCTTTGATAAGTGAGGAGACACCATCTAAACTTCCTACATTCTTCAGATTGCATCAGTGGCATTGGGGCAAAAAAAAAAAAAATCTCATTACTCCACAGGAACTGATTATTTTGAAGGAAGTATTGAAAGTTGTCAAAATACACACTGTCACTTTTTGGTAATTTGAATAAAGTTTGAAAATCAGAAGGGTGAGTCACTGACAGATCTTTCTTCTTTTGTCATACATCTGTTATCAGCTGCAAACAATATATCATGATTCAGACTGCACAAGGAAACCAGTGGATATTATAAAGAGGAGCTTGCAGGATTGGCCCATAATAGAGATTAAAGTTTAATATATATTTGTCTAATATAAAGAGTGAGCACATTGAATAAAAGACTGAATATGATGTTCTCTGAAAGTACCTGCTTGGATTAGATATCTATTGGCACTTGCCACTTTAGTTCACAGGTGAAGTTCTGATAATGGCTTGAAATGGAGGACTGGGGTACTGGATTTTAAGCCCTCAGGAATTAAAATTGTTCCAAGTGGAGAAATAAGAAATTAAGATTTGGACAGGAGTAGCTCTTTAGATGAAAAAAAAACCACTAACGAGCTACACAAAAAATCCAGTTTATCTGAGTGGGGAAAAAAGTATTCTGTCTGAAGAAAGGCAGATGGAGGTTTGGGGGGGTACAGGAAGATGTGTGTGGCTTTTGTTTGAGTTTGTTATTAGGGTTTTTTCCTCTAATGTCTTATCCTTTTGTTTTGGCAGAAAATAGAAAGGTGTTGGGTTGGGCTGTTGTTGTTTTTTGGTTTTGATTTGGTTTTTGTTTCTTTGGTTTTTTTTTTTTCCTAAACTTGGGTTTCTGTGGCACTTGGCTGACTTGGGACAGTGCCATCCTTACACCTGACCCAAACTGTCACTGGGGTTTGCCCACACCGGCATCCTCTTCGTAGTGTCTCCTGTAGCATAAAAAAAAAAAAAAAAAAAAAAAAAAAAAAAAAAAAAAAAAAAAAAAAAAAAAGGGAGTTACTTAGAGAGCAACACAGCATTTCTGATGCATTACCAGGCTGAATGCAATATGTAGCTCTCCCTGGATAGCATTAACCCCCTTGGCACTCAGGGTGCAAAGGAAAGGGAAGTGGCTCACCCACAGCAGTAAGTCCCAGTGATTGCATGCTTAGTCCTGTTCTGCACCACACCTTGCTCCCTTCTCCTGCCAGCACTGAGTGCACAAAGGCACCCACCCTCAGCACAGGTAAGGGGCAGTGTTCCCACTCCAGCCCCTCTGCACCCCTGTGCCCCCAGGAGAGACAGTCTCTAAGAGGAGACTTCCTGACTTGGCATTTCTCACAGCAACAGAATGAAAGGTGAAGGTGGGATCAGGGCAGTGTTGTGAATGGCTTAGGCAGAGTGTCTTATGAGCAGCTGACTGGAAATACTGGGATTTTGCTGACTGCTGGGACTTTGTGATTGGGACTGCTGGGATTTTATTGACCTTGCTGGGATTTTGTTGTCTTCCCTCACCCCTTATCTGTCATACAACACCACTGCCTCCTTTGGTGATACTTGCAGACAGGTTAGTTTGATATTAGGTTAACTACCCCATTACATGGAAAAACACAAGCTATGTAAGTTTTACTTTCTGTTTCCAGATTCTTGATGCTTTCCAGACCTGTGGCAGATTAATAAAAAGCACTTTGGATACCAGTATCAATATGGTTAAGTGAAGTAATGACACAAAACACAGTAAACTAAGGTATAACACTGTAGAGCACTGCAGTGGAATGGAGGAGGACTACAAAGGGAAGACAATTAGTGTTCAGGGGTGTAAGACTGAGACACTGAGAAGGAAAGACCAACAACCCAAAATAGAAAAACTATGACACCTTCACCAGACCTCCTGATAAAACCAACAAGCTACCTCTGCTTTGTGGTACTGGACATCATAAAATCACTCTGTGCTGACTGTACTGCAGTTACTTACTTGTAATTTAAAAGTAAATCATGATGAAAAAGCTGTAATTGTCAAAAACTTATCACAGGAACCAAGTTAAACCAGTCCTGTGCTACCACGCTAAAGCATTAGTTGGGATTTCTGCCAATGCCTGTTATTTTAGTGATATTTTCTAATAAAGACCCTGTATTTCTCAAGCTGCTATGCAGTCCACTCCTTGTAAGGAAACAAAAAAGAAGCACACACTTAAGCATGAGATTTCTTAACTAGATATGGAAGGGATACACAAGAAGCTGTTAACAGCCCTTGGTAAGATTCTGTAGATTATCTCTTCCTATCTCCCTACTTTTAAGCTTGGATTGGCATTTACAAGAAGTAAGTTTTCCTACCCATACTGGAGATGTAACTGAACAAAGAGAAATGCAGTGGAAAGAAATCAGGCTGGAAACAGCCTAAAAAACCAGGGAATGAAGACTGACAGATGTGCATACGCAGAGGGTTATAAAGGCAACCTCGGAGCAGAGGCAGTCAACTGCAGGAAATTACTCATCTGCAGCTGACATTAGTTTATTGTCGTTTTCTTGACCTATAGTGATCAAAATGGCTTTTCCAGACCTGCAAAGTCTTATGCATTGCACATGAAACTCACCTGATGTATGGTTTCCCCATATTCCCCAGTAGGAGGGGAACACACACTTCCAATCAGCAAGGTGTTGTGGCTTCTGTCCCATCCATGACCTGCCCTGTGGCCAAAGTGGTGCCTGCAGATCACAAGGAAAGCAGCCAGGGTGTTGTGCTACCAGCAGGAGTGTACCCAGCCTCTGAGTCCTCACATATCAAGCTGCCCTGACAAATAACACTAAACTTTGTGCTCACCAAACACAACATAAGACTCCCATCCCTGTGGCAGCCCACAGGTTCACTCACAAACTGGAAAGGAAAATGCTGCTGAAGACTGTGCCAGGCAAGGAGGGAGGGATTTCTCTCACACTTGCAGCTGAAATGTGAAACTCTGGACTTCAGCTATTGACCTGCAGAGCTTATGATCATGCTCCAGTTTTCTGCATGTGCTTTCCTTAGCAGGTGAAGTTCCCATGCAAACAAATGATCCTTGTCATTTAAAAAAAAAAAACAAAAAACCAAGCAAACCAAAATGAGGTGAGGTACTCTCTGTATGGAACAGACTTTTTTATGAACTGGCACAGAAAATTATTATACTTTGTATGCTCGTTCAGTTGGGAATGTAGACAAAAATACCATTAACTCTCTCAATACACAGGAAAAAATGTGTTCACTTGCCCCTAATCATACATGTAAGAAGTGACAGAAAACCTGATGTAAATCAGAACAGACATTCAAGGCACTGGTAGACAGCTGGGTGCTTGATTTCCCCATGCTCTCTGTGAACTGAGAAACAACCTCTCCTCAGGATTTTGATCAGCATAAGGGACATTTTCCGGTTCATTAAAGAACTTCATCTCTGACCTTCTATTACTACTCTTCTTTAAACTTAATTTTATCCAGAAATGCTCACAGGTAAGTCAAAACTGATTGCAGACAAATGAGATCAGGTGCATTTTCTAACCTATTATATGCAGTTGTGTTTTCTATTGATGTAACTGGTGACAGCTAACCTTTCCTCATAGCTGTCACTCCCGACAGTCAAAAAGTTACTCCTGATGTTTCAGAATCTTGAAACATTCTTTGCTTTACAGAGGTAATCCTCAGAGCTGAAAATGGGTCCTAATGCTTTAGAGGTCAACAATCAGCTTTTCCATGTTATCTCCTCTCTCAGCTTATTTCTTAATCCTTCTGGGACTTTAAAAATGACTATTTTGACTTAGTAATTAGTTTATTAAGTAAAATTTTGATTACATGGTTCTGTTACTGATGCACACAGGAACAGATTTTCCCAGAGAAGCTGAACAGATGAAGTTCCTTGCACGCCCATCAGGCCGGGAGGAGCCCTCAGTGCCCCACGCCTGCCGGCCCAAGCGAGGGCTGGGCCGGCTCCGCAACCGAGCCCGAGCCAGCGGCCCGCCGTGCCGGGCAGACGAGGGAAAGTATCCAAAAATGCAAGAAAACTTCTCATCAATACGGGCTGACTTCTATCCCTCAAAAAGCACACAGAGACGAGTCTTCGGGCTGAGAAACCTGTCCATAAAAAGATACCAGCCCCGGACCCCGGGCACCCCAGCAGCTGAAAGCTGAATCGCTGCACTGGAACTAAGACCCTTCCCTTCCCTTCCCTTCCCTTCCCTTCCCTTCCCTTCCCTTCCCTTCCATTCC
>WBNO01026465.1:0-10647 GCA_013400575.1 Peucedramus taeniatus | reverse complement strand
CCAAACCATCCTGGGATTCTCTGAACACCCCATTAATGGTGTAGATGAGTTTCAGCTGTCTCATTAACAATATTTTGAAATATGAAGTGTTTTCAATATAAGGAAAAAATTCTGGTACATGATAGATGCCCAGGTAATGTTACATAAAGATGGAGATCTGTTCTCTTCCAAAGTCAAGACAGGATTTATAGAATTCCTTTGCCTTGTGGTTCATAGAAACCACAGAATCCTGGAATGGTTGGGTTGGGAAGGGACCTTAAAGCTCCTCCAGGTGCAACTCAGGGAACCTTTTGTTGGGCACTGTAATGACTGTGTTGGATTTTAATGGAGATAAGGGCTGTGTAATAAATTCCTTCCATGAATGGAATTCCTTCTCTAACACTGGATTCAGATCCTCTCCCTCATGGGTGGTTCCTCACAGAGTTTTTCCCTCTCCTTGTTCCCCTGCAGCCGTGGCCTTCCTGGTGGCCTTTCAGCAGAACAAGCAGCTGATAGGAGAGAAGGGGCTGCTCCCCTGCAAGCTCTACCTGCAGGATGTCAAGAAATACTTCAAGGGGAAGGTTGGCCTGGATGCCCTGAGCTATGCACCCACTCTCATCTGGTTCCTGGACTGGTCTGCCATGGACAGCACCTTGGATTGCCTGGCCCTGGCTGGCCTGGCAGTGGCAGCCTTTGTGCTGCTGACTGGCTGTGCCAACATGGTCCTCATGTCCCTGCTGTGGCTCCTCTACCTCTCCCTGGTCAACGTTGGACAGATCTGGTGGGTTCTCAACCCCTCTGCTCTGCTTTTCCCTCGTGCTGTTTGTGGAACACGTTGATTTTCCTGGTGCAGTTTGGATTTCCAGTCCAGTTTGTGATTGCTCCTCACCAGATTATCCATGTGAGATAAGGACAGCACCTGGCAGGAATGATTTATGGACACAAATGATTTATGGGAATGTTCCAGCTCCCTGTTACCTGGGATATCTGCCCTGAGTTCTCTGTTCATTGGTGCAGGGTGGGATCTGATGATCTTCATGGCTCCATTCCATAATTCCATAACATTTTATAATTTATAATTCCATAACATTCCATAATTCCGTGGCATTCCACATTGTTATCCCAGCTGTGCAGTGCTTCCCCTCATGGCTGTTGCAAGGGAATTCCCTCAATAATTCTTTTTTAGGGTGGTTTCTCAGTTTTCATCTCTGTCCAGGAGAGAGCTGCAGTTCTGTGTTTCAGGCTGAGTACAGAAAGTTTGTGGGGGGAAAGGAGAAACCCTGACTCCTGTAAATCACCCTGCTGCAGGGGAGGGCTGTGGTGCTAAAATAAGGGGTTTAGGTTGTCCTTGCTGTTGTTAAGGCCCCAAATACATTGTTTGGAAGAGAATGTGCCCTGAAAACCCCAAATCTCATCAGGTCACCTCCTGAGGTGCCTCTCTGCCTGCAGCTGAGCTCACATAGGGGAAAAGCTTCTGCCATCAAGGGGTGCCCAGGGAGACTCTTCCCAAATGTTCTGGCTTTACAACAGGGCACCATTTCCACAGATGGGCTCAGTGGATTTAATTTTGAGGATTTGCATGTGCTGCCCCATTCATTCCCATCCCACTCCAGCTGGAATGTCAGTGGGTGAAGGAGAGCAGCCTCTGAAAAGCTCCATTCTCTGAGCTCTTAACTCAGCACCAGCTTAAAGCTGTGAGACCAAGCCACAGAGTTGGACAAATAACTCAGTGGGGACTCACTCAATCCTCCCTGTCCTTCAGGAGCTGTGGTGGTGCAAAGGGAGCAGCTCAGAGTGCCCAAAATCTGCCTTAAAACTTAGGCTGGCCTTAAAACCAAGGCTGGCTTTAGAAACTCCCTTCTCACTCTGGTTTCTAGGTGGGATTAGATGGTGCAGTGATTGTCTTGCTCCCAGTTTGGGGCAGGTTGAGAGGTTTTGATGGGTTCTGTTGCTTCTCCAGAGCACAGCTCTCCTGAAGTGGGAAGGACAATGCCAGGCATTCCTGGCTGGAGAGATGAGGCAGCCCAGCAGAGAGGTCTGAAATGAGCAGGAAATTCCTCCTGTGGTCCAAATAAAAAAAAAATCCTTCGGTGGCTCAAAATAAAAACATTATTTTGATTTTTTGTACAATCCTGCTGTCCCTATTCACTGGCCAGCCTGGGCTCCTGTGAGCCACCCCTGTGGGCTCTCCCCATCCACCAAAATCCTCTGCTGAGCTTCCCTGGGAAGCCCCTCCAGGGAAGATCCAGCAGGATCAGCAGGAATAGAGCTCTCTCTTCTTCAGGCCAGTGAGGGACAATTTATTCCTTTTATCGCCTTTTTGTCTATTTTAATTTTAAATGTCCCTATTTGTTTTGGGCTGCTGAAGGAGCAGCTCTTTCAACTGCTGCCCAGCTGGCTTGGGCTCAGCCTGGGGAAGCTTTAGAAGAGAAAAGTGTGGCCTTTGAAGGGCAGGACAAGTTCCCTGCCTGCCCTGGCCCCACCTGGCAGCTGGGGAATATCCACGAGCCTGGGGACAGCACAGGGGACTTAAACCCCTCAAAAAACTCTTCCTCTGAGCTGGGCTTTGCAGGAGAAGGAATATTTGGGCAGCCTAAAATCCCAGGAACCAGGCCCAGCTCGTGTCCCTTGGCTTTGCCAGTTTATTGTCCTTGACTCTGAGCAGCCTGAAATAAGATGCACTTTGGTGGTTCTCAAAGTGAAGTGACCTTGCATAGAAATTTATTTATTTTGGTGCCTGGGAAGTGTGGAGTTGAGATTGCCAGTGCTTTCCACCTTGAAATGTGGTTATTTTTTTCATTCTGGGCACAGTGTTTCCCAAACCAGCTGTGGGTCTGGGCAGACTAAACTTGGATGTGTTTGGGGTCAAGGCCACCCATGTGATGGTGTCACACTTCCATCAGAAGCTCAGTGTGTCTGCCTTAAAATACATATTTTTTTTCTTTTTTCCCCATCTGCCACTTTGAACTTTTTCCTTTTGAAGTAGGAGACTGTCAAGAAGCTCAAAATCTGCCAGGGCAGAGGAATATTTAATATCTGACCTGTTGGGTGAAGTGCTGAATCATTATGTTCATTTTAATCTTGATTATTCCTGTCATTTCTGCAGTGGTAAAATGATAGTAGTTAGTTTGAGTCAAGTAGAAGCTGTTTAAAGATGTTTTAAAAATATTTTTGTGGGAATTCCTCATAGTCCAACATCCATTTGCAGCCTGCAAATCCAGCTTGCCCAGAGTGCAGCTCCACTGGTCCCATAGAAATGGCTTTGCCTTTCTCCCTACTTCTTCCCTCCTGAATATTCCTATGGATCTTCATCCATTTAAACAAGAATATGGGAAAAGCTTGGTTGGTTTAATCCAAATCCTCATTGCAGGTGACCCCATGAAGTTCCCATTTGTGGTGTCACTCCCTGTGGGATTGGTGTTTGTGGGGATGAGCAGGACAAGCTCTGTGGGAGAGGCTTCCAGCAGGAATTAAATCAGTTTTTGCACCAGAATCACTAATGCACTTCTAAAATGACTGAGTAATTCTGGGATAAATTCACTTTTATCCCCCAGTAAGGTGTCTCCAGAGAGCTATTACATTTTCTTATAGAAACAAACTTTTCAGCTACTCTGCCACTGATCTCCTGTTTCTTCTCCTGTTGTTTCCTCCCTTCCAGCATTTCCAACTGGCATCTGAAACCCTTCCTTCCCCTGGGTTATTGTGTTCCCAAAGCTCATTGCCCATTGTCAGACAGCACAGATTAAAAAAGAAAAAAACCCTGGAATTGTTGGGATTTTAAATCCTTTATTTTCTTTCAAGATTCTGGTTGAGTTACAGGAGCTCAAGGGAATAAGTTAAACAAGGCAATAAATAAAATGTTATAGCACGAGGTGGCTGCAAGGTTCTTTTTAGTGGGTTCTTCCCATGTGGAAAAGGGTGGTGCAGCTGCTGCCAGCAGGGATTTGGGGTCCAGAGAGGGCCAGGCAGGGATTTGGGGTCCAGAGAAGGGACCAGGCAGGGATTTGGGGTCCAGAGAAGGGCCAGGCAGGGATTTGGGGTCCAGAGAAGGGACCAGGCAGGGATTTGGGGTCCAGAGAGGGACCAGGCAGGGATTTGGGGTCCAGAGAAGGGCCAGGCAGGGATTTGGGGTCTGGAGAAGGGACCAGGCAGGGATTTGGGGTCCAGAGAAGGGCCAGGCAGGGATTTGGGGCCAGAGAAGGGCCAGGCAGGGATTTGGGGTCCAGAGAAGGGCCAGGCAGGGATTTGGGGCTAGAGAAGACCAGGCATCACCTTTTTATCCTGCAAGGAATATGAAATGTGCCCTTTGAAGCCCAAAAAATGGCCCAGAGGGGAGGAGATGCCTCAGTTTCTACCCCCAAGTTCCTGGTGGTTTCTCATCTTTAGCTGGTGGGACAGAGCAGCTTGGAAGTTTCACATTAAAGGATATTTGGAAGGACAAGGGTGCAGCAGGTCAGGCAGGCTTGGCTCTGAGGCAGGTGTGATTTAATTGCAATTAAATGAGTGTCCTCAGGAGTTCATCTGCAGCAGACACAGAGGAAGGGCTGGAGTGTGGTGGAGGATTTGTGGGGTTTGTTCTCATTAAAAGGCACTTGAACCATGCAGGATTTAATCAGGGTGAGCTCCAGTGGCTGCTGGGGCTCAGGAGATGCTGAGGGAGTGTTTTCCCTCTCCAGGAGGGTGTTAGTGACCATTAAATGAACCTCTTCCAGTGCTTTTTCCTCTTGTTTTCTACACCTTTGGGTTCTGAGACTTTAGGTGCTTTGCCCAGAGTGATCCAGCCCTGTAAAGGTTGGAGACAGGTCTTTGAGTTTCTTACTCCAGGTTGGAAATCAGCCAGGGTGTGAATCAGGGCTGGATTTGGCAAAACATTCCCATTTTTGAGCACTTTTGTTTGTGACCCTTTGATGGTGAGGGCACAAGTGTGTGGAGAGGATCATCCTGGAGTGGTTTGGGTTGGAAGGGAATTTAAGGATGATCTGGCCATGGGCAGGGACACCTTCCACAATCCCAGGGTGCTCCAAGCCCTGTCCTTGGACACTTCCAGGGGCCACCAGGGCCTTGCCATCCTCACATTCCTCCCCACTCTCCCACCCAGCCCTGCCCTCTGTCAGTCTGAAGGCATCCCTCCCTTTTCTGTCACTCCATTCCTTGTCAATCCCCTCTCCCCATCTTTCCTTCAGGCTCCCTTCAGGTCCTGGCAGGTCACCCTGAAGCTTTTCCAGGCTGAGCAATCCCAGCTCCATCCCTCTGCCCATCCTGGGGTTTCCTCTGTCCTGAGCAGATGAAAAATCCCCCTCAGAGCTCCCAGCAGCCCAGCCCAGCTGCAGCAGGATTTTAAAAGCAGTTTTCAGGGGTTTTAAAGCAGTTTGGATAATTCAGGAAGACTTTTTTTTTTTGCAGACCCTGAAAAATCAGGAGCTGTGGAGAAAGGAATGGCAACCTGGGTGTCCTGGGTTTTATCAGGACATGTGGGAAGTTCTCAGGGATCAGTGCTCAGGCAGGAATGGATGTGGCAGCTGTGCTTGACAGAGTGACCTTGGCAGGGGCTTCCCATCAGTCTCTATCCTGCTTTATCATGTCTGGAAGTGATACAAGCTTGTACTGAGGGGCTGTAATTCTTAACTGAGACCAGCTTTCCGTTCAGTTTGGAAGTGGAAGCAGAAATTCCTGTTGTGCCTGAATCCAGTGTCCAGCTTTGTGTATTAAAAAGAAATATCTTTAGGTAAATCTCATGAACCAATATCACCTTAGTGCCTTTGCTAAACTGGAGGTTTTTAGTGCCTTTTTGCAACCTGGCTTTATTTTCCCAGCTCTCCAAAATACCCCAGAAACAACACCAAGAAAAGTTAGAATATCTTATTCCTTTATCAGGCCTTGGCAGGGAGGCTCAGGAATTTCTTTGTTATCTCAGCCTCGCATCCCTTCTGCTCCGAGCTGCCCTCCCTCTGTCCCCAGCAAGAAAAGATGATCTCTGCAAACATCAAGCCAGAGTTGCAGGATCTCAGGGGGTCATCCTTCCTGCCCAGGAAGCTGCTTTTTGGCACTTCCTCCCCGCCCAGAAGAGAGGGAATGGATCGGTTTCAAAGAATGCTGCGAGCAGCCCTGAGCGCCGGGGATGACACATTAATGAAAACAAAGATTAATTCCATGTGACACCGCTGCCTTGCAGCACAACTGGGAGCTAATGAAGCTAATGAGAACCATATTTGGGGTGAGAGATGGAAATGGAATCGTGGCTGATGGCAGAAATGAAGCACAGAGTGTTTCCCTCACTCCCAGCATGGGGGAGGTTTCCCCTCCTTGCCCCGGGTTGGGGTTGGGGTGGGAGCAGTCCTGGAGAGATCCTAGTGGGATCTGCTCAGCTGGGGTTTGGAGTGGGTGGGCAGGAGGAGCTGGTCCATGGGTGGGTTAGTGCTGCAGAGCTGGAATGTGGGGAGTTACCTGTCCTGGGTGAGGTGAGTGCAGGTGGCACTGGGCAGTCCCAGTCTGCAGAGTGCTGGGCAGCAGAGGCCAACCCCAGAGAGGTTCATTAATGCAATTAAAGGATTCCTCTTTAATCAAGCAGTTACTTCCTGTTTTCCTGGGATTTTGCCTGCAGAACCTTTCTGCTGCTGGCAGCAGCATCTCAGCAGTGCTCAGGAGGTGATTCCCTGTTCTGGGTCCTGGCTGTGTCCAGGCTGATGCTGATCCCAAGGTTTCCCATCAGTGTCCAGCTGTGCCCCTGCAGCTGGGGCTCATCCCAGCGCAGGGATGCTCACCTGGCTCTGTTCCCATTTCCCCCTTTCCCTGACTCTGTCCAGCCCAAGCAGCAGCTCCCAGTGGGATTCCCAAAGCTGCCAGCTCAGCACCTGCTTTTGGCACTGCAGGATTTGACCAAAGCAAACCCCACTGGAGTCTGGCAGACTGTGGAGGCTTTGGAATCATTTGTGACTTTGGGAAGGAGCATGGGCAGAGCTGGTGAGTGCTGGGGCTCAGCTGCATCATTCACCTTGGCTCTCCTGACCAGGCCTTGCCAGGGGAGCACAGTGAGATGTTTTGGGAAGAGCCAGGTGGATGCACAGGGTGGGACATCCCATTCCTCACCCCCTGCTTGGCTCCAGCCCTGCCCAGGCACCTTTCCCAGCACGAGGAGCAAACCTCCTCCTCCTCCTTTATTTTTAATGTTAGCCCAGTTCCTCCCATTTCAATGTGGATGTTGTAATTACAGAGCACAGAATCCCAGCTTTTAGAGCTCTGTGACCACAAGAAAGTGAATCCAGAAACCAGACTGGTTTCATTTGCTCCCATTCCAGCTGATTTCCTCCCCCCACCATGGCTGTGCAGGGCTGAAGGCTTGGCAGGGACCAAAACCAGCTGTCAAAAAGGTTCCTTACCCCCACACTTTTAAGTTAATGATGTTCTGAAATTAATGGTGCACCAGACTAATCCTGGATCTCATTTTGATGGATTTTGCCAGCGATGTTTCCCAACTGGGCTGGGGAAGTGAATCCCCAGGTCCCAAGGAAAAAAAAAAGAGTGTTTTTCCATCCTAAGTGTTTACAGCTTTAATTTGGTTGGTATATTGTGGTTTTCCAGCAAGCTTTCAGTAACTTTGGGAAGCTGTGGATGAGCTTTTCCACTGCTCAGAGCCAGGGAAGTGGCAGTGTCTGGGTGTCCCTTTGCTCTGGAAGTGGCACAGGAGAGGCTCCAACCTTGGCACAGGGGGGGAGAAACTGAAGGAGCTGAGTTGGATTAGCTGAGGGAAAATTAAAAAAGCTAATTAAATTAATTAGCTGAGGGAAAGAAGACAGAGATAAGGTGTGTGAAAGAAGCAGAGAGGCTGGAACCCTGGCACAGAGGGGTTGTGGAGCCATCCCTGGCAGTGTCCCAGGCCAGGTTGGACAAGGTTTGGAGCACCTGGGACAGGGGAAGGTGGCCCTGCCATGGCAGGGGTGGCTCTGGAAGGGCTTTGGGCTCTTTCCAACCCAAACCATTCCAGGGTTCTGTTCTGTGTCCTGTCTCCCTGGGGGCTGGGCAAGGAGCTGCTGCTTTGTGTGGTGGGAAGGAAGATCCAGGTCAGGCTTAAGGAAAAGCCTCCTAAATGCCCATGTGGGATAATCCCAGGCTGGGTGCCTGCAGAGGGAGGGGAAATCTCCATTTCTGCCGGGCCAGGCCTCTGGCTGGGGTGATTCTCTCACAATCCCATCCTGGCACAGGTGCACTTCCCACATTTTCTGTGTTTCCATGGCTTAACCCTTTAAAACCCTGCTGGATTTGTGGCTCATGCTGCTTTCCCTGGTGCTGGAATTTTGGAAGGAAGCTCCCTTTGGGTACCTGCTGTGCCCTGGGGCTGCTCCAGGGCAGGTGATCCCCTGGGATGGAGATCCATCCCTCCCTGGCAGAGGGGAGACCTGCAGAGTTAAAATGCCACATTCCCAACCTTCCCAGGGATGGGATCCCTCACAGTGGAGCTCCCACCTTGTGGGGACCTCCTGGAAACCTTCTGGGGACCAAATCCTGGTGGAGAATAGAAAATACACCTGTACCAAATAACTTCTCCCTCATCCCAAGTTCCAGAGCCCAGGGAAGGAGAGGGATTCGTGATGGGATCATCCAAGTTGCCATCTGGGATCACTTTCCATGGGGGATGTTCTCTGTGGGGAACAGCAGTGGGAGCTGTTAGCACCAGCTGCAGATTTAGGGATGAGCAGGGAATTCTGCCTGTGGCAATTCAGCTGGAAGGAGCTGGTGCTGTTGGGCACTGCTGGGCTGGAACTGGTTTTATTCTGTTTTTATTACATATTTATTACATATTATAAATTCAGCTGGATTTTCCTCAGAAAATCCAGAATTTGTAGATGTAAAGCAAAGAATTTATAGATGTAAAACAAACAATTTATAGATGTAAAGGTAGAATCTGCCTGGTTTTTCCTATTTTTAATGGACTCTGTTTGCAATATTGTTTTGGGAATGTTTTACAGGTTTAGAGACCCCTTGTCCCAAACAACCCCTGCATTTAAAAACTCTGTTTGCAATATTGTTTTGGGAATGTTTTACAGGTTTAGAGACCCCTGTCCCAAACAACCCCTGCATTAAATCACCTGAGCAGCTCTGGGGTGGCTGAGTGGAGAAGGAAATGTGAATTTCTGGGGCAGGTTTGGCTGATGAGCTCCTCCTCCAGCAAATAAAAACCATCATCCCACATGCTTTGCATGCAGGAAAAAAGGGAATTCTCTGGAATTCTGCTCCCTGGAAGGTTTTGCAGAGCTGTGTCCTCAAACCCCTGACAGCAGGGAGTGTTTTCCTGGGGAATAATGGGGTTCAAAGCAGGATCTGCTCTCAGTTTTTACTTTCCAGGAATATACTGAAGCTAGAATTAATCATCAGGACAAGGTGGTGAAAACAATTTAGCTCAAATATTAAATGATGTTTATGATTCCCAGCTGATCCAGGCTAAGTGGGACATGGATTTTCCTCCCCTGACAAGTCAGGGCTGAAAATGTTGTCTCTCCCAGCAGAAAACAGCCATGACATCACTTTTTGATGGGATTTATGCAGTCCAAGTGGAATATCCTTTGAATCAGCAGAATTCCTGCGTTTGACAACGTGCAGATCAAAAGTTCTGCTGGTGAAATTTACCCCCAAGCCTGTGAAATCAAATCCATGTTTTTCCTTGTTATCTGTTGGGAATGTTTCAAATCCCAACATGTGAAAAAAAACCCAAAACAAAACACATTTTCTAATAAATATTTCTGTTAACTCATTATAACCACCTTAGAAAGAAAAACTGGTGATTAAATTCTAAACCCTGACCTGAAATCTGTGGGAATTGGGTACCTGCCCTGCTTGTACCTATTAAAAAACTCAGAAATCCCTGCAAGAATTCCTGCTGGTTTTATGGATTCGGAGTGGGCCATTTGGTTTGGTTTCCTTGGCATTTGTCTCGCAGGCTTCTTCAGAGAAATAAATCCACAAGTGTTTGCCTGTCATCACATGACGAGGCCGGGAGCCTGGATTGATGTAATCAGCACCAGACACACGTCAGAAAACTTCATGTGGTTCAGCAAAATACAATATTTTATTAATTCCTCGTTTGGGGGGGGTGGGTGTTTTAAATGAGCCTCAGGGGGTTTTTAGCTTGTGCCAAGAAATGGGAATAATTCCTGTGAGTTGGTGTTGAACAGCAGCAGGAGCGTGGTGGAGATCAGCAAAGGGAGGTTCCCCTAATGATAAATAACTTCAGCAAATCTGCTTTTATTATTAATTAAATTACAAATTATCCTGGTTTTTTTTTTTCTCTTTATACATCAGTAAATCTGTAGGAAGTCGTTGTTAAATATGGTGTGAAACATTGAGGTTGATTAGTTCAAAAACCCATCAATGATGAGTATAAAATGCAACTTATTCAGGATATTTTCAGTCGTAGCAAATCCTTCTAATAATCTTTGAAACCTGGTGTGTTTCTTAGTATTGGTGGTTTTTTTTTTTTGGTTTAATTTAGTTTAATTTTGGGTTTAATTTTAATTTTTGCGTTTCTTTCGTTTAATATGCTGCAAATACAAATATAAATTCATATAAATAAATACTAATACATATAAATAAATATGAATACATATAAATATAAGTGGATATAAATAAACACATACAAATAGATAAAATACATACAAATAAATACAAATACATATA
>WBNO01026460.1:0-107622 GCA_013400575.1 Peucedramus taeniatus | reverse complement strand
GTTAAGAACTGGTACAATTCTTAACAGAATCTATTCATCATCAGGATGGGAGGGAGGGAGGGAGGGTTTAGCCCTTCCTAATGTCTGTCACTAGGACTGGGATTGGTTTCCACATTAGGGAACCTAAATGTAGGTATCTGTATGCATGCTTTGTGCTTAGGATTCCCTTAGAGTCAAAGAAAAAAGCTAATTCAGAGGTGAATTCAGTTACCCAAATACTAAGAACTAGTATTACTTGAGATACTTTAAAGTATGTGAGATAACTGCCCACATAAGAAGATATAGGAATTACTGCACAGCTGTGCCCTTTGGAAGCAGGGCCAGATAGGTTGCAGCATCTTGACCAACAATTTTTGTGAGCTCTGGATGTTCAGTTCCTGTAGTGGTAGCCTAGACACCTATCTCAGAACATGGACTCCTACATAGGTGCCTCTAGATGTGTATTTTCAACAGAGTCTTAGCCTAGGGCCTTAATCTCCTAAGTTTTTACATCTGGGCTAGATATCTACAATTGGCCTTGCAAACACAAGTTAATACATAATCAAAGGAAAACAAAGGCAGTTTTGGGTGTTGTTTGTCTAGAATTTTTTTCCACATAAGATTTTGCGAAATGACTATACTCTGAAATACCAATTTCTCCCCACTCTCTCTAAAGGGAATCTAATTTGACCACACAAACAGGGACACCTCCATTTATAAGTTGCCACATTTGATCAGAACACCAGCACAGATAGCAAAAAATGTATTGAAATGGAACTGCATTTTCAAAACATGAACAGCAATTAACTTGGTGGCAGAAGGATTAAAATCTTTATTTATTTATTTATTTATTTGTGAAGAAATCCTTTGAGCAGGAGGACCTGAAGGCTGTTAATCTGAATGGAACTGTGAGACCTGTTAGAATACACAAAGTTGTGTGAGTTCTCTAATCACATCATCATCTCAGAAGACAAAGACAAGGACAAAGATCAAGGTCATGCCCAGTTACCTGATCACTCGCTGTGCAGCTATCTTAAGAACAAACTGAGAGTGGGAAGCACACGTATCTAAGCTTATGTACTGATGTAAATAAGATGCAGCTGTAAGCTGGATTTCAATTTTATTTCCTTGTATCTCTTTCTAAAAGATTACATGTATTTTATCTGTGCAATAGAGAAGTTATTCTTACTAGTCCCAGAGAGCAGCAATTTGTGACTGTGTTCCCTGTTGAAAGAGAAAATCAGGCTTAGGATAGAACTTTAAATGTGAAACAGCTTTATGATAGGCAGTGTCACACTAAGATACTCAGAGAATGCACCATGGATTTATACTTGTTAAGGCTTTTGTTTTGCTGTTCTTTCATTGTATTCCCTTCTAGAAGTTTTCCATCACCAATGGACAAAAGTAAGCAGATAATTTTTACACTGGTTTGATTTTGTTCCCGAGAATAACTGCAGTTTTATTAGGTGCTTTAAAAAGGGTAACAGTAATAAATACCCTCTATGGTCTTTTTAACTGTAAATGAGTAAACTGATATATTTTCAGAAATATTTAATTGAAAACAGCAAACTACCCAGATTAATAATGTGAAATAGAACAAAATAGAAAAATAGAATTGAAAGACATTACTATCTGAGTCTTTTTCTCACAGGACTGGACACAGTTTCTAGAAATTCCAGACTCCTGGTTCAGATGTGCAAACTGGAAGGCACAAGCAGAGGCAGTTGCCCCCACACATTTTTACACGGTCAATAACTGTGTAAATGCATCTTGCTTTTACGAGTGTATGAATGAGAAGTACATCTTCTCAGTGAAAATTTAGATGATCCTTGGTTTGTGAAAGAGGGGTAAGAATTGTGCTGTCATCCCTGAATATTCTCCTTCATTTTTTCCTACTAGAACATACACCAAAAAAACCCAAACCAAACCAAAACAATCAAACCAAACCAATCCACAAAACCCCCCACCCCAAACAAGCAAACAAACAAAACCAAACAAAAACCCTACATTCTGCTTTAAAAGATTCAAGCATTTTTCACCCTAGCACCAACTTTTATGCAATATTCCAATCTGCCAGACTCACCAGCAGCAGCAACCCTGCTGTAGTCCAGCACATACCAAAACAAATGCTGTAGTGATCAAGGAATCTTCACAACCATGACAATTAGCACTCTTGCAACACAACCAGCAAAACACAGGGTTCATGCACTTTTACTCCAGAATTTGCTATATGTCATGCAGTGCACAAAATGTCCTCCTGAAAATTGTGTGGGTGACACTTAACAACCACTGTACATCAGAAAGAACTCACACAGGGATCTGATGAAGGAGAGAAACCTGCAGTTATCAGTGGAAAAGCATTGCACTTCCCAATGCAATAGAATTCTAAAGAATAGCTTCTAAAAAAAGCCTAGAAAAGGAATTCATAACTACAGGATTATTAGAATTATGGTCTCAGCAGCAACACCAGTTCTGGAGTTCATTGCGGTGTTTTTTTTTCTTGCCCCCAATCTATTGCACAACCAGTAATCATGTTTTGTTCTTGCTGTTCCTGTTCTCTCTTCCCCTGCCAATCCCCCAAAGCTACTAACCATCCTTATTTGTGTAAATGATTAACTTAATGAGGCTGGACTAGCAGCACTTACATGCTGTCTGTCTTGGATTTTATTCCTTTTTATCATACTGGATGAAGGCCATCCACTTTCCCAGCTAACTCACCTGGGGTTCAAAAAAGATGAAGCTTCTCCTAAAAACCTTGTTTGTGCAAAATAATTTTTCACCTCATGCCAATGCATTCTACTTGCTGTTTAAATAAAGAGAGTTACTTTCTCTTAAACCAGTATTCAGTGTAGTCAGTGCCGAAGGCAGAACTCTCACCGTAGTTCCAGCTGTGTACGCAAACTGACTTTGGGCTATATGACCTTCAGGAGAAAGCTTGTTTCCTGAGAATTAAGGAAATTTTTCTAGAGCTGCAGAATGGAAATCATGTCCTACAAGAGCTGATTGTCCCTGGAGAGAGAGCAGACTGAAGGGTGAAATGCAGCTGGGTTATTCTGAAGGTAATGTCTGGATGTCTCCTCAGCTGAGCTGTGCAGAGGAGTGTTAGAATCACGGTTAGAGTTTTAATGGGATTAGAAAGGAGCAGTGCCTGCAAAATTCCCTGACCACCCAGCCACCATGGGTAGCTGAGGCTAAGCAAGGGACATCAAGAAGTTGCTATTTCATTACACTGGGGCTCTGTGAATTCAAGCATGTGAATTCAAGTCACTATTCTGCCATGCCTCTGTCAGAAGTTTAGGGTGGTATTCAACAAATCATTTAGCACTGAGGATCCCAAGTATAAAAACTGGTTTTTTGACTTTGACTGACATTCTGGTTGTCTAATGAAGCAGTCTGTCAAAAGCAAGCAATCCCTGGCTGCAGTATGATGGCACCAAGTGTCTTATCTACCTTTTTCAAGATTTTGTCCTGTAGAGCAGATTGGCCATGGCTAGACTATTTAGGGACAGTTTGGCATCTCTTTAGAGCCTTTAAGTCTTAAAAGTCTTCTATTTGCTTGTTTGCTTGAATTGCAAGTGCGTAATTTGCTGCAGTAAAGTGTTTCCAGTAAAGTGTTTCCCTGCAGGCACAAGTATTGCTTCAGCTGAGACTGGGGAATGTAGAGATGTTGGAGGAAACAAAGCCTGCTGGTACCCTTGGGACAGAAGACTGCATGGGAATTTAGGAGTCAAACATAGGCCCAGAAGTGCAGGAATATTTCCACCTGCACAGTTTATGTATTGTGCAATTTGCACACAATGTAAACCTTGAACAGTTATCTGGAAAAAATTAGGAACAATGAAAATAACAGTGCTCAAACATATAATTGTTCTTTAATTGTCCATCTGTGTAATGGCATAACTGTACTTTTGCATTTTTAGGTATACATAAGAGCCCTGTAGTGATACCACTACTTAAGCACTATGGTTCCTTTGTAGGAATAAAAAAAGTCAGGATCATCAAAATTCAGTATTGGGTAGTACCTATAAAGTGTCAAGAATTCAGTCTTATTTTCTGGCTAATGTCGAGATAGGTAAAACAGCATTAAAAATTCAGAATATTCTGACTGCCACCAAGCCAAATCTGACTGTATTAAATTTCAGATGCTTCTGAACTCTCTAGTGATACAGTCTTTAAGCCTTTGATTATTGCTTTGATTCAAAGGATATTAGGTGCTGCTTTTCCATTCAAATCCTCTGTACCTATAAGCTTCCAAATTGGGAAAAGTCTGAGTGGGAGGAAGAAATTTTCAGAAAAAAAAAATTCCTATGGCCTTTGTTGCTTGGCAACCACTGCCTTTGCCTCTGTGTTAAGAAAAATAGCTTCCTTTGGAGTTCAAGTCTCAAGCCTAGCTTGAACTAGAAACAAGGGGGAAATAAGAGAAAAACGTGCTGTAGGCTAGGTTTTTCAGTAATTACACTGTTTGCCCATGCAATTCAGCCAAAGGAAACAGGGAAAGCAGTTAACAAGGAGTAAGGAAACATGACCCTTTCTGTTGGTCATAGGAATAAATATTTACTGAGTCCTTAAAATGAGGCAAAAATATAGGAGATGCCTTGTGGTGAGAGACTAAAAGATCTCAGCCAATTTCATGCATCAAAAAGAAGGTAACTTCACTGTATAAGTAAATGAATGGGGGAAATGTCTTGTATAAAATTACTTTTCTGTCTAGGACACAAAGTGAAATGAAAACCAGTTCTATGCCAGAAGAAAGGAGGCATATTTATGCTCAAATGAAGTCTCCCATTTTTAACAATGACAGCAATTAAGCACCAAAACCACCTGATAATCTTGTATTCTTTATCACTTGAAGTCTTGAGGTTGAGATGAATGCTGTTTGGAAAACACACCTTAGCCAAATAGATTAAATACAAGGGAAACAAGCTGAAAGGAAATGTTATGTGATACACAGGGTATCAATGTGGCTTTACTGTACATTTATCTTGAGACCAAAAGAAATGGTCAGAATTTTTTCCTCAGTTATAGTGTGCAGGAAGTGATTTTCCTCTCTAGCACCTGGTGCAGCCTGACACAATGGCTTCACCTCTGAAATATGAGTGACATGCTGAGAGTTTAGGGGCTAATGTCATACAGGACAATTTTACACTTAGGCAGGTAATGAAGTGACTGTTAGTACAGCTCTACTACGTTCCTAGGATGATTTAAATTCCATGAGAAAATTAAATATAGATCTGTAAATTTTATCCTCTTTCTGTTTTACTCATAGCAACACATCATTTTTATATGGGAACTACTTTAATTTTCATCCCTATGAAGACAGCTGGATGTCCAAAAGTATGAAGTACAGTATAGAGAGATGAAGAAACTTAGATTAAGTTTGCTTCCTCAGATTCCCCCAGTGTCTCCTGATTTAAGAATGCAATTGTCTTCAATTTTCGTGGTTGGTGAGGGACAGAAATTGTGCTCTTATGGGACTGCCCAAGCTGTTCTGTTAGAGCACCTAGATGCTCTTGTAGTGAAGCACCTGCACTTGACTAGGGCACAGAACTAACTCAAAGGAAGAAAGAATTCTTCACCCATAAGAACTGCAAAGCTTTGTATTTGTATTGCCTTGGGCAAAGCTTCAGAAGAGATCCAGTTTATTGGCTTTTGTGGGCATTGTGTAATTTTCAACACAATTATCAGAAGCTGAAGTTCATGTTAAAACAGGAGAGTACTGTTTCACACCAAAAGCCTGTGAAGAAACATATATAAAACATGATTCTTGTGTAACCACCACAAATGGCATGTTGCTGTGGTCAATCCCAGTAGGTGCTGAAGCACCACACAGCTTGTTGCTCACACAACCATGACCCTGGTGGGGTGAGAGAGAGAGCTGGAAGGGTGAAAGCACGAAAACTTATGGGTTAACATAAAGACTTATGGGTTGAGATAGAGCAAAAGCTGTGCACCCAAGCAAAGCAAAATAAAGAATTCTTTCACTGCTTCCCACCATCAGGGAGAAGTTAAGTAGCTTCCAGGAAAGCAAGGCTACCTCACACATAATGCTTAACTTGGAAGGACAGATTCCATAACTCTTAATAGCTCCCCTTACTCCTTCTTCTCCATAGCTGTTATTTCTGAGCATGATGTCACACAGTCTGGAACACCCCTTGGACCAGCTGGGATTAGCTGTCCTGGCTGTGTCCCTTCCCAATTCCTTGTGCAACCCCAGCCCCCTCACTAGTGGGGTGGGATGAGGAGCAAGTGTTCAGTAATAAGTAAAAATCCCCGTGTTATCAACACTGTTTTCATCACAAATACAAAATGTGTCACTGTTTGCATACAGGTAGGGAAATTTAAAAAGAAAGGCCTTGTAAAATCAGGCCTTGTTCTGCTAAATTACCAACTGCCATGTTACTTCTAAGTGCAGCTAGCTAACTTCCCATGTGAAAAATCATAAGAATGAAAGCAGTTAGCACAGCAAGCTATTCTGCTAAGAAAACCGTTTGCACCTGTAATAAACAAGAAATCTGTCCCATGAGAATCCACAAAGGAAAAATGTAAACACTTAAGTAAAAGAGTCTTAGCACGTACACTAAAAACCACCATCTAATCAATGGATTGTGCGGCAAGAAAACCACCAGCCAGTTGGAGTTGAACACGAGGTCTGTGAAAAGTGCATAAAAATGAGCTATGTCAATAAAGAATTGGCTTTTCCTGCATGAAGAAACTGAGTCCTGGCTGCTTTATTGCAACATGTCGCTACACAATCTATGAAGAAAATTAATTCCACCTCAGCCAAAACCAGTAAATATATATAGTCTTCTCTTTTGAAGACATAACCTGTAGCTTTAGTTTTCAGAGTGTCACATAAGACTACTAACTCATATGATGAGGTATGCTTAACAAAATTAGATGAAGAATTCATTTAATAAAGTTCTAGCAAAAAAATATGAAAGAAAAAAGTTGATTCCACTGATGCATGATGACCTGGGAGCAGCAGTTTTGACAGATGAGTTAGGGACTTTAAATGGGCAGTCTGCCTAATACCCACATTGCAATCATACTCATCCATTCCCTCATTAGGATTGAGGGTCAGTCAGTCTGGAAACTAGTTCTAAGTCATGAATAATCCTCCTGAACAAAATATGAAAAATTGCTGTTAACTTAGACACCTAAATAAGGTAGTACAAACCCAGTGTTATGTCTGGTTTAGAGAAAATGGGAAAATATACTTGGAAATTATGCCAATTATACATTTACACAAATTTAGCATAAAAACAGTCTGTCTGTAACAGATTGTTTCTTAGTTCCAAGGTTGTTGCTCAAGCAGGTTTTCATTGTTTTAGCTAAATCACATATATTTCATTTGACTCATTTCAAATCTGAATTACATTTAGCAGGAATTGCAGCTGAAGTTCACAACAAGACACCAAAATAGTTGGCAAATGCTGCATATTTAAAATGCCTAGTAAATTTGCTTTTATCAATAAAGTGCCAGGCCATGAGAGCTTGTTTTACATCATGAATGTGTGCTGTGTGGCTTCATGCAGTCAGGACATCTGGTCAAAGTCAGTGATGTGCAGATAGGAAGGCAATAGAAGAAACTGATGGAAATTATGTCAGTCCATGCCTTTTGATGAGCATTTTACATCTTCAAGTATGACTGAAAAAATGCATTAGTCCTTCTACAACTGAGATGAATCAAGGTAGGGACTGGAATCTCTATGAGAGAACAACTTAAAATGACATGCAGCCCAAATATGCTCTCAATCAGTCAAAAGGGAGAAGTAGGATTTATGTTTTAGTTGAAGAGGGAATAGAGTATTTGTATTGCCTTGGTCAAAGGATCACTCTGAGCACTTTACTAAAGAGATGTGCTTACTTTCATACTTGTCTTATGTCTCAGTAATATCTAATTACATCATAAAAGCAGAACAGTTTTTATATGATAGCAAAAGAGTTTTCCCCTGCTTTTACACTGAACTGGATGATTAGACTAATTGCCTCAGGGGAGAAAAGAGACAGACCTTTAGCTTCTGAGAAGATTGTCTTAATCACAGGTTTTTTGAAAATGGCAAACACCTCTTGTCTGCTGTGGGTTTGGTTGGCTGTTGGTCCCTGAAACAGTCTGCAGTATCCATTGTGGTGGGGAATTGGGGAATATGGTCATTGCCTTGGTTGTGGCTCTGCAGGTTTGTGTCTCTTACACCCTCAGACCTTGGAAATCCTGGGCTGGAGCAGATCTGCAGGAAACTATTCCTGTTTCCTTGGTGCTGTAGCGTGGCCTTGCATCTGAGTGATTGGAGTCAGATAATAAGTTTTGGACTTTGTTGCACACAAAGACTCTTAGTTAGGACATGAACATTTGACTCCTTAATAGACTTAGCTCTAGGTGAATTTTTCATTATAATAATGCTTACAATATCCTGAAGTGCTCTCATTTTTCCTCGTATATTATTTGAGTGCTAATGGAGAAAGGAAGATGATTGTAAATTATGTTAATCATAGCACTGCCAGGTGTTTCTGATTCTGAATTATTTTCAGAACATGAGAAAAAAGGACAATAAGTAAATTTAGAAATGAAATATAAGAAGGACAATACACTTTGAAAGGAGCTGTGGTTTGAAAGATGTGTTAAAGCTATGAAATGGTTATCATTATTAGTCCTTCTTTAGGTCCTTGAACAGGAAAGACCCTGAAAACTCTGTCCCTGTTTTGAGCAGGAATTGAGCCACAGGGCCCTCATATGCTCTTCTGAACTAGATTGCTGAATGAGTCAGTGGTTTTACATGTCTTGCTGAATTAGGAACTGAGACTGGTTAGATAAATGGATGTAGTAAATTTTTTTCCACCCAGGTCACACTAAAAGATTATGTGTAAATCTCACAGAAGTTCACAGTGTTATTTTGTTCTTTAACTTTCTTTTCACTTTCAGTGTGTTCTTGAAGACCAAAAGAAGGACTAATAATGACAACCATGTTAGACCGACCCCACCTGGCTACAATCTCATTTCAGGCAATTGTAGAGATTGATGAGGTCACCCTTGAGCCTTTTCTCCAGGCTAAACACCTCCAGCTCCCTCAATTGCTCCTCATAAGATTGGTGCTCTAGGAATTGTGGTATTAGCTCAATAATTGTCAACATAATTTATACATGCAGCACTTAATTTCTGAATAACCTGGTGCCTTCACAAAATTTGTGGAATGGGGCAGAGTAGTTTGGACTGGGCAGAAAATAAGGCTCTTCATTTTACATAACAGAAGGAATGCAAGGATAGCTTAATGAACTGTGGTGCCTCTAGCATGTCCCTTCCAATTAAACACAGCCAGAATCTGCAAGCATTCAGTGGCTGAAGGCTGCAACCTCTTAGTTACATTGCCATTTGGCCTTAGTCTACAAGAACAATTGCTTCAGCTTATTTGCATTCTAACACATCTATTCATGGGGCTTAATTGTTTTTTATGAACCTAGAAAGTAGTCACAGAAGTTCACAAATCCAGAAGATTTGTCCACCTCTTGTACAGCTTTGAATAATTGGAACAAATGAGATTTGCTTTGTTTTGCAGAAGAAGAAACCACTCTGGCTGTTCTTAGGACTACTTTTCAAGTATTTCCTTTTGATCTATGTGTACTCCAATTGATGTCAATTAATGTCAAAATGACCGCTTTCTATTTTCCCACCATTTCTTACAGCCTTTCAGAATAATGGTCAGTGGACTGTAATATCGTGCCTGCCCAAATCTTCCCAGCCATACATACACTTTTTGAGTGAAGGCAGTACTGAAACTTTAAAGGAACTTATCTAGTTCCTGAGGCAATGGAAAAGCAAATTAATTTCTAATATTTTTGTAATGGCTGCAAGAAAGCAGTTAAGAGATAAAAGCAAAGTTCCTTTTTCTAGGGAGATAAAAAAATAGACTGAAACTTCAAGATTAACAAAATTTTTCTTTGACAAAGCCCTTTTTCTGAGTTACTTTTTCTGAGTTACAAGAACACAGAGCAATATATATACACAAAAAAAAAACAGATGCAAAAGGATATTTTTAGACATGGTTTGGAAGACAAACAGTGTAGAATACTGACCTGGTTTATAGTGGTAGTCTGTACCTTTAACAAAGAAACATGTTCCTCTTCATTTGCCTGTCTTTGTTAATAAAACAAAGAAATGAGTCTGGCAAGAGCTGAGTGCCCTACCAAACTCTTACGAATGGGGAATGACTTTCTGTCAGAAGACACACACAATCATCCTTCATTGTTCCTCTTTTGCTGTTATTTTGCTAATTGCTTCATATTCCCAAAAAAGGAGCACGTTTGGAATTAGAAATTCCTAGTAGGCGAGGAGGATGATTTTTTTAAACTTAATTTCCTGTTGCAGGAAATTTTGGGTTTATTCCTGTCTTAAGAAAAAAAAAAAGATTATGTGTCTAACAATACGAGGAGAGGAAACCAAACACTGTGTTTTATACACTCAGAAATACACCTTAGGTACAGATGCTTGAAAACAGTCCTGGCACGATGTTATTAAAAAAAGTTGATGAGAAACTGACAAAAAACTTCTACTTTCTCCCACAACCTGCAACTCATCTGTAGAACTTATTATTATATAGTGCTGAAGCTAAAAGTCAGAGAAGAGTAAGGTGGTTTTTAAAAAATAAAACCTCATCCTTTTTCAGGATTATGAGGTTGTTCAAAATTGTTATAATGGACAACAAGAAGACCATGTTTTTTAAAGGTAGCTATGAGAAGAGCAGGCTTACTCCTTGCAGGGTTTATGCAGGGAAGAGACGAAGTTGGAATAAGCACAGGATACTAATGAGGCATGTCTCAATTTTTCAGAGGTCAGAGTCCCTGGTGCATATTCTCCACTGCTGGCTGCCTGCAGGGTTTCTTACCACAGTTGGCCACAGCCTTTGTCAAGCACAGAATTTTGGACTAGCAGCATAACTGCTCTGATGATAATGCTTGTGGAATGTATTATCCTGTGGAATGTACTGGAAGACATTAAAAAACTCATGTAAAACTCACACCAACTTCTATCTGAGGGGATAGGAGTTTACTGGGATTGCTCATTGTAAAACATTTTAAAATTGAAAACAATCATATCAAGGAAGAAAAGATTCAGGCATTGCCTTCCAACCTCTACAAAATGGCATCTTAAATGAAGTGCAGATTTTTACCCCAAAACAGGAAGGATTGGGAGTTATGCATTCAGCCCTATGGATAGAAAATGGACAGAAAATTTGCTCTATTAATCCTATAGCCATTCTGTTTTTTCAGTGACAGCTGTAGTAGGCTTTTCAGAGTCAGATTTTCAGATTCTTGAAAGGTGCAGTCAGAAGTGAATACTTTGAGAGGAAAATTAATTAAAGTATCTCCCTGCCTATTACAAATAAGGTGGTCCTAACTTCCTGAAAAGGATACATCAAATCCCCTCTTCCTGTTCTGACACTGCTTAAATTACAATAGTTTTCAGGGTTGTCAAAAGATGATGGATTGAATATAGCGATTTCTTGAATTCTCAATTCTAATTAAAATTCTGCAGGCTGACAACATAAAATACAAGTCCAAGTAATATTCCAAGGTCATTTTTGTGCTGCATGAAGTAACTTATTTGAAGTGTCATGCTGATTAGGAATATCTAACAGAGAACACATGGTCCTTCCCTGTGCTTGCGGTTGTGTGATTTATTAGCTTGAAGGACAACTTTCCGCCATTGTTAAACAGATCTTGTCAAAGGAGAAAAAAGGTATTTTGAAGCCTGATCAGGAACCTGAACAACACCAAAAAAATTCCTCACAATAGTGCATTCATAAAAGATTTTTCTATTCTCTATTTATTATTAATGTGAAGTATTTGTAACATTAATGTTATATATTTCTTACTGTAAGACAGAGGTTTAATGAGCACAGTGCCTTGAACGCCACTGAGAAAGGGAGCAAAAAGAGAGATGGACAGAAATATCTCTTCTGTCACTTCCAGTTTTCCGCCTTTTTCCTCTCCAGGGACTGGCATTCACTGTTGTTAGTTGTTTGACTCTAATAAGATGTAATGTGGTGGCACATGTGAAATTCCAGTAGGTTATTTATAAATAAAATGTATGTTAGAAGAACAGCAGAACTCTTGTAATGAAGAATAAGCACTGAAAATTTATGGCCATCTCCGCCAAATAGATGTAAAATTTGGGTTTTTTTTCAAACATCATGCATGATGCATTTATTCCTGAATTAGAATTAATCCTGACAGGTTGTTCCAACATATAAATCCAATATGATAAAAAAATGGTAAATTATTTTCATTTTACAACAGCATAGTTATAATGAAGCTCTCTTAAGTGTAAATTAGTTTTCTAGTCCTCAAAGGCTCTGAAACCAGTGGACTTCAAATCAAATTTTCTAAGCCTGTTCGCATTCCATTCATCATGTCTATGAACAGACAAATTTCAGAATATCTGTCTTGGAGGATTATATTTTATCCTCATCTAATAACTTCTTGTGAGACTAAATTAATAGCGATTTTTAAAATCTTCAGTTTGAAATTTGTGATTACTTATTGTTACAGTTTCCTGTCTGTGCTAGTACTTGCCCTCAGAATTGTAATCAAGGCAAAGGTAGAAGCTATGCTAGGAAAAAAAAGAGAATAGTTCATCTGGGTTGTCAGTAATAACTCATTGTAAATTGACAACAAAGACAAGACAGGTTGAAGTTTCCAAATACAGTAGTTTGAGTAGGCCTGGGGCTTGTTAATAATAAAGAGGCTTTATATGTCACTGTCTCTTGGTCAGGGGAAACTTGACAGGTCCTATTGTATTTCCTTTTGGGTTTTTTTAAATATTTAATTTAATATGTTTTTTAATTCACAAAGGGGATAATTATTGCATATTTTTACTTCTGCATTTTTTTCTGTTTCCTTGCCGTATGCTCCCTTGGTTCAAGAAGTTTGCTGGATTTCAAAATAAAGCTTGAGAATGATCTGGCCTGGTACTATTATTTAAAGAAATGAGCTTTGCTCTCCTGTAGTAGAGACTGCAAGTGTGTTTGATGTGGTCATGCCTTTCCTGTCTTGCTCAGACCCTTGCATTTTGTGCCAGCTTTGACAGAAAGTTCCTGACTTGGTATGTAAAATTATGCCCTTGGGGGTTACTGTGGCCATTATTTGTCATTTCCAGGGGTGTTTGGATATTTTCTTCTCTGAGTCTATCGCAAATCTCAAACTTTGCACCTCTGTCTTGTGCAGAAAATGTTCACACCCAGTTGGAAGGGAAGGTATTAGGCTCTGTGGATTGTCGCAAATAAGATTTTTCATCTCCAGTATTTTGTAGTGTGAGCCAGTCCTTTTCTATAGTGGTTTCAAAGCTATCTGCAATCCTGGGAGATTTCTATGCCCACAGCTGCCTGTGTTTTCCCATCAGATCTGCCTTCAGAACTACACAGTCCAGCTGAAATTTTGATTTCCCTGAGAGCACTTGCCAAGGTGATGTTTCAGACATCACCAAATTTGAGATCCGTCTCCTCTTTCTGGGCAAGGTGAAGCCAAAAAGACTTTTACTTATCTATGCTAGACTTGCGGGCTGGCAATCAATGTGTTTTATCTTGCACTTAAAAATCAACATTCATTTCTTGATGATAATAGTGCTTGAAGCCTGAAGAAAGAAAATATGGTGCCGCAGTTCAAAGCACATCTCCTGGCAACATGAAAATTTTGTGGCTCATTTCTGACTCAATCAGTATCTTCCCATGGGAAATGTCAAAGGAGGCTTTCACTGCTGAGAGATTTCCATGCTGGGGGAGAGGAGGAGGTGTGGATGATGTGCCACCTCCATGCTCTGTGAGTTCCTTGTGCCAAGTCCATTCCCTGCCTTTATGCAACAGGAAACAGAAACCAGGTATTCAGTCCTCTGGGTAATGTGTGCTAGAGTGAAAATGAGCAAAAAGGTATAAAGCCCTCTTGTTTTATCATTTGGAAGGTGGAAGGTCTCTGTGAATGAATTGCTTGAAGAACACATTTCCTCAAATATCTATAATTTTTGTTTATGTACACGCAGTTGGAAGACATTTGTGTTTAGTTCTTAGCACATGGCGTATTTCTTCAATTCCCAGGGTGTTTGCATACCCTTTATAAATAGTCTGAACAGGAAAATAAGACTGAAAGGTTTTAGGTAAATTATTCAGATGATGATGATGATTAAAAATAATTGGAGCTCCGTTAATATGGTGCTATAAAAAAAAAACAAATGGAAAAGTACCGAGATGAAGTATGAAAAGAGAGGCTTGGAAGGTGCATAGAAGATAATTACATTTCAGTCATTTTGTATTGCAAAACACAATCATGTTTTAATACTCTATTTTGTTAAGGAAAAAAATCTCCTGACTTTAATTTTTCCATAGCTACCATTGTTGCAATTTTTAATACAGAAATTCCTATATTTAATTACTGATGGATTTCATGTTAAAGTATGACATAGCTAAAGTTGCAAAGTGTTCATCTGGAAATCTTTTCACTTGCCTACTGCCAAGAAATACCATAAAATGGGGTGAAATCTATGTTTTAATTTAGCTCCAAATTAAAAAAAACCTTTTTTTTTTTTTTTGAGGCAAGACAAATATTTAAAATAAAAATATAATTTTTTTCACAAGAATTTTAAAAGTAAAATCTCCTTTTCCTAGGCACACTGTAGTAGAAACTGATTTGACCATTGTCTCACAGGGCAATCACCTGTCACCTCACACTGTGTACTGATGCTTCTGTTGTTTCCTATGCTGCCCATGGTCTGTGGTGGATGAGTATGGGAGTGTTATTTGTCACTATTCTCCTTGCTCCTAAACCTTCTTCAATTCCCTGTTCCCCTGAGAATGACTCTTGCTTTCATTTTCACTGTCAGGAGAGGCACCATTTTTCATTTTCTTCACATTCTAATGATTTAGCTACACCTTGTCCTTTGGGGAAACTTCTGCAAAGTCAGGCTTGGATAATTGCCCCAAAACAGGGGCAATACCTGCTTCTGTCTGAAAATCCTCTGTAGTTTTTTTTTCTGAGTATTTCTAAATAGTCCCCAAGAGAGGACACATTTAAAACTATGCTACACAGCTCACAGTGTGCCTGCACTGTACAAGAAGAAGAGCAGGAGACAAGTTAAAGCTGACCCACACAGATTACTGACAAAGTGGATGCTGCATTTGAGTACCTATTTGGGTCAAGAAGTGATATAGCTGTGTTCATTGGGTGCTACCTCCAACCCATGTGCTTCTTTCATGGTTGAAGTGGCTCAGGCAGTGCCCCACTGGGTACTTATGGTAACCATCAAGTCTGTCATCATTTCAATTTTTGGTCTTATTTTATGTTGATGAGAAGGGATGAGACTACTTAGAGGTAATTTGGAAGAAAAATCCTGGTTTTGCACTAGTTCTGTATTTTGCTAAGGTATCTTGAGATAGCTAAGTATTGCAGTATTCAAGAAGTGATGTCCCAGCTGGAATAATCTTTATCTGGGGTGTGGTATTTGAGATGAAATATTTACTAATTTGAGTATTTTAAGATGACATGCTTACTGTATTGATTTCTTCCAACTGCATAAACACCCATTAAGTACACAACTACAAAATGTCTTCACACTCTTCCAGTCATCCATCTGCTTAGTTACACCCATCAGGAATAACCCACAAGCACAGAACAGACTAATATGTTTCCAGCTGTAGCAAGTGTTCTGCTGTGCTCCCTGCTGTCAGCGGAAGGATGACCCCCACAAAGGACAAGCTGTTATAAAATGTGAAGTGTCCATCTCACGGTTTGTAGAGCCTATGACACATTTGGAGAACAGTCAAGGTGCAAAGAGAAGGTTTTCTGGGTGAGGAGAAGGGGATTCAGAGTATTTCAGGTTAAAAGTAATGTTAACAACCCACTTGGGAGGCAATAAATAGCCAGTCTCCTACCAAAGTATATTGTAATGCTTTAGTTGTAAGAGGAGAGCAGGGCAAGAACTGTCTGAGGAACAAGAGAAAATGGTAATAAATTCTTCACTTGGCTCTCATTCTACTGCAGCCTTCCACAAAGAGGAACCAAGTTACTCCTGTGGAGGGCAGTTTGATACATTGTGCCTCAAAGGGGACACCTGAGTGTACCCCCTTAGCTTCTTTTTTTTCCTTATGGTTGTTTTGCAGATAATTTTGTGTTTATCATAGCAGTTCTCCTTCCTCTCACTTTTTTCCCTTTTGTTTTTCTTTTTTTTTTTCCCATATTTTCTCCCAAAGTTTCATTTCCTTCTTCACTTTCTTGTTTGATTCCTCCTTTCCTCTCTCTATATACACAAAAAGAAGCCAAAGTGCCCTTTTTCTTCTTTTAGTCTGCCTAGCTGTTTGGCTTGGCAGTGTTCATGGGCAGCTAGATTTCCTTTTGAAACTGAACACTGACTTTCAAAGTCAGATTTGGAACAAATTTTAAAGCTCCTTCACTGAACTTCTTAATTCAAAGCTAAAATTTAAGCAGGCCAACTCTCTTAGAAGCGAATGCCACAAGCCGAAGGAAGGACAAATGTGATCTAAGTTGCCGTCCAAGAGACTGAACATCAAAGAACAATCACTACCCATTCCCCAAGCTACGCAGAAGGCTGGATTTCCTGGGCAGGCTTATTCTTATTTTAAAATCTTGCTCTTACAGCAAAGGCTTTCAAGTTAAGGACTAAATTTTTCAGTATGCCAAATAGCAAGGCACTGGGTTAACCAGTCAAAGGGCAGTCAGTGGGAATGAAGGTTTTTGTTATTATCTTCAGGCTTTTGATTCTCTAATTTAGGTAGAAGTTTTCACACCAAAAAGTTTTCCTTCACCCCAATTATTTCTTCCTGCTCCTCTTCCCCAGCGTAGGTCTCAGAAGCATTTCCAGCAGTTTGTCTTATTCACGTTTCTATTAAAACTAAGCTGGTACTTCTTGACCTGTTCCAAATTTCACTCTTATCGGATGTTGTTTTTTGAAATAATTTTCAAGTCCAGAAAGACATCTTCTGAGCAGGGCAGAGGATATGGAAGAAAATGGAGAAGAAAGATTAGAAAAGCAGGGCTTCTTTCCTTTCCTTTTCTTTCTTTCTTCCCTCTCCCTGTTTATGCATCCTCAATCTTCCCTCCCAAGTGCCCTGTCAGAGGCAACCCCTGCACCCTCGGTTCCTCTGTAGTGGCAGAGCTTGTTTGGTCTTTGCTTTATTACAGATCCTGTCACATTTGGGAAAGAAGATTCAAAAGTTCCCATGTTACCCTGCCCCTTTCTCACAGAACATGAACTACAGCTCAGTACTCTTTTGAAAATCATGGACAGACAGAAGGCAAAAAATCTAAGAAATAGTAACTTTTATATAGAAACTACCATCTTAAACTTGATGGCAATCACAGTGACTTATTAGACAGTGGTGGTACGTGGTTTAGGAGATAGAAATGTGACATGTTGGCAACTGTTAAATTTTGCTTCTTCTAGCATTTGGCTGCATGAAAATATCAATAAATTGAACCAACATATACTAGAATAAGTGCTTATTCCATGCTGAGAGACTGGTATCACTTTAAATAAACCATCACACTCATAGCAATAAAACTCTCCACTTCAAATAAATCTTAGATGAATAATAATACACAGTTTTTCTGAATGCTTTTCATGAAATTAAAATTCTATTCTGATTAGCACAGTAGACAAGCCTTGTTTACTATGACCTCTTCTGATTCAGGTAGGAGTCATGTTTCTCTATCAGTAGCAAAGCAAGAAGCTTGGAATTTTTTGAGTTCCTGACAACAATTTCCTGCACCTGTTCAGAAAAAAATCATGCCTTCCTTTTTTCTCCTATTTTTAAATACATTGCTGAAAAACCATAAACCTTATACATCCTCAAGACACTCATGTCAGAAAAATAAGAAAAAAGATGTTCCTAGATGAGACATGAATACAGAGAAGATTAAATTTGAATATTTCTTTTGATTTTCAGATTATTTAGATGATCTGCTTTCATAGAATGAAATATCTCCTTGTAGTTTGGTCAATAAATAAAAGACAAGCACTTTTCTTCAATATCTTGCAATCTTTACAGACCAATAATCATCAAAGACAAAAGACATTTGGGATACTTACACTTTACAATTGCACTCCAATTCAAGTGTATTTTTATGTTTTTCTTTTCTACAGAAATGACATCAAATGTTTCAGTCATTATCTATATGAGGAAAATGTGTTCTTTGTCTCCCGATTAAAAAATTTCCCAGTGTTTGGTATCCCGCAAAGTAGTTAGATTAGATTAGATTTTATTATCTAAATTAGATAAATTAGATTTTATTGCTTATTGAGCAACGATTGGACTTCTGCTAATCATTTCTAACGAAGCAAATCATGTTAACAGTGGGTTGCAAGCAAATCAATGCCAGTAATTTTATTTTAAGGAACTCTTTTTATAAATTAGATAAAGGAAATTAAAAAATACTGTTGCTTGACAAAATGTAAAGGATTGGAAAGAATATGACATTTTCAAAGCATGGGGAAAAGTATGAAAATACTTTTTTTTCTAGCACCAAATTCCCCCCAGGTTTATGTGTCAGAAAATTCAAAACAGTAAATATTTGTAGAAGAACAGAGGATTATTTCTTTCCTTTTGTTAAAAGAACCTGTGTGGAGACAGGAGACTTCCCTGTGTATTGTTATTAGATGATGAGATTTCATTTCACTGTATCAATTAACACCTCAGACCCACGCATTCTCAGGATCACTTGCTAGTTATTAATATTTTAGATAAGGTGAACAAAATCCAAACACAAATAATGGCAGTGATGAAATACTGTCCTTGGAGACTCTTCAGACAATGGAAAGAAGTGCCTTCTACAGTGGCTGCAGTTTTTAAATCTCATTGCCCATATGGTCTTATATTTCCCCCCTCCTTGTAGAATACAGGCCCTAGATCTGGACCCCAGATCCACGTATATGTGTCCTGTGGGTCCCAGTCCTCTTGAACTCCAAACCACCACTTTCTTCCTTACTTCTCTCATCTTTCTGACCTGAAACTTTTTTTTCAGGTCCATTTCAGTCCATTTTTCCTATAACCGTACTCTCTTTATAATGTGCATAATCTAGTCCCTGTGTGCACCCGCACAATTTCCATCAGACAGAAAACTCCAGGAGATGATGGAAATAATGTTGAATGTTTACCTTGGTGAACTAGATGTCATGAAAGTAGTTGTGCGCCTGACACAAAAACTAGTATGCATTTAATAAGAAACCACATTAATTATCCTATAAAAGAGGACATTGAAAGTCATCATCTGGAAAATTTAATAAGATGCAGCATTGTGGAAGAGTGCAAGCATCTTTTATTTCTGGGCTTGAACTTATTTACTATGTAATGGGGTTTTTGTTTGGTTGTTGGTGCTGTTATTGTTTTGTCACCTCTACAGTGAAAAATTTTCCTGAGAGCATCAAGGTCCTCAAACTGGGAATGGGACTGAGAGCTGCTCGTCTTTATGTCTGGGTTTTAGAAAGTTATCTGTACAGTTGGTTGAGGGTAGGGTTTGGGTCTTTGCTTGCCATAAACTCAGTAGCTAAAATTTAAGTCAAAAAATGCTGTGCTACCCAAAACACCACTGTTGGTGTTTTATATAAGCATGAGTGGTGGTTAGAGACAGATACCAGACAAGTAATTTTGTCATGACTCTTTGAGAACTTCACACAATGATCCCATGGTGAGTGATTTGCTTCCTTTAATCCAAAATTAGTTGTCACTTTAACATCAGTATGAAGGAAATATTTGATGAGAATCAGTATGTAGGTGATGTAACTAAGGAGATTTATTTTCCTAAAACTTTTATTGATTTGCTTTTTAATCTGAGAGTTTTTTCTTGTTTTCAATGTTTTTTTCATCTCACAGATTCTGAAAGTAAATTTAGAAGACCTTTAAAAGAATTCTGGAAAACCTTGGAGAGTCCTTTGAAGAACTCCATCCTAATATTTTGCACAGTAGCTCACATAAAAGAGGTCTGTGCAGTGCATAATAGAGTCAGCTCTCCTAAATGTCCCTTTCTTAGGAAAACAGCAGATTTCAGTCTTTCTGTTTCAGGCTGACCTTCCCCACATTCACTTTTTGAGGCTACTTGTATAAAAGTTGCACATGAGGACATACACTTCTGAATTGTCATTGAGGAGGAAAACAGAACTTACCTCTCAGGCTCCACCTGCACTCAAAAGCCCTGCATTTCATGTCCTATTCATTCCTGATTACCTTGGTTTTATGTGTCTTATTCAGATTTCAGCACAGGGCACTGATACCCTGGCAATGAGCTGACAGGGAACATCTGGCCCAGGGTGCTTGGGTACTTATTTTATGGTACTGGCTGAAGTCTGTGGTTCTGTAGGAGGGTATTGGAGCTTCTCTTCACTGCTGCATTGAGCTGCTCAGTCCAAATTAAAACAACTGCTGATCTACTTCACTTTTCCTTAAAGTACTTTGAAGTGAATCTAATTTCATGGACTTTCACTGACTTGTCAAATTCCACCTGCAAAAATAGAAGGTTTTCTGAAAAAAAAATCTTTATGAAGCAAAAATTTGACATGATGAAGCAGCTCAGACAATGTTATAAGAGGTGGAACAGTACACAGGAAAGGCTGGTACTTCTGTATATTAATTTCTCCATTATGTCAGTCTGCTAAAAACAACTCAGTAATAACAGTCTTGTTGGTGCTACTCTGCTTAGTGCATCTACACTTTTTACAGAGGGACAAATGTCGTGCCTTAGGAAGGGTATTCACCAATTTAATAATCTCACTACAAAGAAATCCTCAAGCTGCTCCCCTACCTGCCCTCCAGCAGGAGACACAAAAGACAGAGATCAGGTTGAGATAAGAACAATTTACTGTAAACAACAATGAGCTAAGGAAACAAACAGTAACAGCAACAATATCAATAACAAAAGTGTACAAAGAGAGGATGGTTTTTGTGCAAAACGCTGACCAAGCCCAGGACAATGTGGGACAGACCCTATGTTTGTCAGGCTTGTAGGGATGCCCCGACCAGAAAGGGTCTTCTTCCCGGCGTGAGAGGGAGTCCCTTCCCCCTGCCCCTGGTCTGCTTCAGCCCTCATCCTCCGAGGCTGCTAGAGCTGACTGAACTTTTCAGTGCAGCTGAAAAATACAGGTCTAAACTCTCCACCTGGACTCATATAATAGCCATCTGGAGATCCTTCAAAAAATGGTGATTCATCTCATTTGCTCAGAGAGCTGTCCCTGAAAGTACCTATCTCTTTCCATCCACTACAAAGCAATCTTGGGAAATTAGCTGTAACTGCTCACAGCCATCTTAGTAAGTTTTGGAAAGCTAATGGTGAAAGCTCCTGCTTAGAAGGGAAGACATTGGCCACATAGAAAGCATTATCCTCACCTCCATTTTAGAGATGGACAGATTAGGCAAAGAGGCTGCTAGTTGCTTACTCAGTGTCCTGCAGTCAGTTTATGGCAGTAATATGTGCACCATGAAATTCTGTACATTAACCATTAAATAAGCTATTAAGATGGCCAGGCATCCAAGTTTATATAACAGCATGACATGAGTGATTGTGGGTTGTTTTTAACATGTTTATAACTTCACTGATTCAATTAATAGCTCAGATTTCAGGTCCTAATAAAACCAGCACACAATATTTGGGAAATGATCTCCAGATTGCTGTTATTTTCCCTACTGATGACTAAGTAATTTTGATAGATTGATAAGCAGTTTTGAAAATGGTCAAACTGCATCTGACTTCAGCATTTGGACATAATGACTTGACTGCAACAGATGTCATATTTATGTCAGAATGATGCATGAGTCACACTATTCTGCCATGTTAAAAGAAACACTAGTTATTTTTAGAATTTGGCTTATAAATAAGCCACATTTCCATTTGCTGCCCAAGGGTGAAAGAGTAGCTGTCACTTTACTGATTGCACATACTCCACCATATGTCCGAACCCTGAACTCCTGCAAAGTGGGGTGGAAAAATCAAATGCAAAGTGGAACTTTCTTTCTCTCTCTCTCTCTTTGCCTTTTCAAGCATGAAATCTTTACGGCATTATTTTCATGGTTGATCTCATTGTTTCCGTCAACAGAGTGCAAGAATCAGTCAATGATTACAAAGCTGCCTTAAGTGTTTATAGTGGTTTTAAAAGTGACCAGGCTTTTCAGGGATTTGTGCTCTTGACCCACAAGACAACAGCATTTTTTGGAATTGAAATTCTAAGGTTACTTAATTCTGTATTACCACTGCTGACAAATTTCTGAAATTGTGCCTTCTAGATATATTCTTGTGACCATAATATCCCTTCTTTTTTCCTTGTCTTTTAAAACATAAAAAAATATCTTTGTATGAGAATTCCCTGTCATTTGCTATTGCTTTTGTCTCACTGAGAAAAAAATTAAAAGAAGAAAAACATTTAAATTATACAGTCATTTTCAAGAAAAGAATTCTCATTGTTTGGCAAGGAACTAAGATGGGAAGAATATTGTACTGTGTTTTGGAAAGCACAAAACATTTCTTTTGTGTCCTTTCTTTTCACACTATTTCACTACCTTCAGATATTTTTCCATTTAATATTGTCCCTGTAATCATTGTTTATCTAGGTTGAACATCCTGGTCTAAACTAATTCTTGATGCAACTCTGGTGTTTCTCTCAAATTGCAGCATGGGTGACATTATCCCAACTTTCTGTTCTTGTTTCACCACAAGGCAGAAGCTGTTGTGACCAAGATGCAATACGAAAAAATCAGCTTCACAGAAAAAGAGACTTGATGGACTGACCGGAATAACCCAGACTTTATTCTCGATAATATATTAGAGAGCCAACACTACAATCATAATTGGGAATAAAAAAGAGGGGGATGAGGCATAGAAGAAAAGTCTATATGAACAGCATACCTATGACTAAGGGTTTTTAAAAAGATGTAGGTATCAATTTAGAAAAGTAAGAAGTGGATGGAAATTGGGAAAAGTGAATAGAGAAGACCTGACCACAACAAAGACCTTATTTCTGTTCCTTGATTTTCCCAGTGCAGAACAGACATTAGCCCTATGATTTTAAAGCTTTTCCTTAAACATAGGAATGTTTTGCACTTGTGTATGTATATATACATACACACACACACACACACACACACACACACACACACACACACATATATATATATATATATGTTTTCAGATAATCATAAGCCTTAATGCTTCTTCTGAAGGAGTCTCTGATGTAAGAGAGAAACAGAAAAGTGAATTTGGGCATATGCAAACTTTTTGTTTGTGATGCTCAAGTCACTTGTCTCAAGCTGATTGTGCTCTTGGAGCAGCACCTCTGAGCTAAATTGCTCAGATGTGTCACATATATGCCGGTTAATGGAGCGCCTGATGTCAGACACTTTTACTTTTCATAGGGGCTGGGAATTTCACACTGTCCTCAAACTGTGATCCAAATCCAGTAAGCCATATGGCTTCCAGTAAAGGTCAGGTTTAATAGTAATTAAATGGTGTTTCTTGTCAGCTATGAAATATTTCAAAACTGTAACTGTTCCTTAATATTTTTATCTATATTGAAATCTGTTACTTTTTCTTCATTAAGTAGACATAATTGATAGCCACTGTCATTGGCCAGATGTTGCTTTAAATCAGCTTTATGTTACTCAGAAAAATGTTGTTCTCAGTGATTTATACGTAATTTTCTTCTGCTTGCCATCATTGACAGGTCTGTCTTCAATTTTTTTACCTGCAGTAGACTTATTTTGGGAAGGAAAAAGAAGCATAGCAGTGGCTTTTGTTCAGCTATTGAAAAGGATTTGATTCTACATAACGGAAAGCAATGAGAATTTGACAGGGTTTAAGTCCTAGTCCAGGCAGACTATAACTGTATTAAATGTTTTTTTATTCATCATAGATCAAGCAACTTATTATGCCAGTAAAGAGGCTCCAGTAGCATAGAACTGACTCTTCATAATGCTGAGAATCCATCATGTTCACATATACATTTCCCACTGAGCTGTGACATGTGAAGTAATTAGTCTTATTGACTGGTAGGGCTTAGGGTGTGATCATGGGCTAAGAGGCAGCAGATCAGAGAGGTGGTGAGTCCACTCACAGCATGGAATTAGTGGTGAAATGGAGGTTCTCCTCTTCTATCCACAGAAACTGGTATAACCCATTTGATTCCATCCTCCAGTGGCCAGCTTCTAAGTACCAGGACAGCAATGCCTGAAAGTATTAAAATGCCTTATGAAAGAGCAAGCATATGATTCTCAAATGTATTATTTAAAGTTATGTGAATGGAAGTATTTTTTAACACTTGGGATTGACAACATTGCAATATAACACTACTATAGTAACATAATATTGTGTGCTTAAAAATTTTATGAATCATATCAGATATAATTGGGTTTTTTTTGTTTAAGAAATGTCTGTTTCTATCACCAAGTTAATAACTCACACTGAAAGCTTCATTGGGTTTAATTATGGAATACTATGAGCAAACCAAACAACCTTTTCTGCCTTTAAGGTGCCAGAGCAGGTATTTTTTCAAGGACTGATGTGCATTAGATGATGAGAGAAAACTGAATCTGAAACTCTTAGCCCAATCAGGAGCTTCATGACTTTAATTTTCACACTGCAGATGAAGTAAAAGCTTCTAATTTTTCAGCTGAATATCCATCCCAGTAGCACAACTGTTATAGCCTGTCCTGAAAGTGAAACTTTAAAAACTGTTTTGCATTTGAGTATATGTTCATAGAAGATGGGGAAAAAAGAGTATTTTTTTACTTAAGTAGCACAATTTCAGTGTTTTGAATACCACAATGAGAGGTTTTGTACCATTCTTTAGAAAATGTCAGCATTTTAATATTGTTTACCGATGCCAAATCTGGTGTTCCTCTCATAAGGTGTAAACAATGCCAATAGAATTGCACTAGCATAAAAAGCATGATAAGAAAGTAATTTGGAACAGGGAAAAATGACTGTTTGGAAGCTGCCCTTTGTTTATGGACAGTTAATAGACCAAAAAGAAGCCAAACTGTGCACAGTTGCTGTTAATCACTGCACAGTCCCAGTCTCAGCAAAATGCCTTTGGAGACCTGAGTAGAAAGCTCATGCCTCTGTACTTCCTTTATCAGAAAAACCCTACCCACACAGAAAAATATAAGGTAGCAGTTTAGTCATCAGTGAAAAATAATGAAGCAACAGACTGAGACAATGGAATAAAGGGAAACCAAGAATCCCTGTAGAAAAGGGAATAAAAGTGTAACTAGGAATCCCTCCCATCCTCCTCCTACCAAGAGCCATGCTGAGTCCCAACTGTTCTAGTGGTCAATGGAGCATCTTGTTTTAGTTCATAAACTACAAAAATCTGCTCATAATGAAAAGTCTGGATCCATCCATCATAGCTGGCATGAAGTGAGATGTGCAATGCTCCACACCCCTCCCTGCTGGAGCCTCTAGTCCAAAAATGCTGTCAGCCCCTGGAACATGGGAAGCAATGCCGCTCACCCTGCCCATGGAGCCCTAGTTGACCCCAGAGTGACCACCAGACAGGAAGTTCCACCTGGGGATAGGGGGGGTGTCCACAGGAGGCCAGAGCAGATAAAATCCATTGTCCCAAGACAAATGTAGCAATTCCCCTGTTGTCCTTTGATTTTATGGCAGGTTTTATGAGACCATGCTGGATGCAAGAGCATTAGCTGTACCTTAGAGGTCTTTTCCAACACTGGGTGAGAGGAAATGGCCCCAAGTTGCATCGGGGGAGGTTTGGGCTGGATGTTAGTAAAAGTTATCTTCACCGAAAGAGTGGTCAGGCATTGGAACAGCGAAGTGGTGGAGTCACCAGCCCTGTAAGGGTTCAATAAATGAGTAGATGTGGCACTTCACTTCATGGTTCAGTGTGCAGAGTGGTATGTGGTCAAAGGTTGGACTTGATAATCTTGAAAGTATTTTCCAACCTTAATGATTCTATGATATTGTGATTTTAAGTGATTATATAATTCTATGATCTCAAAAGCAGTGGTTGCTGTTCATATGGGAATTATCTCCCTGGGGTGTCTTTAAATATTTCTGTTTTCTAGTTTACTCTGTTATCTTAGCTGAGAAACACAGGAACATGGGCATATATATAAATATTGCAGAGGGAGCAATATGGTAGGCATACCAGTTATTTAATGAAATTTTGGACATCCAAGTTATTTTTTCCAAAGCACATTAAAAAAAATTCAGCTTAAAGCAACAGACCTAAGACCTAAGAAGTGAAAAGATTGACAAGGTCACAGCACCTATGAACAGTCTCATTCTGCTGTTTTGTAATCCCTTTGTGTAGCAATATGTTGTTTCTGCCATTTAATTGAAAAGGCAATATAATTAACTGCTGACTTATTTCCCCATAAATGACCAAAGAGTGAATAAAGTCCATTTTCTAGAAACAATCCTGTATAGACTGTATGTAGTATTGCTCTTCAATATTAGGCAATCCTAAAGCTCACTTTACCTAAGTAGGCTAATAACCGAGTATTCCTCCACAGACAAACTAGTACTCATTCAGTGGTCAATGTAAAACCACTCTAGGCTTACAAATTTAATATGTTGTTTGCTAAAAATATATTATTTAGTTTCCATCCTCTGGTAATTATTCCAAAATTTCCATCTGAGTCAAATTTCCTGTGTTCTTAGTAGACACAATAAAATGCCTCACTCATTTTTACTGCAGAAAATTTACTTTTCTTTCAGATAAATACACCAAATTTAGCAAAAGGTTCAGCAAGCACACAATCCCTGGAAAGGGAAGACAAATGCTTTTGGAAATTTATATACATGGGGTTGAATTTTAGTCACCTGTACTGGAGTGACTCTCTAGTACTGTCAAGCAGCACTTCTAATGCCAAAACATGGAAAGAAATCAGTTACTCTGGGGGAAATCTTTCTTGTATGATCTTTTTCCTTCTCAAACATCTTCAGTTCAAAGTAGCTAGTGGGAATCTCTTCTGATTGCCAGTAAAAGCTTTTCTTCTTTGAAACAAACTCCCTATAAATTCTGGTAAAAATGTCTCTGCCATATTAACAACAATTAGATTTAAAAGGAAAACAACAGAATTTTGAAGTTCAAAATTACCAGTGCTGATAGTAAGACATGGAAACACAGCTATAATTCTGGAAAAAGCCAAATCAAAACAACAACTAAACAAAAAATACAGAAATAAAAAGTAATTTTTTCTTACAGTGATCTTTCATTCACTTATAATTTATGGGTTTCTATTCTGCAACTTCTTTGAAAGCTTATTAAATGCCTTTTAGAATAGGCCTGGGCAAAGAAAGGACAACGTTATGCTTCCTAGCCTTCAAAATATGGTGCTGTGTGCTGAATGCCTACTGAGGGTGCTCTGTACAAATGATAGCTCTTGACTTCTGCCAACAAAACCTGTCAATGACTTACTAATATAGATAAGCGTGTTTGAATGCCCAAGTACATTCCTTGGCACCATATTAGTGTAAAATATCTACTAGTATAGACTATTTCAATATTTAAAGGGAGCTTATGAGAAAGAGGCCTTTTACCAAAGACTTTTGTCTTGGTGACAAGACAAGAGGTGTTGGTTTTAAACTGGAAGAAGGTAGATTTAGACTGACCATAAGGAAGATTATTTTATGAGAAGGATGGTGAGACACTGGAACTGACTGCCTAGAAAAGTTGTGGATCACCACAGACATGTTCAAGATCAGGATGGACAAGGCTATGAGTAACCTGCTCTAGCAGAAGGTGTCCCTGTCCATGGCAATAGATGAACTTAAAGGTCCTTTCCAACACCACCCATTCTATCATTCCAATTGCCACATCTAGAGAGGCTCTTATGCCATCAATTTATACTGGAGAACTCTCCAATTAAGAAACACAGTGTAAAATTGTTAAAGCATAAATCTTCTACTACATCATCCATTGCTCAGTGCATTAGGTCTGTAAAGGAAGATTACTCAATTTGGCTTGGAGAAAGCATTCTGAAGTCAAACAGTTATGGTGGGAAGTGTGCAATGCTCCCATTATAAGGCGTGGGAAGTAAGGAACTGAGAGAGGTGGAAGAACACATGAGGTTTAAAGAAAAAAGCTCTTCAGACCTGAGCAAGAAGCTGGACATTTCATTTCAAGCAGAGACTGAGAACAATAGTTCTAAATGTAACTTCCTTATGGTAATGCATGAGATGGGAAGAAATAGCTATGTGATACATTTCAAACAGAACATGGTGTTAGTAAGTAGGAGTGTGATGCAGTTATTGCATCCTTTGAGATACAGAAAGGTATCTGAGAGAGCAGGTCTGTCTTTTAATTCGACAGAAAAGCTGTGTCTCCCTATACATGAATTTTAGCAGCCAGACAAATTACATATTTCAATTTCCAAGTATTTTTGAAGGAGATGGGAGACCCATTTTTTAGGTCATCCCGAGGGCTGAGGACTGGGATATTATAGAAATAAAAAGTGCTTAGCTACTCGTAATAGGCTAGTTCTGTTCTCCAGTGATGCTTCCACAACTTTGTGCAGTAAGTGTTCAGTCAGCCACTGGCATGTCTAGGCCAGGGAGTGCAACACTAATGCAATAATAAAAAGTTTTCTTTTTACAATAACTATGAAGGCTGCACATATCTGCCCCTGAGAAACTGCTCTGTGGTCTTAAATAACTCAAGGGGATCAGGAATTTTCTGTGAGAAGGACCACATTTCTGATACAGTATTGTTTTTACCTATCACTCTTGAAGCATTTCTTCTCTCCTGATGAGATTTCTTTTTTTCCTAATCACATGTGGCAACACCTCCCTTTTAGATTTCCTGAAAGTCTCCCATCTCAGAAAAAACCAAAACCCAGAATCATATGAATATACATAATGATTTTTTAAAAGGTAAGGGTGTTTCTGGCTCATTTTTTTCCTTACCCTCCTTCAAATCTTATACATATTCTTTGCTGTTTTGCTTCAGGTAACAATTTCCGAAGGAGGAATTTTCATTTTGTTGATAGGTCCTTGTTGCCTAGGAACACTTTTCAATTTGCCACTGTGTTGGTATTTAGGTCACCAATGAATTAATCTTTTTTAAATTATAGCTATGTAGTCCATCACCAATTCTGAACTATCCCGTTGAGAATTGGCAGTACAGTACTTACTTGCTTATGGATTGAAAAGTTAAATTGAATGTTCTGTTTGGAAAGAAATTCTATGAAAGAGAAAAGAAAATGGTTTGCCTTCATAGTAAGAAAATATCTACACTTTACAATAATAAACTCTGATATTTTCTCGCGTAGATTGAATTTAACAATGTTATCTAAAGGACAGACACTGCCCCATTAGGATTTTCACAAAACTGCCTTCACTTCAGAAAAGCAGGATCAGATCTTATCAGAGCAAAGGGAAATCAATAAACTTTCTTTGAAGCCACCTTTTCAAGATCAGTGAAACTTTTCCATACTTCATGCTGCGATATATGGCAGTAATGATTCTCCTGTAATAACTGTAAATAGTCATCATTACTGAAACAGGAGAAGACGTGAAAAAAAGAAAACTTTTCCTATCAAGAAAGTTATTTCTTATGTTAGTATTGCATTTTGAGAATCTAAAACATGGGTCTTGTAATAAATTAGGGAAATTTGGTTGGTATGTTCTGCTGATTGCTGCCTCACTTTTATCACATTACTGGGAAAGATGATTTGTAATTGGGACCCATCTCTTGACACCTCCGTGGTAATTGAATCTGCTCATTCCTGGAATACTGTAAAAGAAGAGAAATAACTGGATAGAATATCAATTGGAACATGCCTCAAGTCACCTATTTTCCCCACCAAGGATGAGTTCTGCCTATTGCCCTCAATATCTCATTGCTGGCACTCAGAGGTCTCCAGACTTGAATGTGGTTTTCCAAACATGATTGTGGTAAAATACGTACAAAGGGACATTACTGCCCTGCTCTGTAGTGCATCTCCACACATGCTGCTCAAATCGCTGAAGGGATTTGAATTATCTGCAGATTATTTCAAAATGATCCAGGAGGTAATAAAATGAGTGTAATAGGCACAGAACACTGTTTGTTCCACTTGCACCGAGCTATCTCATTATTAAAGAAATAATGTGATACTGAATTTAGGAAAAGTTATGGACTGGACCCTCTGCTGGTGCTTACCTCATTGGTACCATATGTGAACACACCAGCGGGGATCCTTCCCCAGTTCACTGTTACAATGATAACTGCATAGCACTAAGGGGAGAGATCTAAAACCAGTCTAGGTAAAGGGTTAAAGACAAGTCGCAGGGGAGACCTTATTGCTCTCTACAACTACCTGAAAGGAGTGTGTGGTGAGATAACTAGATGTAGGACAAGAGGAAACAGACTGAAATTGTACCAGGGGAGGTTTGGAATGGATATTAGAAAAAAATTCTTCATTGACAGAGTGATTAATCACTGGAACAGACTTCCCAGGGAAATGGTGGAATCACCATCCCTGGAAGTCTTCAAAAAATAAGTGGAGTAGGCAGTTTGCAATATGGTTTAATGGGCATGGAAGTATTTGGTCAAAGGCTGGACTTAATCTTAGAAGCCCTCTCCAATATCATTCAGAAACACAAACTGTGGATATTCTCAGTTCAGTCGAAGAAAGAACAGAGATAATTTCTCACAGGCTGAGCCTGGGAATCTTAGAGAAAAAGAATTCAAACAATTATTATCTCTCTTTCTGTAACCATTGTTTATAGATATGGTTTGCTAGAGTGTGCTATTGATAGCTCGCCAATGATGTGAGAGGTTTTCACCTTAAGACCAACCAGGACTTAGGTCCACTACTGTTCTTATAAGAACTGTAGATCACTAATAATGAAGTATCTTTCATGCCTTCTGCATCATGGAGTCAATGCTAATTACCCTCTGGTCGGGGTACCTCCTGTTTTGACGAACACAAACGGTTCACTCTAGAGAGAGACTTCAGCTGAATGAATTGAAAATGGTAGTAGTTCTAAGCCCCACTGTAGTCACTACAGCATTTTTGAAGCATATTTCCTGTCATTTTCATGAGGAATACTTTAAGGTTGATTGGGTTATTTGTATGGAAAGTTATGGTTTGTTATATTATTATTTATTATGTTATTTTTGTGACTTATGTGATTTTTATGCCTTTTTTAAATTTAATTTTTGATGAAGGTAAGTGCCAAACTAGATAATATGTCAGACCCGGACACCAAACAAGTGAAAAGCACAAGTAGCCCAAAGGGGAACTAACTTAACAGCTTGGTAGATTGCATCATTAAACAAATCTCTAGAGAAAATACATTTATAATTTCTATACTTAAATGTATTCTATAAAAGATGCTGTGATTGAATGAGGAAAGGAGGAGCGTGTGTTACCATAAGCAAGAGTAAGACTTTGTGAAAACCCTTTATAGAGATAACTGACAAACTATTGCTTGAGTTCCAGGTGGAAAAAAATCCATTTTATTTAAAGTAAGGTTCTCTGATCATATTTACTGATTCTTCCATTGAGACATTCTCTAAGGTCTGCAGGAAATAGCTATTCACTTTTTTCCCCCACATTTTTATACCTGATGTTATATTACTCTGAGGGATAAAACTCCACTTATATCCTTTGCTCATGTCAGTTGGATAGAATTAAGTCTCCCGCTATGTCAGGATAGTAAAGTAGAGATTGAAGGAGGCACTGCCTCTCCCATTACATGGGAATTTCTCATGTTCCCATTTGTGCCCTTCAGGAGATGCACAGTCCTTTGCAGGACATTCAGGAAGCTTGTCAGGTCATGTTTGAATACAGTAAGAGTAATTGGGTGCTGATTTTTGAAATGTTATTGTTCATTTCTGTAAGAGACAAAGAATAACAAGCTGGCATTACAGGGAGGTTGTCAATTGCTCTCCAGGGGCACTTGTGCTCCAGCACTCGACAAGTAATCTTTGCAGACTGTGTGTCATTTGTTCAGTTTCTTGGGAAGCTTTGGTATGAGCAGTGTTTTATACTCAGTGCTTGTTTATTTTTTCCTAAAATAAACATGCAAACATTGAAAGGAGCAGAAGAGCAGAAGGGATTTCTTTATAAACACAATTTTCACTTGCATTTGTTTAGCATTATTCCAAAATGTCCTGAAGATACAGAAGAGTGCTGCATGTTCAAAGGCTTTCAGAACTTTTGAGTCAATGCAGACACTATGGGGGAAGATTCCATAGCAACAGAATTAAAGGCAGGAAAATACGAAAAGTCAGTGTTGGATAACTATATGAGGAGATACATATATTCATGGTGGGAGGGGAGTACAGACTATGAGAGACTATAGAGCAAGCAACTGAGCTCTGATTGCTCATTCTCTCAAAGAGAACAGAATCACCAAGAACCCCCAACTGTCCATTTAATCAGATTTGCATAAAAGGTTAAGTTGAGCATCCCACTCTGACTGGGATTATTAATTCTACAAAAAATAGGATCTTATTTATTTATTAATATTCTAAAGGATAATATTTCTTTCAGTACTATAGGCTTCCTATATGATTGCGCAGTGACATAAAGTGATATATGTTGCCTCCCAAAGACCTCAGAGAAAGCATGAACATGCAGTGATCATCCTGTCAATTATAAGACACACTGATAACACTCATCAAACACTCATTCAGCTGTTTTATTCAGTTGTATTTCTCATTTATAAATGTCCATTACCTGACTCTATGACGCTATGATGTTTTGAAGAGAAATGAGATATTTGAACTGTAAGTGGCTTTGTGGGTAAAAAGTGGGAACAAGTATGGTGAGAGTGAAAGCAAATGTATGGCTACAGGGGAAGGAGTGTCTGGAAAGGCAGTGGATGCCTCTGACACTTATAGAGAAAGGAATACAGTGTATGGCAAACTTAAGACTTTCAACCGATACAGGCATCCTAGAGACCTCCTGGCCGGTTAGTAGGAATTAAAGGGAGTTGTGGAAGACTCCAGAAATAGGTGATGAGAGACAAGTCCATACCTATGGGAGAATGGAAGAATGTGAGAAGATCCTGGAATGTGTAACGATACATGCACAAGGAAAAAAGCTCCTGCCTATGAGGGATGTAAATAAACCAGTCAAAAAAATCACTGTTGCTGCACACCAGAAGCATTTGTATTGAAACTTGCCTCTTGTCAAATGGACATTATTCAGAATAGATCAATTGCATTCAACTAATACTTTCCTTGGCAATCTTCCTAAATAGTTAACTAGTTGTGTGTTCTCTCAGAATCACAAACATTGCTTTAAAATCTACATCTGATATAGATGATCTGCAGTAGACATGTCTACAAGAGTGATGATAAATAGCTACCCCCACCACAAAATCTGCCTCTCTTCCTAATTCACAAACGTATCCACAAATTCATGCCGATTTTTTGTTTTTTTCATGCCAGCAACATGGCACAATACCAACTTAGTGCTCCTCCAACAGCAAGTGGGGTGCAATTTTTCTGTCTCAAAACCAAAATGACTCTGTTTTCCTTCATGTGTGGAGTACATTCTACTACACTGTGTTGACTTTGTCACCTATAATTAGCATTTCTAGGTCTGTCTTGTGCAAATTTACAGACAGACACACACATACAAGAAATATAAAGAAGGGCTTTTTACAAAGGCATGTAATGATAAAACAAGGGGGAATGGTTTTAAACTAAAAGAGCAGAGATTTAGATTACCGTCTTTACTCAGGGGTAGTGAGGCACAAGTTGCCCAGAGAAGTGGTGGATGCTCCACCCCTGGGAGTGTTCAAGGCCAGATTGCATGGGGCTTGGAGCAACCTGGTCTAGTGGAAGGTGTCCCTGCCCATGGCAGGGGGTTGGAATGAGATGACCTGTAAGGGCCCTTCCTACCCAAGCCACTTTGCAATTCCATTGTACGATACGCACACTTCAAGCAGTATGCAAAGTTGTGTATCTGGTATGTTCTTGCCATGCCTGGACGTGTTCAAACTTGCAAGTGACTTTTTCTGAAATATTTTCTGCTGTGTCCGCTACGCTCCATGTTAGTTGTCATGTATAATTTTACAGCCAGTTAGGCACATTACACATTGATTGCCTCTTTCCCCCACGGAACTTATCCTAAATTTCTAAACAGCTTTAATTTCTCTTGGCATATGTTGTAAAAGAGTAGAATGGAGGATAGAATATAATATTCTTCCCAGTAGCCAAATGATATTCTGCTAGCTGTGCCTCAGAAAACAGAAGACTGCAGATTTTGACATCAGCAACAGTACTGTACTTTAAGAGAATGATGAATTCTCATCTGACCTTTGGTTCTACCTCCACTTAGATGAACTATCTTTTTTTCATCTTTTGCAAACAATTTTTATGCCTTTCTCAGTTCTGGATCCAGGTGTTATATCTTTCCTTCAACCACACCTCAATGTGCATCTCTGACTTCCTCACTGTTCACTCCTGTCTACTTGTGTTTTTGGACTGGGTTTGTGTGGAAAGATTTTGGTAGAGGGGGACCTATAGAGGTGGTGTTTGTGAGAAACTGCTAAAAGCTTCCCCCATGTCCAGTGGAGCCAGTGCCAGCCAGCTCCAAGACAGAACTGCTGCTGGCCAAGGCTGAGCCTGTCAGCAATGGTAGTAGTGCAGAAAGGAAAAGGTAGTTAGAACATGTGAGTGGAACAGCCCTGCAGGGCCCATGGTCAGTGCAGAAGGATGGAGTGCAGCTGCTCCAGGTGCCAGAGCAGAGATTCTCCTGTAGCCCGTGGTGCAGACCATGGTGAGGCAGCTGCAACCCATGGAGCATCCCATGCTGGAGCAGGTGGATGCCCAATGGAGGTTGTGACCCTATGGGAAGCCAGCACTGGAGCAGGCACTTGGCAAGACTTGTGGCCCAGTGGAGAGGGGAGCCATGTTAGAGTAGATTTGCTGGCAGGACTTTTGACCCTGTAGGGGACCCACACTGAAGCATCCTGTTCCTGAAGGACTGCACCCCTTGGAAGGGATCCACACTGGAGCAGTTTGTGATGAACTGCAACCTGTGGGAAGGATTCACGTTGGAGAAGTTGGTGGAAGACTGTCTTGGGTGGGAGAGACCCAACTCCACAGTAGGGGAGGAGTGTGAGGAGTCTTTCCCCTGAGGAGAAAGGAGCAGCAGAAAAGAGGCAATGTGTGATGTACTGACTGCAGCCCACCTTACTTGTTCCCCTGTACCTTTGAGGTGGGGGAGGAAAAAGAGAAAATAGAAAGTAGGGAAAATTGGGAGTAAATTTGGTTTTTCCTGTGACATTGATGAGTGGGCTCTCCTTGTCCTTATGTTGACCTACGAGCCTATCTTTGTGTTTTTTCTCCTCTGTCTATTTGAGGAAAGGAGTGATAGGTGCCTTTGGTGAGCACCTGGTGTCCAGCCAGGGTTTGCCCACCAAAATTGCTGCAGCTGGCTGATGTCTTTCCATCCTACCTTGTTTCCTTCCTGGTTTCTGACCCCACTGATTTCCTTTTCCATCTCATTTCATCCACCCATACTCAGTTTTACTCACTTCTGCACGAAGGACAAATTTCAAGCAATCCTTCATGTGACTCTTTCTGTACCTGATCTTTACATTGAGACTGATTCTCACTATTGGGAAGACAGAGTACCTTCTTTTAACTTTCCTGGATCTGGCTAAAATCTCTTTAAGTTTTGGTTAAGAATTCAGGGATGCACTTTTTTTTTCCTGAACTGATTTAATTTTCTTGTACCTTTAAAGAACATAAATATAAAATTCCAGTTTGTTTCCATGATTGTTTCCAAATGAATTCTGAAAATAGAAGAAACATTATTAAAGGAATCATGGATGACAAATGCAAGTCATGAGGTAATTATCCAGTTTGTTGACTAATTGCAAAAAATAATTAAGACCAGGTAAAATTGTAGATTCTAATGTCTTATAATGTTTTCAAAACTGTGCTAAACCTTCAATTTTTTCAGTAAAATTCAGATAATATTATCTGTCAAGACACAGCAATATGCTCAATTAACTTGCACAATGTAATTGGTAATAAAAATGCAGGTAGAAAGATCTTATTTCAACAAAGTAGCAAGGATGAATCAGTAAAACCTGTCGTAAAAAGTCATTGAAGAAACCAGTGAAGGTGAAGCGTCTGAGACTTTTTAAATCAAAATTATTTTGGCTTCTTAAAAATAATTTCCTCAATGTGATACTGTGGTTAAAGGCATCGGTAGCTTATTTTAATTTCTATTGTCCTCTGGGGAGAAACTGTTTTTGTGTTGAGGTTGATTTGCCATGCTGGCTGAATGTATGCTAATAAGGCATTTGAGAAAAACTTAAGGCACAGTGTTGATAAACAGATTTCAAACCAGATGGCACAGTGGGATTATTTAGATGCCTCATGACATCTGTATTTGCATTCACAAGTGTGGTCTGGTATTTTCTGCTTGTTTCTGCGGTTCAGTCTGCAAAAGCTGGGAAAGCATTTGCAGTTTTGGCATGAAGGCATGTGCCATATGCACCATCCAACCTTGCAATGAAATACCCTAACTAGCCCTTCCTAAGTAGCCTTGTGAAAAGTGAAGGCTGAGTTTACAGAGGAACAAAACCAGACAAAGCTGAACCAAGAGCTGTCCCTTGCTTTCCTACCTTTACACTGGTGCTGTGCTTAGTGGGAGAGTGAAGATAGGAAGCCTTCACCAGACCAAGAGGAGTAACTACCAAAGGTGTCATTCATGCTTGATTAAAGCTGATGTAAGTGGAGCAAGAATCGGACTCTTATTTTTACCTTGTACATACACTGGGTTAACCTTGGTATTCTTGGCTATACAGTGAACCCGCTACCTCAGTGATTAGCTCTTAAAAATGGCAACATTTCAGCATGGTTCTGAAGGATTTGTTTTGCACTGCAGATGGAAAGGGGATCTTATATAGGATTTCTTATATAGCATGTGCTGCTGGGTGATTTGTACAATACTGCAGCCCTACAACTCCTACTTTGCTTAAGCTGTTTTTAAATGAAAATTTAATACTGTTTCTTCTGCTTTAAAGAGCATTCAGATTTAAAACAAAGACATCCAAACAGCCTTTATCTAACTCTTCAGAAATGATCCTTAACTTAGTGGCTGAACAGCAGTTTCCCTTCAGAAACTAAACTTATTTAGTAATTTTGGCAGAAGAGAACGTAGAAAGCAAAAAGGCAGTAATATAGCAGTGTAATTACCTTCCAAGTGTATTCATGAGAGTCTCCAGCAAGAATAGTTCCTTTCCATTCTCCAGTTCTGAGTGATTCCTACTAGAAAAGGCCTCAAAATAACAAGTCCTCTATTAAACGTCCAATATGTGTATTGTCAATCAAAACTCCCAGTGGATACACTATGGATCATCCAGATTCTTTCCAACGCTTGGGTAAGCTCCTTGTCTGGATATTATCCCCAGATTTTGTAAGAAATATTTCTTTACGTAACAATTGGTACATTTATAGACAATTCGTGCTCAAAAATTACTTGTGAGTCTCAGAGCTAATGCAGATCCAGTCATGTTGGATTAACAATATCAGCATTCCTATTTCACATTTTTATTGAGAGATTTTTGTGGCTGTAACATTGTTATTTCTAGATATTTTTGATTTTCTCTTTTGATTTAATTTTTTAATGGAATCACAGGATGGAATTGGGGTAGGAAGTCTACCTTTGCATGCAAAGCCAGGCTCCAGGGGATTACATAGCTCAGGGCTGTAACTAGTCAGGTTATGAATATCTCCAAAGATAGAAACTTCACAGTCTTTCAGGGCAATCTCTTTCATTGCATGACCATCCTCATAAGGAAAAAAAAAAAGGTTTTAAACTTAAGTAGAATATGCTGTGTACCCATTTGCACTGGTACTGTCACAGGGAACCACTAGGAAGAGTTCAGCTCCATTCTGTCTACACATTCCACCAGGTATTTAATTAAAAAGATCCTCTCTAGCTCAATTCTTCTTCAGGCTGAACAGTCCCAGATCTTTCATTCTTTCCTTGTATGACAGATGCTGCAAGATGTGAATCTTCTTCCTGGCCCTTTGCCACTCCAGTGTGTCTGAGTCTCTCTTGGCCTGGGAAGCCACACAAGGAAGCCCCTTGAAGGAATTCAAACCTAGACATTTTCACCTCATAGAAAAATAGAAAATCTCTCTGATCTATATCTCATAAACTCTTAACTGACCTTAGAGTTTTGTGGCCCTGTTTGTGATTCCTGAACTGCTTTACCAGAATATTTCTTATAGACATCTGTGAGGCATTCTGCAGCGTCATTATATGCATTCTGATCTGTGTCCACCTCTTATTGGCAAGCAAAAAAGTTTGCCAATATCGCCAAAAGGAAGGAGGCCTCTTTCTTTCCAGGGAAAGATTCAAATGACATAACAATTGAGAGTACAAGAACTAGAGTTACACAGCCTTCTTCTGTATTCTTCCATGTTGAATTAAAATTTCATTCATTTTAAATAGAGTTTGAACCAGCAGGTAATGTAGCAGAACAACAGCAGAGCAAATACTCTTGCTCCTCTTGATAACATTTGTTTCTCTCAGTTTTACTGTTGTTTCTCCTTCTGCTTTTTCTTTCTCTTTTTTTCCCTACTTTACATTTTTTTCTCCTTATTTTACTTCCAACTGACCATTTTAATTCAATGCTCTGCCGCTCATACTGAATAATTTCGAATTGCTGTTTAAAAGAGCAGAAATGCATCAGGGAAACCTATTGACTTCTCAATATTGCTCTGAATAAATTATTAAAAATGTTCAGAAGTCTGTGGTACATTTGCAGACAAGGTGATGATTGTCCACAGATGCAGTGACCATATATATATGTAAGAAGCAAGCAAGCCCAGCTGGACAGAGAATTTCAATTTTGGGAGTGCATATGGATGGTGTTGCTGCCCACACATAGACTTTCCTCACCTCTGAAGATGTATAATCCTCTTTAGCTGCCCCCACCCAGGAGGACTTCTAAGTCTTCACTACAATAGATTTTGATGAAAAGTCAAAGATATTTAGACTGATATTCCTAATATTTATTCCACCCCAATGTACAGCAGCCTAGTTGGAGCATGGGTCATGAATGACCTGGTGTAATTAAGTGGATTTTAACCCCAGCACTTCTTCAGGTTTAATGTTAGGCCACAGGATGGTATTATAACTTCAAAGAGGGAGGGAGACACAGGAAATGTTTCAATCTTTTGAGTTCTGCTTTTTTAATATCACCTTCTTTAGCAGTGCTGGCTTTTGGAAATTATTCCTGAAATTGTTCTTTTATTGCTGCCTTGAGTAGGGTAAGGAACAGATGTGTGGAGAAGGCAAATTATTAAAGAAATAAATAAATAAGTTAAAAAAAACTCAATAAATACCCTACTTTCCCGTCATCCAGCCGCTGGTGACCCTCTAGAAGATGAATGCAAGTAGCTCTCCATGTCCCCTGGGTGTGCCAGTGGCACCAGGCATCTGTACAGGGAGTATGGTGGCCAAAGCCCAATAGATGACAGAGCAGGGGTTGATGAAAAGCACTGGTCGCTTGGGCTCCTGCCAGCCTAGTTCAATGCTATTTGTATGCAAAGATAAAAGCCCAACACTGTACATTGCCTCCACTCATTGTCTTTTTATGTCTCTTAAACACATAAGAAATTAGCCTGCATACTTATGTATTTATCATAAGATATAATGGTGCATAAATCTGGAATAATGGTTTTTACACATACATGTCTAGAGCAATGTTTTTACATTCTGCACATAAAAATTATTCACACTAAACCCTCTTTTTTAAAAACCAAATATTTCAAGTATCAGTTAAACAGTCCCAGATCTGGAACCATATGAAGCAATTTCCATTTTTACACTATGTCATGATAGCAATATGCAATTATTATGTATTAAATTATTATGGATTAAATACTTGAGGTATTTGCAGTGGTTTAACACGATATATGTCCTAACACTTGTTGGATTTTTTTCAGAAATTTATTTATTTATCTTGAGATAAAAATGGGAAGAAAATCTGCCTGGACATTGAGTCAAGACAAACCAGTAGCTGTTTTTATATTTCAGGATCTCTGCCACTGGTGAACAGTTTGAGAATAAAGTAGTTTAAATTACAAGATTTGGGAAGAAGAGCCTGCTCTGAGTTATACAAATAAACTCTTATTAGCTTTTGTAGAAATTACACAAGCAGGACAAAGGAAAAATCCTTACAGAATTACTAATATTGAAATAGGAAACAGATATTTTGTTACTGCTTCAAGGAGGAGTGGTAATATAGGCTTGTCTCTCTGTAGTGAATTGTCTCAAATGGCAGGACATCTGTTATTTTCCACCTTTACAGCAAACCTCCAAGCATCTGAATAACACAGAAAATTGTGGTTGCTGAGAGATTTTATAATAAATTACTGGATATAAAAGGTGGCAAGAGTTATTCTTAGTAAATGATTGTGCTACAGAGAATAATTAAGATCATTATTTATTTTGCCTTTGGTAATGGCTTGAAAGTTGATGAGGAACAAAATAAGATAAAATGCTTATTAATTATCTTAATCAGGAAATATTAATGATATAAGGCGGAGTTTCCAAGCATCTTGGCTAGAAGGTCTTTTTCTTGCCTTTTGGGATTTACTGTTGTTTTGGGGGGGCTGAGGACATGCTCCTTTCTTGTGGTTTGGCTGCGTGGGCTTAGGGCCAGCTTTGGTAGTGGGCTGTTAGCCCTTGCATTGATGAGCAGTGAGGGACCTCAGTGGAGAATGTGCCTCTTCTTCTAGCAGCACTTTAAACTCAATCTTCTCTGTCAGTCTCTGTTTGAGGCATTTTACAGGTGGCTCCTTTGCTCTGACTCTGATCAGACCTGTCGACCTGTCATCCTGATTTGATCACACACCTCCCTCACCACAGTCACCTTATCCCCATCCACACAATTCTGTCACTGGTTTGGCTGTATTATTGTAGCCCCAGCTTCTGAGCCTCTCTTCCCCTTCCTTCTATTTGATAGTTCTGTATAGTCTGGCTTTAATCACTCCAGAAGAAGACACACCATTATTAATAAATTTTAAAAGATAGGATAGTGAGACCTAGTACAAAACAGAGATGGCAGGTTCTTCTGTGAGTGGCAGAGATTTTGATGCAAATTGCTTTTTGTTCCAGAGGAAATCATGGCAATCTAACAAACAGTGTTTGTTAGAGAGAAAATCCTCCTTAATTCAGATCTTGGCTTGGGTAACACTTCCATGGGCGATCAAATCTCCTGAAGCTTCAGGACTGTTGGTAGCTGACCAGCTGGCAAAGGGATTCTCTTGCACAGATCCTCACAGTGACATCTCTAGCTGGACTGGAGATGCATGCATTTAATATCTTAATTTTGTATGTATTTAATAGCTTAACCACATATCAAATACTATCCTACATGAAGATTAACACCATCCCAGACAGAGCCAACCCACCATTTGTACAAGGACAGTTAATACTGGCTGCTCAGAGATGTCTTATGTGTGTCAAATATCACCTCTCCAGAAGAAAGGGCCACATAAGGATGTGGCTGGAGGGAAGGGACCAGCTGTCCACCCAGAATGACATTTCTTTCAAGCATGTAGTGTGGGCTGGACACAGCAGGAGCTGCCCAGGAAATCTCTAGAAGTGTCTGAAATTGCCACCTGTAGCAGCACTCAGTTGTGACAGTTCAGGCAATCAGTGAGCTGGTTCTTTGTCTCAAACCATTCCATGGGCTCATCCCTTCAGATGACCAGCTCTTGGACAACCCAGGGAATTTATGAGCTTAGTGCATGGCTGTGCAGGGATGATACCCAACTATATCACAATTATAAGTCAAAAACTAACTTTATTTTCCTACTTATCACTCATTTATAACTTGACTGTCATAGCTTGTGCCATCTAGACTTTAAGGTGCATTCAGCTTTAGAGAGACATGGGAGTACTGCAGTGGGGTCACCAGCTGATTCCCAGAAACTGACTCTGGGACTAAAAATGCAATTTGTGAACAGTTTATAAATATTTTATATTATGAATATATTATGCATTGTTGAGGGCTGGTGAAACTGTGATCCACATGAGCCTGGGACTGGTTCTAAATCCTTTCTGTCTTGCAGCTTTTTGTACCCATCAGTACAACAATGCAGGATGCTGAGGTGAATGCATGGTGTTTTACACCTGATATTCCTTTCTTCTGCTGTGTTCATAGCATGTGGAACAAGACAGTTTTTGCATGTGAGACACATATGTATTCCTTTTTCGCTTCCTTTATATAAATCCCTGTCTGGCAAGGGCAGAGGCTCAATACAGCATGTGACAAGTATTTATTTAGATGTCAGGAGTGCTGGCTGATTGGCAGAATAAGCAGACCATGCTGATGTCTGTGTGTCTTTGTGTGTCTGTGTGGGACATAAGGCAAAGGGAGACGCAACTCGCATTAAGAGATATTATAGATTCACTTTAGCAGCATGCAAATATGATTGAATTGGCTCATCTACTCAGCATATGGTTAAAAATCTGTGTGGCTGGATATACCCCTACAAATAATTTGAAGATACTATCATGGTCTACAGAGCTGGAGCAAGCAATGTGGATTCAAAGAAGTGAGTGGCATATGGAAAGGGGTTTGACTCCTTGTGCCAAAAAATATTTCAATACCAGTAAAAGACACATAAACATATACACATTTTTCTTGAGAAGATCTTAAACATTATAAAACAAAGAACAATTTCTTGTCCAGAAGCAACTTTAGGTTCCTGAATACCAAGTGAGTGGTTTATTTTCCAGGGATTGTTTTAAGGAATTGAGGAAGTATTTTACTAAGTGTCTTGGTAAATGTAGGCCAGAGTTATTTACAAAAATAATGAACTGCAAATAGGGGTTCACTGCACAGAAGGAGAAAAGATGTTTTTTGGTAATAGTTTTGATTCTAATGTTGTGACTGGCAAGATTTTTTTTTATATACAGGAAAATATCCAGTTACATATAATGCATAGAGCCTGGCTGGATGCCAGGCACCCACCAAAGCCTCTCTATCACTCCCCTCCACAGCTGAACAGGGGAGAGAAAATTTAATGAAAGGTTCATGAGTTAAGGATAGAGAGAGATCACTCACCATATACTGTCATGGGCAAAACAGACTTGAATGAGAGATATTAATTGAATTTATTACTAGCAAAATCAGAGTAGCATAATGGGAAATAAGACCTTATAAGATGCTAAAAAAGCTTTACCCCCCAAACCCTCCGTCCTTCCCAGCTCTAGCTCTTCCCCCTAAGCAGCATAGGAAGATGAGGAAAAGGGGTTATGGTCATTATTTCTCTGCTCAGGTAGAGGAGTCCTTCCCCTGCACCAGCATGGAGTCCCTCCCACAGCCAAGTCTTCCGTGGTGTGCACTCCTTCAAGGACAGGCTGATACAGTGTGGGTCTCCCAGAAGGTACAGGAAACCTGCTCCAGAATGGGCTTCTCTTTCCATGGGTATGCACATCCCTGCCAGGACCCTGCTGCACCACAGGTCTTCCACTGTTTCACAGCCTCCTCTCAGGTATCCACCTGCTCCAGCATGGGTCTCCTCCAGGGGCTGCAGGTGGATCTCTGCATCCCCATGGACCTCCCTGGGCTGCAGAGTACAGCTGTTTCTCCATGGGCTGCACCATGGCCTGCAGGGGAATCTCAGCTCTGGCACCTGGAGCACCTCTTCCTCCTCCTTCTGCACTGACCTTGGAGTCTGCAGGGCTGCTCCTCTCACATATTCTCACCCTGCTCTTCTTTGGCCCCAATTACATCTGCACAATAACTTTTTTATTATTTAAATGTGTTATCATAGAGGGGTTACCATCTTTTCTAATTGGTCCAGCCCTGGCCAGTGGCACATCCGTCTTGGAGCCTCCTGGGATTGGTTCTGCCAGACATGGAGGAAGCTTCCAGCAACTTCTCACAGAAGCCGTCCCTGCAGCTGCCCTGCTACCAAAACCTGACCATGCAAACCTAATACAATTTCTCTTAGAAACTGACCCTTTGTTCTGAGAAAAGTTTTTGAGAACTACTTTTTTTTTCCTTTCTTAAAAGTTTTAACTCTAAGATTTTTACTTTCCCTAAAGCCTCCGAGAAATACTGAAACTTTTTTATGGCACTATCATTTATCACAAATGATATTTGGTAAAAAGAAAATGTGGAAGACAATTTCCAAAACATTTTCAAGAGTAACAGTTAATTCATATTTAAGCAAAAAAAAAAAAAAAAAAAAAAAAAAAAAAAAAAAAAAAAAAAAAAGAGTAATATGTCTCTTAAGCCTGTGAATTCTTAATGAAGGTGATGTTTTATATTTTGGCTGGGTCTGCAGACTGTGGGCTGGATGAAATAGAGTTTGGTTGTTCTTCTGTAAGCTTCCTGATATGGAAAACAGCCATGCAGATAGCTTAACATTTCTGATCTATCTCTTCCACATCACTCTAAATATCTATAAGACATTTGGTAAAAGAAAAGAAAGATTCTTCCTCATGGATATGCCCTTTATTTCTTTAATCTCTTGCCTTTTTACCAAGCTCTCACTTAAAATGGGATTTTTTGAGCAAAATATTTTTTGTTACAATCTTACTTGCACCTCTGATTTGTGTCAACAAACTGAAACTTGTTTGGCCAAGCATGGTATAGTCTATAGTTACTATCAAGGAAACACAAAATGTTTTTTTTCTTTGTTTTAAAACTCACTCACGCCAGAATTTATCCAAATCAACCTTTAGTAGTTTCTCTGTTGAGTGCAAACAAGTTTTATGTTTATGACCTCTATTAAGATCTTATTACTGCAGAGTTTAGACTTTGGGTATGGTTTTTTTTTTTTTTGTTTTTTTTTTTAATATCATGGTGAGATTTATTCCATAAGAAGCATCTCCTACAAAACACAGAATTCTTTCATGTGGTGAATTATGCTGAGAGAAGGAAGAACACTCTCTATTTAACACCCTTGGGCAACTGTTAATAAATAAATGGAAAAAGCTGGTAATGATTTAGTATGTAGGCTGCTTCATTTCTTTGTAAGGATTTATTAAAACCATAAGGCAAATAATGATTTTAGGTGACATTTTAGCATCTCTCAGCTGTGAAAGAGGAAACAACAAAGGTTATGTTTTGAGAAAATATGTCTCTAATTCCTATCAAAATGTGTACAGTTACCATTTGCTGTAGTCAATAGTCTGATATATTGCATGGATGCTGTGGTTGTCATTAAGTGATGCAACACTGCTTAAAGACAAGACAGTGCCACCATCTATGTGTCAGCTTCCCAGATAAACTTTTCATAAGCTTGTTGTATTGAGAAGAAAATTTAGCTTAAATGTTCTTTATTTGAAGGACATAAATGTGATGCCATGGCAAAATACAGACCTTTAGAATTCACTGTAGGGAATGAGAAGTTCATCTGCATTATTTTGCTCTGGAGGAAAATATATACCAAAATATTCCCCAAAACAGAATAAGGCTTCCAATCCATGTTTTGTGCAAGAGGAATCTTTCTCAAATGAAATACTAAGCTGAGAAGGTTTCTAATGACCTTGGTATTCTGTTCTAATCTTTCCTGTTTTTCACATATTGGAAAAGTCCTGTTAAATTTGCTAGGAATATTTCTCATTAAAGGGTTTATAATGCTTGTGTCAAGACATCTTGGGAGGATAAAGATTATGACTAAGGAATAGAAAGTTTATACATTTAATATGATATAAAATGTAATGATTTAAAAGTCTTCCTTTTGACAATTTTTGACTCAAATACCAGAGATACTCAAACTGCCTATGACATAAACTGGGATGGTTTTATTTATGAACTGCTTAGAGCTGAAAGCCAAAGATTTAATACAACCTAAAACTTATTGCTTGAGCATCTTAGTACTGACAATGTTACCTCCTGTACCTCCTTCTCAGAAGAATATTACCTAACTTAGTAACATCTGCAAAATGACTTGAAGTGGAAAAATGCTATGCAAGTACTAGTTGCTTGTATTACTAGATTACTTAAGATCAAGAATCTTTTTTTTTGGGAGGAGGGAACATGAATCGGAGGAAAGTGGTTACGTTTTTGTGTTAAAAGTAAGGAAAATAATGTAATTCTGGTTTATTGACTCTATCTCTTATTTTGCTGTCCATTATGATCCTACAGATGATGTTTTTAATGTCTGTCTGGTTTCACATCACTGTCAATTAAATAACTTGCTACTACTCTTGTATCATTGCAGTGCTGTGTTTTAATACTGTACAGGATCCCAGTGTCAGCCACTGCAGGCAAAGGTACCTGTCTGTGGCCCAAAAATTTGAGTATGAATAGTTGAATAGCCCTAAAATGACAGACATCAGAAAGATGCACGTGTACTTGTTTTTTTAAAGTAACTACTCATTTCATCTAATTTTGGGGCTTTGCTGTGTGGAGGGCTGCACATGACGTAGTCACCTTCATTCCTTTATAGATCTGTGGGAGAAAGAAATACCCCTTGGCAGGTATCTTTTCAAAAGCTGATTTAAAAAAGGAAGGAGATCCTGCCCTTTAAATGTTCTCTGTCCATTGCCTCTAAAGGGAGTCCAGCTCTGTAGCCATTCACTGTCTAAAATATCTGGCAAACTACAGGACAGTCTGGAGGAAGAATGAAATAAGACTAATACAGCAATCTTGGGGATTAATTACAGAACATGTTTAGATGTTCTGTGATTAATCTTGATTTGCACTACTGTACTCTGAATTGGACTGAGGGTGATTATACACAAGAACCATAAAAGTGAACAGTGACTGCCCAGCACAGATGTACAAAGAAGTGCATGTGCAAAGATGTATTAATTACTAGAATTAGCTTTGCTAGAAACAATTCATCATAGCCATACAGGTAGTGCATTAAGTTTATTCTATAAAAACTAGTAAGTGATCCTCAAAACCATTAAAATTCAACTGACATTATTTATAGGTTTGTTTTCTCTTGTTTTGTTTCCTCTCAGGTTTTCTTAAAGATTTTCTAGGAAAGAGGACGTATCCCAAATTATAAGCCTAGGTCATTAGTTGCTATAAATTCATTAGATAGGTATCTTACAGAACATATTCTGATATTCCTACCTCCTTTCACATTCCAGTTCCAGTTCTAATTTCAGATTGTGCTTGCCTAACTCCACCAAATAAGAGGAGAAATTTGCTTCCAAGGCAAATCCAGCTGCTGTGATCTACTTCACAATCACTAGCTTGCTTTTTTGTGTGTCAATGTTTCCTGTTTTGTTGGCCCTTGGAATGAAAATTAACAGTGAAGAATGACAGATGAGTGATGCCACCAATGGCCAGAAGGTTGAGAAAGAGAATGGTGATGTTCTTGTTGCTGACAGTCTTTTGGTATTTTCTTGTTTAATGGAAATGCTTGGGCTGCTGTTTCAGGATCTAAGGGTTTTCTGATACAAATCTCAGGAGTTTTCAAAAAGAGTTTACTTCGAGTTAAATACCTTTGATTCTCCTGCACGTACCACTGATTTACCAGAAGAGACTTGAAGAGCTGCAAGGGCTTTGCTGCCTGTTGTCTAAGCAGTCACATCAGTATGTACCCTGGCTGACAGCACTAAACAACAGGAAGAAATGTCTGGAGAAAACAAGAGGTATTTTTTTATCAGACTTTGATCACAGATGAAGTTAAAGCATTCAAACTGTACTGAATGTCACAGCATTTGCTATGACAATGGTTCAAGGGAGGGTCTGTGCATTGCCTCCACTCTTGAATCAAGAGCAATGTCCTTGAGGTTTGGTGGCAGATTGTTAATGTAGTCTGACTCCTTCTCAGTTGCTCTTGATCTGACTTTTTTGATTGTTGACATCTGCTTTAGAATACATTGAAGCAGATGACAGGGAGGACTTGACAAGCAGCTAGAATTACAAAATTCTTTGTATCTCCCCGTAAAGCATATAATCATGGACTGATTTGGGTTGGAAGAGACCTTAAAGAACATAGAGTTCCAACCTTCTGCCATGGGCAAAGACACCTTCAACTAGACATGTTGCTTAAAGCACCATTGAACCTGGCCTTGAGCACTTCCAGGAATGAGGCAGTCAAAACTTCTTTGGGCAACCTGTACCAGTGCTTCACCACCCCCACAGTAAAGAATTTCTTCCCAATATCTAGTCTAAACCTGCCATCTTTCATATTAAAGCCAACACCCCATATCTTACTACTACATGCCCTTGTAAAAATCAGTCTTTCATACTTCAAAGGTCAGTAAATTTATTCTGAGCATGCAAAGGCAGAATTACTTTTTTCCCAGCTAACTTCATAGTATTCCTGTCATGCAGGATAGTAAGTCTGAAAATCTGTTTTAGAATGTTTAACTTTATCGTTTCCAAAGAAGGGACAATTTTCTCATGTCACTGTTTTACTTTTCTTTTATGAGGCTTACAGTTCTCAGAGGCCTAAGTATCCTCAGCAACTCCAAAAAGTTGTTTACTGAAACTTTTCTTCTGTACCCAGTATGACAAGGTTTACATCCTAAGTATAATTTAATTGCAATAAACAGTCAGCTGTAAAAATACTAATTTAAATGAAGTACATGGAATAAAAGGACCTGAGCTCTTTTATTAGAATTCTTCCAAAGAAATAGGATCAGGCTGTTATAGACGTTATCTTGTGGAGCTTAACAACCAAGATAAAACTAACACATGCCAATTTATAGAGCTGTTCAAAACGAGATTTCTGTGGTAATCTTGAAACAACTGTGGCTCATTGTAGTATTTTCCCAGCCAATTCCTTGCTCTCAGTAGAACACACCAAAATTAGAGCTAAGTCTTTGGGTCTTATACCTTACTCAAATCAACATGGCCCAAATGTTAACCTAATTAATGGGAATGTGTAGACATACATTTCTATTGTCACTACAGTCTGGGCACCTGTAAACCAGGTAGAGGACTGTTATCCTGCTGGCTATCACATATGAAATGAGTGCCTACACTGGAGGGCTGAGAAGTTCACAAGCCTCCTCCCCATTTTCTAGTTCCTTTTCTGGTCACCTTCCTGGATATTTATCTGCTACTGAGGTCACGAAGCTGCACAGAGAAGAAGCCTCTACTTCAGAAACCAATGTTTCTGCATGCAGTGCCTGGTACAGAACATTCCTGCCCAGCCCAGGGTGTGCAGCCAAGGAACAAGACAGGGACAGTAAGCCTTAGTCTTAGTCTTGCCTATCCCTGTTTCTCCCATTTGCATGGCCTTATAAAGGATAAGATGAATCGCATAAACTGCTTAGGAAAGAAACCAGCTTTGCTCCTAATCCTTGGTGTGGGATGTTGCCAGATGGGTTGTCAGAAGACAGGGGACTTGTAGGTGGCAAGGAAAAAGGACACAGCTCTGGCATCTGCTGCTGTGGGGGAATTTGTTTCACTCTTCATGCATTTAATGGAAGGACAATCAAAATCTCCCCATGCAGGGCAGAGCAACCACAGTGCAGAACCATGCCTTCATTATGGATAGCTCCATTCCTGAATTTCCCTGTGAATACTTTTTGGTGAGTCTTTGGCACTTCACTGCAATGACTAATACACATGTACAGCAAGAGTAGGAATATTGTCCCAGTGTGACTGAGGTAACAGCAGAGGGCACTCAGTGATTTTTTAATCTTTTGGTACACCCCACTCACCCGGACACTGCTGGGTAATTGGAGTGCAGGTGCTCTTAGGGTACAGGACTTATGCAGGCATAATTCCTAGTTTATTACTGCACATATTGAGGTACAGGTTTTCAGTGGGGGCTTCAGATCCTGTCATGCAATTTTCATTGTCAGTAGTGGGGTAGTAACATGAATGAATCCCACAGCATGTGAAAAATGCTCTTTTTTTTGTCTCTAACCATTTCACAGTTTCCTGTTTATTTTTTCCTGTGTTGTGTCCACGTATGCCGAAATGCAAATCTGGCCATTCAGTTATTTGTGTTTAGCCACACGATCCCCACGTTGGTTCCCTGCTTGAAGCTTTATGTTAATGCACTTTCTGGTTGGAAAGGACGTGAAATTTGCTCAAGAATGAAATTGTGTTCCACATCATTACACTGTTCTCATTAAATCTATTATTTCCACATCATCACCCAAGAAAATACCTGATGTGAGAATCCTTCTATAGCTCACTTCCCTAATTCACAGGACAATTACAAAAATTGTTTTTGCCACAGTGGGAAATGTTGACTGCTGGGTCACTTAAATTCTTGCAGTGCCAGCTAATAAGAAAGAACACTATATCTCCATGCAGCACTAGAATGCAGCGAAGTAGCCAGAGGATATGAAAAAGCTTTTGAATTTGACTTATTTCCCTTCATTTTGTTTTGAAATTTTTCTTTTATTCCTTAAGAAAAATTTTTCTGGGAAAAGTAAGTGAGATTTGTGTGTAGGCTGTTGGGTGTTTTTTCCCCCAAGGCTGCTGTCTCTGTGTTAAATTTTAGAAATTTGCTTTTAAATTAAGCATTCAATTCATGTAAGTGATTAGACTGTAATATAGGTAAAAAAAAAGTTTTCCCCAAAACTGTTTTATTCCAGTGTTCTGCTGATAGAAAAGTAAACGTCTTATAAACAGTTGTAAGAGCATATTGACATATAAAAGCTTTAAAAACAAACCTCTCTCCACAATCTTTTATTCTGTGACAGTTGTGAAAGCATGCAAAGAAATATTTGTTGCCTGTTACAAAGATTTGAGTATTTTTGTAAATGGCTGAATAGCCACTCCACAGAGAGCTGAGAAAGCAGCAGTGTGGACTAAAGGCTATTCTGCATTATTCCAAGCAGGGATATGATCAGCAAAAGCACTCTTAAAATCCAGATGAAATAAATGATAGGAACATTTTTGTTAATTTCAGTGAAGAGTCAAAGCAATTCTGAAGATTTTGGGCACCTCATCTTGAATTGTTCAAGGCTGTTCTGGAAAAGGAGAATCTTCCTCTAAGTTACATCAAGTTGAATACAGAGTCACCATTAGACAGCTATTTGATGTCTCAAGAGAACTGATTTTAATGATGGTACAGTGACGTTGTGTCTAGTTTCTGTAAAATACCCCAACATAAGATTTTCAAATATTTCCATGACAGGAGCAGTGTAAGCTCTGTTCACTGGGCAATTAGTTCTTGTCATTTAGATTACTTGAAAAGACCATTTTCTTTCCAGGAAAAAAAAAATGGGTTAGTAGTAGGCAAATATGGAAGGCTACTGTCCCTCATTAGACATCCACATGAAAGCTACTTGTCTAAATGTTGCTTGTAGAGAAAAACACACTGTGAAGCCAAATTTGAACCCAATTTTGCTGAACCCTGTCTCTGCCCAATGTGTGTGAAAGCAGCCTTCAGTGACTGTTCAGATGGTGCCTCTGTTCTGTAATCTCCAACATGAGAGCAGAAGATCTTGCTCTGAAACAATTCACAGAATGAGAGGGTAATTTTCTTTGTAATTTTCTCTTAATTATATAAGCTACTGAAGCAAATTTAAGTCAAAGCTACAAGAAGAACTGTACCTCAAAAATACTACTCCCCCCCACACAAGAAAGACAGTATTTCCAACTCTATTTTCTATTCAGGTTAATAAGGAGAAAACCAGAACCAGTTTTTATACCATATAAATATATATATACACATATATTTATTTCTGTGTATGTAGATATTCATGAATCTTCCCGTAGCATCTTCCATTCCTTCATGGTTTATAACCCATTAAAGCTGCCTCTAAAAGTGCTACAGATCTTGCATATGCAAACAAAATGCACACTCTGTACCTAATTTTCATGTGATTTTAACAATTCTAACAGATGTTCAAGCAAGGCAAAAGTTGCATGCCTGTTGGAGTTTGTAAATCTCTTCTTGCTCAGTATATTTGCATAATTTTTTTGTGTATATAAAGTCTTGTATGCATGCTTAAATGAAGGTTCTGATCATGTATTTGCATGTTAAATGAAGCGACTAAACTTGAGCAGTTGCAAGACGGATTGTAGTAAAGACTGAAAAAGAAGTTGAAGAAAAAGTAATAATCACAAAGCTTCCCAGAATTTCTTTATCAAGAGTTACATATCTAGTAGGAAAGAAAATGTGCCCGTTTCATCTGAGTGAATATAAAAAAAGAATTATATCTTTGAAACAATGACATAAAGGTCTGTCTACAATTTCCTTATTTTTATATCTATCTATCTATCTATCTATCTATCTATCTATCTATCTATCTATCTATCTACCTACCTATCTACCTATCTACCTATCTACCTATCTACCTATCTTTCTCACTAATACCAGATGGCAGTTTTTAATTTATCCAATTAAATGTTATAGAGCAGTCAAAGGTGAATAAACACCTTATTAAGGAACAAAACAAAACAAACAAAACAATACAGCAAGCCATAAAAATCCCCAAACCAACAATGGCTAAAGACAGTTCAGGTGTACTCAGGATTTTCAAGAGACAGAAAACACATCAGAGGACACTTGCTAGAGGTTTAAAGAGAGGACTCTACCAACTCTCTTTAAACTGCTTATGACTTTTGGCTGGCTAGTGAGAATTTAGTGTTAATGCTCGAAAGTATATTATTGAAGAACAAATTTTGGCAACAGTAGCCAATCAATCTGGAACCACAGAGATTGTCCAGAATGGTTCTTGTGTAAAGTAGACTTGAATTCCTTACTCAGTACAAGATGTCTTAGGCTTGTGTCTCCTTCCACCTTTCTTGCTAGAGACAATGTAAATAGATTAAATTCTCTGTAGATTGTACTTACTGGGCAATGTTAATGCAGTGAATTGTTGAAGAAACAGAGAAACACCTGAGCTTTTCAGAACATCACTCAAAGTTGAACATCCTGAAAGTTTCATAGCATATCTCAGTTTTAACTTTCCAATTCTTTAAAAAATGTCTGGAGAGCTTAAAAGCCTCTGGAGAGGTTACTTTTTAATTTTTATGAAAAAAATATACGATAATGTTCTTACTCTATTCTACTTTACTACTTCATCGGAGGGCAGACTGCTACCTTCAGAGTGATCAAAACCTATTGTCTGGACTGGATTAGAAGTTCTCTCTGAGGAAGGCTGTATCTTAAAGACACAGCTCAATGATAAACTTTTACTTTGTTCAAAAAGTTATAGATGAAAAAAAAATACACTCAATTTTGCTGAAAGAGCGAATGTTTCAAGACTGTCTTCCACAGCACTAAAAAACCCCCTAATTCTTCATTGGTTCTATACAGACACTGACTAGTTCATGACAGTTTGGTAGAGTTAAGCAAATAATCCTTTGTTTTACCAAAATCTGTTACTGTGTCCTCACCAATATCTAAGCCAGAGACTTAGGGAGGAATGCTACTCAGAGGCATGTAACTCACCCTTCTTTCAAGAGCAGTGGTCCCCAGAAAACTTGAGAGTTTTCAATTCTCTAGCAAATTTCCTTTAAAATAGCCTATTCAAGGCTTTTCATACATTCCGTAGAATGACAAACTATTTGTATTTCACCTCCGTTTTAATTTTATATTATTTTTATCTTCTATGTTTCAGTAACACATCAAAAGCTGCAAAGTACTAAGGAAGTTGGTTTGAAATGCTTTTCATATTCTAATTGAGGGAAGACCATAAATATTTTAGTACTGGAGGTTTTTGCAAATGCTTTTTTTAAACATGACTAGTCAGTTCCAGCTCCCACATATTGCAGTCTCAAGGGTGATATGCAATATGTTAAAAATATTTCTGCCAGATTTTACAGGTCTTAAAATGTGAGATTCAAAATTATTGATTGACTGGAGATCTTAGTAAAGCTAAATCAAAAAAGGGTAGTTAAATAAAAGAAGGGTAGTTAAAATGCATATTTTCTTTCAGACTCCACACAAATCTTTTCATCTTTCCAGTTACATTTTATCTACCATTTGCAAATTACCAGTTAATATTTGTGATGTTGACTGAACAACCCAAGGAAGTGTAAGAACTCCAAAGAAGGTTAAACAGGTCCAAATCTACCTGAAAACTGAAGTTGATGGAGAGAAATCTTCTACCAATATTGTTACAAATGGACACACTTTATAAGGAAAAGCTGTTTAATTGGTCACTAAAATCAAATGAAACTATATAAGCTGTCTTGAAGGCGTTCTGCAGCAATTACACAGTCACAGCTCTGTATGGCCAAACCGCTCTTTATACGGCAATGCTAAAGGCAACGCGTATTAAAGAGATGAGATTTATACAGGTGTGGACTCTGATTGAAACTTATAGCAACATCTGGATTATTTAGTTGTAGACAACCAGGGGTTTGCTTATAACTTAAGAAGTAACTACATTACTAGCTAGGCAATGTTTTTAGGAGATTAAGCACTTTCCATTAAGTTGGATGATGTACTAGGGAAAAAATAGACAAGAAAGCCAAGAAAGAGATTTAAGGAAAAGTTGGCATATCAGAATATTTTTCCTTTTTTTTCTTAGCTATAGCAGTCTCATAAAGGTTACTACATCTTCTTAAAAATGCTGCCATGTTGGTATCCTTAGGCATTTGTGCCATAACAACTCTTTTACTAAGAGGTCTAGAGGCTGTATAATTTGAAGGTAATGAGGGACTTCCCAGCTTAAATAAGGAAGACCTGTAAATCTATTGGAGCTTTCTTTTGAATCTAGTGGAGAATAATGAATCTAGTGGGCAGGGAACAGAGGTAATGTCATAGTTTCTTAGCCTGTGTGTCCTGGAAAATATCTTACTCAAAGAAAGGTTTTCTTATTTAAAAATATGCAAAAATACTTACTATTCATGATATCAATGCAGATTAAATTGGAAGAGACTGTGACACTGTCACTCAATCATAAAATTCACCTATTAGGTCAATGCATTCAGGACAGTGCGCTATTTCCCCTAAAATGCAAGATACATATTTTTAACTCCACGTTTGGGATTTATGATTATGATTATTCCGCAATAAAGACAGACCCCTGAAAAAGTACCAGGAACATAATTTTGTATCTTGTCCTGATCTTTAGACAAAAAACATCAGTTTATGACTTATATCCTTTCCCATACAGGAAAAAAATTGCATTTAAAAATCTAATAAAATCATCTTATTAAGAGGCAATAATGTACCACGTTATTTCTTAAGAGACAAGGCAGAAACATTTCTCATGCTGCCTTTTTGACTGATCTTGGCATGTATTTGAAGTTCAGCAGCAGTTGTAGTATTAAAAAAACTGTAGAATATATCAAATATATTAGGTAAATAATTAAAGTATGGGTTTACAGCTTAGATATCATCGCTTAGGAATCCAAGCTGTAATTTTTAAAACATACTGTTTTTTTTCAAGTCCATTTATTCCGTAAGCAAAACCCAATGTTGATAAAATCTTACTTTGTAAATTTGTAATTCTCTTGAATTCTTAAGAAAAGCAAAACCATAGCTAATCAACACTGGTTTGAGAGCCCTCCAGATGATGTTTTCTTGAGTTTTCTACTTCAGTCTATCAGTTAAGCTCCTCAGTAATAGTATAGATAACTGACTTTTTCTGACTGCATGGTGATCAAATGTCCTTCTGCAATAATTCATAAGAGCTTTCAGGTATGTATGCTTAAAAAAACCCCTTTTTCTCATTTTGCTGGGTAGAGTGGGAAATAAATAAAAATTCACAAATATATCCCTAAAATTGTATCATTATCATGTCATCCTCAACGAAGTTTATGCAGTAATAAGCCAGGTGTTATCATCTTGCCTAGTAAATCCCTGTGATGTCTCTGATGTAAGTTCCTCTCAGGTCTTTCATCTCTTTCTCTTATACGATCTTTTACCTGAATTAGTACAGCAACCCTCTTTGTATTATTATAAATTTCTTGGTTGGTCTACTATTATGCAAAAGTTGAATAGGCTGTATATTTTTGAGTGCTGCAAGTACACAGCAGACATACATGATCAGAGGCTCACAGAATCTGTATCATGCAGGCTAGTTTTCAATTAATGGCTGCTGGAGTGTTTATTTTACTTGGGACAATTTTGATTTTTACTTTGTTTCTTTATTTAAGGAAGTGGTCTTCTGTTCTTCTCATGGTTAACAGATAAAAGAGTATTTAAAACATTTTAGAAAAACGTTTTTCAAATGGAAAGACAGCATCATGAAAACAGAAAATACATCATAAGAACATGTTAATGTAGACAATGCATTTTATAGGGGAAAAAATATTAGCATACATTTATTTTTTTCAAAAGTACAATTTGCTTTTTACAAATATTTGGTACTATCATGTACACTTCATAACAAACCTAAATCAAATAAATTCAGATAATACAGTAGTAATAACATGCTTTATCTTATTAAGATCACATTGCAAAAGCCTCAAGCTAGTGAGGGTCATGAATTAAATCTTTGGATGATTTCCCTCAACCCTCACATTGCTTTAAATCTCCCAAAGTTTTCATCTGTAGGAATTTTAGTTTAAATTTCAATGTTTGCACTTGGAAGGGGTGACATGATGCTGAATTAGCTCAGTTGTGTTCTTTGCTCAGTGTGTGGATTGTTACACTTCAGCGGCAAGCTGGAGCAGAGGCTAATTCCCAGCTGTAACTGAAGCAGGAGGTGCTTGCTAGTCTCGTTGATTTACAGTCCCCTTGGTTACAGTGTGGTTTGGAAATGCTGGGATTGCTGGCTCTGCCAAGCAAGGGGCTATCTACAGACCATTGTTCCTTCATTGTGCAGATGGCTTTGGAGCATATTGCAAGTTGTCTTCTTACACAGAGAACAGTAGAGGCTCTGACAGCTCTGCTGCTCTATTTCTTTATACAGCCCCTCCTTGTCAGTGAGCTTGTAGACATTTTCACAAGCTTTTCCCTAGCTGCTGAAGTTTCAAGCAGGATCAGTTACTGTTTGCACTAGTTGGTGACCTGGGTTACCATTGTGTGCATTTTCAGAACATTTCTAGAGCAAACAAGGCCATTTTTTTGTGAAAGGAATTCATGTCCATAAGTTGGCTCACTTCACATAGATCGTCAGAGCTCTCAGTCACATTTCAGTGGGCCTGGATTTGACCCAGATGTGATAAAGCTTTCACTTTTCATTTCAAAACTTCTGAGTGTGTTTTTTAACAGCTTCTTAGTATCTATTTTCATTACCAGCTTCTTTATTTTTGGTTTTTTCTGTTCTTTGTAACTTCTCACAACAGGAATATAGAAGACTGTATTTTGAGAATCCTGGCAACTGCAAAAACCCACAAAAAAGATAGCAAAACAGGGACTATTAGGGCAAAGTAAACTGAGCTTTCTTTGGTTTCCCACTTTGACTGAAAGGGCTTAATAATATGAGACAGAACAATTCCGTGGTACATTTTAGTCCCAACACTATATATTTTGAGTGTGTATATTTGAGTGTGTATATTTTGAGTGAGTCCCACACAAATTTTGAGTAGATACTGGGAAAGGTGGTTTAACAGAGAAAAACTGTTGAGCATGAGGTTCTAATTGCTATGTATTAAGCAAAGCCAACAAGTGTAATTACTAATCCTTTGCAAACATAATGACTACCATCTTTGTCATTACACAGAAAGCAAACCCATGACCTGCAGGGTTAGCACATCCATTTTCAGAGTCAAAGTATTTTGCTGAATAAAATCTAACAGATCTATTCTCTTGTTTTTATTTTTCCTTCCTCAGTTTTACTTCCTAAAAATATAACTTTTTATAATGTAGGATTTTCTAAGTTGCCTCAAGAACAAAGGGAAATTAGAGAAATATTTTAAAAGTGTGCTTTACAAATGAAATAAGCAATTTCTGTTCAGGGATGGCTGGTTTTGCCATGTTCCCTTCTGGACTGCTGTATTTATGAAGGGACCAACAGTCTGGTTGAGGGATTTTTATATCATCTAGGGAATAAGGAGGGAAATAGTTCCCAGTGTCTTATTTTCCATCATTTGGAAATTGGTACAATATATGATGTTTTAGACTGATTTAAAAAAAACCTGTCTCTGCAGTCAAAGCAGCGTGCACGGAACACTGAACCTTTTGAAACCTGTTTGCTTGAAGTTTCAGTAATCTGCTTTTGTATGGGATGATGATTTTCCTGGTTCTTTATTGATTTATTTCTGCACCTTTCTGCTTGAAAGGCTGCTTAAAGAGAAGTTGTTCTGAAACTTCATATAAGTAATTTTCTCCCAAAGAATTCTGCTAGAGAATTTTTTTGTGCTATAGTGAAAAGAATCAGGTGATACATTAAAAAAATGTGGGTACATGCCTTTGGCATTTTTCATTAGTGCTGCAAAAATTCTTGTTGCTATTTGCACATCTTATGCTTTGAGGAAAGATGATTATGTGTTTTAGATCAAAACACTTAAAAAGGTTACAAAAGTCTGAGCAGACACCAGGTCCCTGATCAGTTTAACCAAGAATGAGCCATACAGCAAGGCATTTCCATTTCTCCAGCCATTTTAACACATGGAGACCAGAAATTTTATAATAATCATATAATAATTCCCATATTTTATTAACTATTTGTACAATAAAATTTTTATATATACTATATGAGGCCACTGACACTATTATTACAGTAGTGGGCTTTTGCTGAGTTTTATGTAGGGCTGAAGGGCTGCAGTGTTGATAAACTTTCTGAATTTTCTTCACTGTTCCCACTCTCTGAATGATTATTCTGTAAGTTTTATATCATAGTATCATGTGAAATGCAGAAACTGCTCACAAAAGGGTTTATATTAAATTCATTCTTTTTCTTTTGGACAAAGACTGCATAGATAAAGAAATGACACATTACAATGCTAGCACCATTTTATTTTTTTTTTTTCTGGGTACTTATGATACTACAGCAATCTAATTTATTATGAACTCTTTCCACCCATGGTAAGATGTCCATCCAATAATTATCTTCATTTAAAAATGTAGAAGTAAGTATTCCTCTTTTCCAAAGAGAATTCTGTATGTATCCACTGGGGCCAAGGGCAAAGACAGGCCATGTGTGCTTCCTCACCTATTGTGTTCATCCTAATCATCCTTTCCTGCAACCATTTGGATGGTGAAAACTGGCTTCTGCTTAAATTTGTATGATGAATTTTTCATCACTGGGTTCTGTCCTCTGATCTTCATCATAACAGAATAGATATAAATACTAACCAGACAGTTTAATATGAAAGCAAATATTAATTTTCATTTAATCAGTTACAATTTTAGTATCTCTGATTAGCAAATCACTATACCAAATAATATCTCTGGTTACCAAATTGTCTAAACGTATATTTTTTTCTCTTTGCTAAACCTAATATATATTATCAGTAAAGAATTTATCAGTATCCTCTTTCAAAATTATTTTCCTTTTCACCTGACAGAATATTTATAGCAGGTGTCTGCAAATTGAGAAATATTTTTAGACTTTTTGACTGAGCATTTATTTTGCTGGCCTTGCAATATACACATTTTCTCTTAGGTCAAGCCATTTAGAAACATTTCTGTTCTTGATCTCCTATACATAATCTGGGCTCCACAAAGTCGTATCATCTTTCTTTGGAATGGTGTTTTCCAGGATTTGAGACTATATCTTGCATCTATACCCACAACCAAGCATTTTTCCCTTACTTCTTAAAGCCAGAATAATTAAAAAGCTGATGTTGTTATTTTTCCTAAAACATCTTTTATTTTTTTCAGTGAAGTGCAGTTTTCCCCCAAAAAAAGTTATTTTTTAATAGGGATGGAGAAAATTATGTATGTGGTTTTATAGTAAAATCACTAGTCAGTGATGTGTGCTATATCATAGCTTTATATGTGTGCTATAAAGTTAAATACCTTACATGCAGGTTAGTGCTCTTTTTGTGTTTTCAATACATTCAGAGAAATCTTTCCCTTCCCTTATATCTTGAGAAATCAAAGCAAGCTGTCTCTTTGATTTGTTTATGCTGCAGAATGCCATAAAAATACTTCCACCTTCAGCCTACCCTGTATGTCATTCCAGAACACGTGGAGCCATTTGCTCTTGGATGAATTCCAAGAGATTATCTTGATTTGTGCTGATAGATGCTCATTTCTCATAGTCTTCTTAATTCCAGAGGAGACATCTTAAAATTGTAGAAAAATCAAAAACCATGGGCTTTTTGGTTAGTTTTATTAGGTCAAATCCTAGCTGTTATCAGGCAAAGCGTGTGTCTGAAACTGATTTTGCTTCGCTGATGTATGCCATGTGCCCAGCATTGGTCACATTCCTGCCTATGGGTAGGATTTTCATAGTTCCATGCTTCAGGCAGGGCGTGTAGAGGGGTTCTTTTGGCTAATCAGGGGTTTATACTGTCCTTATGAGTGCCTGGCACTGGAGATAGGCTGGAGATCAGTATGCAACAATTTTCAGTAAGAGGTATCAGCCTTTTCTCTAAGCTCTTTTCTTTGTACATTGTAATTATGTTATGTACATTCTTCTTGGCATAGATGAAATCTCTGCAGATAAGAAACAGGTGTCAAAATAAAGATATGAGTTTGTCTGGAAATAGTACAGCTGAACATATTTTATACTCTCATTTGAGAGTCAAATCTTTAGCTTCATAATTAAGATGAATATCCTGCTACCTAATGAGTGTATTTTTATAAAAAGAAACCATATAATTTAAAATTTTTTCTGAGTTTTGTTTGACTTGTTTCATAGAAGATAGCTGCAAAATTTATGGAAAGCAGAACAGAATATTTTTGTCTGCACATTCTTTTTCTACATTTTTTCTATCAGGTTCTTAATTTTGCTGGACTATGTTAAATGACTGGCATGTCTGTGTCCATTTTTCATTCCTGTAGATTAATATGTCCTTAAACCAAATATTAGCTAATTCTTATAATGTAACGAAGTTTCCACCTACCTCGCTTGTCTGTGGGCTTTCAACATTTGCAATGGTTTATTAATAATGCCTCAAGAGATTTCTGATTTGTTTAGCCAAAATTTGAACCTTTGCTGTGTGTAATGCAATCAATACAGTCAAACATCCATCTTTAGAATAATTATGACTCCATTATTCATTTTGTGCAAAGTCAGTATGCATTGGATATAAATTCTCAAAAACGTATTTTTCTCTAAAAAGAATAATTTTTCCACATCATGAAAAAGCAATGCAGTTTCCTTGTATATATTATACAGTTATCAAAGGTTATTATTGGTTCTTAAAAGACCAGTGCAAATGTTTGGACACATGGAAGAAAAGCTTCTCCAGCCTCCTGTTGCCCATCACATTCTTGTAGTTTTTCATTCAAAAAACGTCTGTGAAAATAATGTCAGTCAAAGCTTCTGTGGTAGTATGGTAGAGATCTTTACATCCAAACAACAAAGCTGAATGTCTTGACATGCCACTGAGGGTTTCTTTCCAATTGTGTTTCTATCACTGTTTTCGATTTGCTAGAGTTTGTGTTGCTGATATATTTTCTCCTTATTTCCAAATTCTTTGCTTTAGCCATAATAGCAGCACACACCATAGTTATTCTTCTCTATGGATTGAAGTATTTCTTAACATTTCAAAAGATGCTGTACTAGGCCTGAAGAGTAAAACTGCATTTTATTCCAGAGTTCTGTTTGCAGAAGCTGCTATTTGTCCAAAGTCTGTATTTCAGTAAAGTACTGAAACAACAAGTTGCCTGTTCTTTTATTTGTAGTCTCTTTTGAAGACCTTGAGTAAGCATATTGAATAGTCTGATACCTCTTTGCATGTTCAGATGTCTGCTGTCAGGAGTAGTTTATTAAGACTTACAACTTGTCACCAATTTGGCATAAATTGGCAATATGCTTTTCAAAATTCTGTTTCCTTTAAAAATAGCATTATGTAAATCCTCCTTGACATATAAAATGGGATTGAAAAGAAAACAATGGTCTTAAATATTTCTCATTCCAGTGACTATCTCTGTGTGCAGTCAACACAGATTGGGAGACATGTCTAGTTTTTCCAGAGATTTTTTTTAGTTCTAGCACTGCAAACATATAGAAGATCTAGAGATGTGGAAAATTTAGAAGTCTTGTACTGTGATCTTGTGCTTCCTGTAGCATGTTTTACTGGCACCTAGGATTGCCCCCCAAAGCATAAACTGAATGGCCACTTTGTGTCAAACACTGCCAGTATTTTCCCTGAACACCATCACCATCACTGTTACAGCTGACTGTGGAGTTTTCTTTGCTTTCTTTGTGACCCCAAAGCTGTTTCAGTAATTTGTTTCAATGTTATTGGTCCCAATGAAAATACACCACATTACTTCCAAGAAATTGTAACTTTTCTTTCAGTCATACAAGAAATTTGTTTCTCCAAGCACCTGACCATACTAGGTCAGTTGTCTCAAAGTCAGGACAATATTCTTGGAAGATTTCACTTGGAGCTTGTGACAAAAGAGGTGTCACCATGAACCAGACCAGAAGAATATATTGATGCTTGCAATGTTGAAACCACATAGTGGCATCTGGGGTCATGGTTTACTGGTCAATATTGTGGTGTTGGGTTAACTAAATGTTAGTTGGACTCAAAGATCTTAGAGGTTTTTTCTAAGTTAATGATTTAATGATCCTGGATTGAAAACTCAACACCCCTTTTCTAGTTGTTTCCAAATCATTCAACATATGCTTAATTAGTCTTAAACAGGAATCTGGAGGCACCAAACTTTCCATGTCTGCTTTGATTTATGATCTGTCTAGATCTCAGAACTCTGAGGGAGGTAGGCTGCCACCCTCTGTATTTTCTACAGAAAGCCAAACCAGTTTCACTTGCAATTGAAGTGTGTCCTCTCCACCCTGCCACTTCTCCCCAACAGCAGCCAAGTCTGTGCCTTGCTTTGCTGACACTTTACAGCAAACTGCTCTGCCTATGGATGAAGAAAATCTTCTTCCTGCCTGTGTCTGACAGATGGCACCTTCATATTCAACCACATCCCAATGCTTAAGTAGCACAGAGATTTCCCATGAAAATGGGGATTTAAAAAATCCCACAACCTCTTAACACATTCCTACCCTATATTTTTGGTGGCTCCTGAGGCCTAAAAGGAAATAGAGGGTCAGGAGAGATGACTATAATACAGATCCTAAGGGCCCCTTCTGAACACACTGTATGAAATGTCCATGTAAATATCTTTATCCAAGATCAGGACCCTGAAATCTGTTTATAGATGACACAGTACAGTTTATACACCTAAGATGTGACTCATTAAATCCCACAGTTGGTCAGATGACTCACATAAGTGACCATGTCTATAGCCTAAAAAGGAATTCAAAGGAGACATGGTTGAATGCAGACATTTACACTACAGACATCACTAGACTAGAGAAATTCACTCCAAATATCTTGATACCACCACAAATATTCCAATGAAGTGGTCAGATGCTGCTTTCCTGCTTGTATGCAGAAATGTCAGTGAACATTTTGTAAGGTTCACAGTTACTGGGAACATTATATCAGTGAGGAAATTCTACCACCATCTCCTTTGAAGAAAAGATATTTAAAAGCATTTCATTAATATTTTACAGTTTATTTCAGACCTCATGTTTTAAATGAGAGTGTTTTGAAATGTTAAACACTTTTTAGTTTTAATAAGTGAGTATGCCTCCAGCTGTTCTGTAAATAATCAGGAAATGAAGGCCAATTGGTTCCCATTTGCAGTGTGAAGCTGGATGAGATCTGCTTGCACACTTCACAGTTAGATATAAGCTTGCAAGATCTTTTGATACATTTCTCTCTTTTTTTCTGAATAAATACATACATTAGCTTTTTCAGTGGTCTCATGCTCCATAGAAAGTAGAATATAACTTTTTTTTAGGTGCACTTCATCTTTTAGTCTTAATGTCACATTGAAATACTTTTGGTGTTTGGCAATTAAATTAATTAAATTTTCTTCTTTTTTTTTCCCTTCATTTTCTGTGAGATGCTAGCTTATAATCAGAACAGACTGCATCTCATTTTTCTCTGGCAGATACATTTTTTTTCATTCCATAGATATGAGAAATTCTGATACTACATTTCTTATGGACCAGAACCTGTCTTTAATTAATTACTAATCTTCACAGGAAAGACCAGCTTCTTTTGTCATAGTACAAATAGGTCTACTACATTGTTTTCTGTGAGATATTAAATTAACAAAAAAATTCTGTATATCTTTTTTTTTTTTATTTTGAAAAATGTGGGTAGTCACAGACTTGTATGATCTTCCTTTCCCTTGAACCACAATTATCTGCTAAAATTGGATAACGTGGGACAAAAGCCACAGTCTATATGCATGCAAAATTGCTTTTAATAATCCTGTCCTCCTTCTGAGAGAGCAATTATATTGTCAGTATCCTTCTTGGCACTTGTGGCATCACTGAAGATAAAGCATAAATATCAGAAGACAAAATCTGCAACCTGCAACATGCACTTGCAGCCCAGAAAGCCAAACATGTCCTGGGCTGCATCAGCATGGCCACCAGAGAAGGGCTCTGCTCTCGTGAGACCCCACCTGGAATACTGCATCCAGCTCTGGGGTCCTCAGCACAGGAAAGCCAGCTGTTGGAGTGGGTCCAGAGGAGGCCACAAAGATCAGAGGGTTGGAACATCTCTCCTGTGAAGTCAGGTTGAGACATCTGGGATTGTTCTGCCTGGAGAAGCAAAGGTTCAAGAAAGACCTCTCTGACCTTTCAGTACCTAAAGGGAGCTTGAAAAAAGTGGGGAGTGGGTCTTTTTATACATGCAGTAGTGACAGGACAAAGAACAACAGTTTTAAACTGAAAGAGTGCAGGTTTATGTTAGATGTTAGGAAGAAATTCTTTCCCCCGAGGGTGGTAAAACACTGGAATAAATTGCCCAGAGGTGCTGTGGATGCTCCATAGCTGGAAGTGTTCAAGGTTGGATGGGATTTTATGGGGCCCTGAGCAATCTGATCTAGAGAGTGGCATCCCTGACAGTGGTAGGAAGGTTGGAACCAAATGATCTTTAACATCTCTTCTAACCCTAACCATTTTATAATTCTTTTTCATTTTGAAAGGCAGAATTTCATCCTACAATATTTATGGAAGTAGCAGCCATGAAGACTGAACTCCTAATCCCTGGATAGATGATTAAAAGCATATGGTTTTGGAAGACAAGCGTCCTCTGGTACTGTGGTAGTATTTCCAATGAGTATTTGTGATGTCATGACATTGTCTCTGCAATAAAACTTTTAGCAGAATAAAACATTATTTTAAAAGGTTCTATTCCTTCTTCAGGAAGTTTATGGAATGCCAATGCCTCCATTAGGCATCAGGAGACAAATGACTGATTGTCATTCTTGGGCTTTCAGAAGTTGTTTGGGCCATTTCACATCAAGTGTCTGGTCCATTTAGTACTTCACACCTCATTTTTCTCTGGAATAGAAAGATGCTATAGTTTTATAGTTTTATTATGATGATTAACTTGCATGAATTTGTCCAAGTGTTTTTTCAGGCGTATGAATCTCTTCTTAATCTTGACACTGCAGATTCAGAGGGGCTTGTTAGAACCCAGAGGTTTGATATGATCTCTGTTTTATCTTAGTATTTGATATAATGGGGGTGACTCAGTGTAGGCTGAAAGAACTTTTCCACCATTACACATTAATAGTTCAAACTACTGACCATTGGTGAACATGGCCATCTGCCCTGGACATCTGGTTTCTCACTGCCAAAATGATCTTTCTATTGTTTTCCTGCCCCACTTGGAAGAAAACTATGCACTGAATTTTCTCCCTAACTTTCAATAGCTACTTACCAAGAAAGGTTGTGATGCTGTCTAATCCACAATGTATCACGTTTTGCATTGTTTGAACAAATATGAAAAAATAATCAAACATTTCTGGTGCAAGTATTCAAAAGTTCTTCAATAATGTGTGAAGTCACAGTTTGGCAATATCTGTGTTTACAATAATTTACTGTAAGGGCTGAATGTAGATTTGAAGATATTTTGTCACAGATTCAACACCAGTGGGACTCATTTCACAAAGCCCTTTACTCTCTAGAAAGGAAAATTAGAGTTGTCAAAATCTTTATTGCAATTTAAACTATCATTATAAGTGAAACACAGGTGTCAAAGATATCTTCAGACACCAAGTTCAGCCAAGAATTTCTGTGGAAAAAGAAACAATCAATTGGTATTGCCAAATTCCCTGACATGTTTGGTACATTTGGTATTGTGTGTGTTCTCTTCTTTACCCTGTATGTTCGTACCTCTGCTTTCTCTGGGAGGCTATAGTGACTAAACTCTCTTTGTTGTCTTCAGGCTGCTTTAGAAAAACCTCCAGGCTGTATGATGAGTCATCCAGCTTTTCTTTAGGTATTTTATTTGTCTTCTGTAGAAATCAGGCAGAACCATTATCCATTTCATACTGCTTTCCTAAGATTGCCCATTCACAGGGACAAAAGCTTCAGCCCTTGAAATCATTATTTTACTCATATAATGTCTTTAATTCACACTGAAAAATGATAATACATCTTGTTTTGGGAAGATGCCAGTCCTTATTAATTCTCTTTTGTACCCTGAAATGAGAAAAACCTGTGTACCAAGAAATGGTGCACCAGCTTTCCAAATAACCTTTACTAAGAAAAACAGTGGAATTCTCATTTAAGCCGTCCAACAAGGCATTGTATTAAAAATGTCCCTCCTCCCCTCTTATCAACCAAGCTAGTCCCCTCATCATAGAAGGTTATCATGTACCCTGCTTAATGCAAAAAGCTTCCTTACTACAGTTCCCTTTCATCCTGGACACTGCTGATATCTGTTGTGACTGGAAATCATTGTAGTCCTGGGCAGGGCTTCAGGTGGCCCTGCCAGAGCAGTGAGATTTGAGCAGATGATCTCCACAGGCCCCTTCCAGCCTCAGCTATTGTGTGATTCTGTAATTCTGTGAAAGTCAGAGTATTTTAGATCTTTCCCAGTGTTGCATGCACTTCTTCTAATTTCTCAAAATCTTTTTTTCTCCCCTTAGTTGATTATTATTGTCAAATGTGTTTAGGTTATACTTTGTTTGGTTGGTTTTTTGTTGGGTTTTTTTTTTTTGCCTCTGTGGAAGGAGGGAGATAATAACTACTATTTCTCTGCAGCTTGTCACATTTTGGATAGTGAGCCTTCCTTTTTAACTATTTGTCTTCAATAAAGGAATAAAAACTTTTCTCAATATTGCTGCAATTGAGAAGCCAGATTGCACAAAAAAACCCCATGATTGTAGTTTTCATACACAGAGCTGTTTCTCTCTAAGTGGTGGCTGCAGGACTGTACAAACCTGCTCATGGATCTTCTGGCTTCTTTTCTATTTCACAGAGATGAAGATTTGACATTCCAACATAACCTGTAAATATTTTCCTGCATACACTGTTCTCTTTTATGTTGTGATTTCCACTTTTCAAAGTCCTGAATAGGAGAAAACATTTTTCTATTGTCTTGGGAAGGCAGGACAAAAGCAACAACCCTGTGGTGGTCACAATTGCTTTCTTCTGCCTGCAGGGAGAAAATAATGATTTTTCCCTCCTCCTTTAAGTCATGTCATTGCCTCCATAGTGAGACTTATCTTAGTCCTAAAGCCTTGAATTTTCCACTGTGATCCTACTAGTGCTTGCCCTCCTTCTCTTCTGCTTTACAATGTCACATTCAAATTTGTTATAGCTAATTTCCACCTAATTCTCAGTTTCTCTATAATGGCATCAGAGATGCTGCACCTCTGCCTGTCCACTATACTCACTTGCCCTTCCCTCCAACACTCATCCTTCCTTCCATGCTTCCCTTACCAAATCCTTTCCATGACTCATGCAGACTGACCATGCCTTCTCATTCAGGATTAGAATGAGAAGCTGACTCCTCTTTGGCCCTTAAGGTACAAATAGAAGTATTTTCCGGTGTTATTTGTCTAGAAAAGCAGAATGGTAAACAGATGATAGTGAGGCAGATGTCAGCTTTATCTTCTTCTTATGTCTATGAGGGTGTTTTCTCTCTCCTGATCCAAATCAACTCTGCATGTTGCTGTGACTGGAAGACCTCGCAGGCACAAAGTCTTTTCATAAGATATTGTTAGACCATAAGACTACAGAAGGAGGAAAAATACACATTGCAAAATATTCCCTTTCTCATTTAGTTCAAATACCCCAAGTACCTGTTTAGGTTCTTTTGTCAGGTATTTTGCTGTATATGTTTGCACATGCATACACTCACAAAGAGGTTTTTTGCAATTAGTGAACTACAGGCTAGATCCATCCTATCTCTTGTCTAAACTCAATATGATGACTGTAACTTTATATATGAGCTTGGTTCCTGAAGCCTGCAATTTTAATGTCAGTGCATTAAATGTTGTTTTAGACACAGTCTCTGACTGTCATTCCATTACTTTTTTTTCTTTTATCTTAGTGTAGTACAACTACAACTTTTTATAGATAACAGTAGCAAGCATTGCTCTAGGTAGAACGAGATATTTATGACTCTAACATAATAATCAGTACAGAAAAATTCTGAGAGGCAGGGAATGGGACAAAAACTGGCACTGTAGACCCCACACTCTAAACAGTTCTGTGATAGTCAGTAAAAAATCATATCTGGAATTGGAAAAAACTGGGTTTAGGGGTAATGAAGAGAACAAAGAAATAGCATAGGTAAAATGCAGCTTATATAGTGCATTTGGGTGCAACCTGGTGTTACAGACCAATGAAGAGAGAAAAGTGTGAATATATATATGTGAAAAGTGTTTTCTTTTAGACTGACATATTCAGTTTTTGAATATTTTCATGTGAATATGATATGAGGATCTGTTAGTTTCTTAAGTGCGACTCTGATCCATGTTGCAATGAGTTAAAGATGTAGTAGGAGGCTTAGAATGGAAGAAAATTGTTATTCTAATAAGAATGGGATAAGAGGTTCCTCCAGCCTCAATTTTGTCTGTTGTTCACTTCTTAACACAATTTAATGTAGATTGTTTTCTGTATTAATTCTCAATATGAAATACCTCCCAGTTAGTATGAATTCCTATGAACATTTTATCCTGACACACTGCACATTCTGTGTTTATACCAAATAATTTCCTTTGTGAATTCAGTAAAGATGCATTATTATCATGAACTAATTTGAAATTTGAATGTTTATTGCTTGTATTTATTTTGTAACATCAAGATAGAAGCATTTCTGATTGACTCTCTCAATTTTATACACAATCAAGTTGGGTTGCATTTGCAGCAATTTCTTCACATTACTTGTATCTATGAAATGCTGTATTTTATTGTGCTGACAAGATTGAAAGGAATTTCCTATCATTTTTTCTTCCCAAGGGAAACTGCAACCCATAGAAATTTTCCACTGCTCAATTTTCATAAAAGCATTTGTCAAAAAAGTTTTTGTATAATGGTCTATTATAGTAGATTGTTTTATTGCCAGAGAAACATAAGCAGTAAAGTTATTCAAAACTCATAACGGCACACTTGTTCTATCTTCCTTCAAATGAGCTGAGTAGAAATTATTATTTATTCCCTTTTTAAAAAAGTGAGGAGCCAGTCAATACACAGAAAGAAATAATCTTTCCCCAGGTGTATAAGACTAACTCATAAAGAGCTTGTACTAATTCGCAGAAGATATATTAGTCCTGTGAAATTATTTTCTTTCTTGTGATACATGCATGATGGGAGTGCTCTGTTAAACTGTCTGTGTTGGGATGTTTTTTACTGCTGTACAATATGCAATCATGAACTGAGCTACAAAAACAAAACAAAACAAAACCTCAGGTCAGTTTCACAAGTAGTTGTATGTATTTGTATGAATCTGTAAATTATTTATATATATTTCCATATGTGTTCAGTATAAATGACTATACTGTGAAAATTTAATTTCAGATAGAATTCCTTCCAGAAAAACTTTCTTCAAAAATATTACTCTTGTTTCAGATATAAGCTCAAACATTCCTTATGAACGTGACCAGCTTTCATTTTCCTGGGCTTGAAAAACCAACAGCCAGAATGGTTTGTGTTGAAAGGGACCTTCTAGATCATGCACTTCCACCCCTGCCATTTTTAGGGACGCCTTCCACTAGACCATGTTTCTCAAAGCCCCATCCAACCTGACCTCCCTCCATCATCTGGAATTCTGAGGAAAGTCATCAAGGAAAGACAGTTGGGGTTTTTTTGTTGTTGGTTTGTTTATTTGAAAAAGCTGACAGTTAAGAGTGTTGTGACATAAACTTGAGTATCACTTGTGTTTTGGTGTAAGTTATGCTTAACAGAGGCAAAATTTCACAAGAGTAAGTATGAGAATTAGACACCTACCTTTAGGTTACGTTAATATTAGCAAGTAGTTTGTCATAGCAGGAGTGGATCAGCAGTATGAAAGATGTCATACCCATCTACAAGAAGTGCCCAAAAGAGGACCCAGGAAACTACTGACCCATCAGCCTAACTTCAGCTCCTGTGAAAGCATTGGAATGAGTCCTCCAAAGAGTACTAGTGACCAAAAGAAGCAGATTATTGGGAAAAAACAGGAGGAATTTGCCAAGTCCAAATCAAACAAGACTAACCTGGATCCCTTTTTACACCAAAATAATGTCTTGTATTTATATGGGAAGTGCAGTGGATGTTGTTTATCTGGTTTAAAGTAAGGGTAGAGACATGATCATTTGACTCTGCTCAGCTTTTTTCAGGCCACACCTGGAATACTGTCTCCACTTCTGGGCCCCACAATTCAAGAAAGACAAGGACAGACTGGAGAAAGTCTAAAGGAGAGCTACAAAATGATCAAAGGTCTGAAGAACTGCCCTATGAGGAAAGATTGAAGATGTTGGGTGTCTCCTCTCTGGAGAAGGATCAGGAAGGATCTCACCACAGTTTCCAGTACTTCAAGGGGAGGGAAAAAAAGAAAATGGAGGCTGTTTTCCCAAGGCAGGAGGCAAGGGACAATGGGTTGCATCAGCAGTTTTACCTTGGTGGAAGAAAGACATTTTTTGCAGTAAGAACAGTCACTAAGTGGACCAAGGGAATGGCCATCACCAGGGATGTGGTAGAGTCTCCATCATTGAAAGCTTTAAGCAGCCATTAGCTAGAGCCTAAATCTTCTCATACAGATTCTCTTTCCCATGAAAAGTTGAATCAAAGGATCTTTCAAGGTCCCTTCCAGCCTCGGCTATTCTATCATTCTACAATATGGTGATGCTACCACTGTACCTACAGTATTTGCCACTTGATGGGATTAGAACAGACTATTTCAGTCATGCAGTTCAGCTGCTGGTTCAAAACCTATGGTTTATTACAATTTTCATACGGTCATGTCTTTTACATATTTAGAAAAAAGTAAGTCTGTTCCATATTGGTCATATCTATAAAAAAAATTAATTTCCTGCACAAAGTAAAAATAATACAGTCAAAATGTAATACATCAATAAGACTACTGCACATTTGCGAAAATAGGTAAATAAACCAATAAAATCCATGAGCATGTGTAAGCCATGAGATAGCATAATCCTTTTTTATCCCCACTGTTATATATCTCCAGAGAACAGTCACATCCTCTTTACTTCTGTCTTGGGTTTGTCTACACTCTAGAAACACAATTACTCAGTCTACAAGGCATTAAAAATTGTGTGGTCATCTGACAACTGCTCTGCCTATATGAGGTCATGTCTTAAATCTACTGAAGTTAAATAGCACATCTGTGGAGAAATTCTGGGAATAAACTTTCTGTCACTGTTATTTAACTTCATGGTCTTACACAGCCCTGTCTATGTACATTGAAGACAGTTAACTCTAGTAAATGAGTTCAAGTATACCATTTTTGAAATGCATGAGACCAGCTGGCAAGAGATAAAATCATCGTTGATTGTGGAAAATTTCTTGATATCCTTTCATAACAAAGTCCCAGTTATTTTGGCATGGTACCAAATTATATTTTTCAGCTGTCAGGGATGCTTCAAATGAAGCAAAATAGTTGGGACAATCATTATCATCGAATCACTGCAGTTTTGCAACTTCACCAACAATAGTTTGTTTCATAATTTCTATTACTACAAATGAAACATTTGTGAAAGAATCTTTTCCTAGCTGACTTCCTGGCTCTTCGTTATCCATTTACAAAAGGAAAAGGAAAAACATTCTGAAAGCAGATTTTGTCAATAGGAGCAAAGTATTCTTTCTGAAAGCATTGCACACCCACATCTTGTAACTTTTCCCTGAAGACCTGCATATTGCCTAAGGTAACTTCTTGATCAGTAATGAGGATTTCTTGGCAAATTGGCTTCTCTGTTAGACCTTTTGCCAGGGGGAGGTGACTCCACTCTCACCTATGAGGAATAAAAACTCTGCTGAGAGCACTATCTCAAATTCTTATCATCTTTTGCAAAGTTGGATGAATCATAAACAGATGTCCTCTGTCTTTTGAACTGCCATCTGCTGTAACTCATTGGAAGATCTCTGGCAATTTCTGTCAAAGTATTCTAACTTTTTTTCTGAAAAGACTATTCTTTAGACAGCATGTTTTGAAGAGTAATCCTGGAAAGACAGCAGCTGTTTTTTCAGAGCCTAGCAAGGCTCTGATTCTGTTAATTATTTTCTTTTTTCCTTTCCTTTTAGAATGGAAACTGGTTGCTATCCTCATTCATCCCAAAAGTTTTAAAAACTTTCCAGGCTATATAACTAGGATTTCTTCACAAGCATCTTCTGCTGAATGGTTCACTACCTGAACCACTGGAATCATAACAGATGGAATCATAACGGTTCCCTGAGTCATTATTAAGCTGGTCCTACGTCATCAATGAATTTTTGTATGTGTTTGATGTGTTTTTTTTAATCCAAGGGTCATAACTTTCTAATTGAAGGAGATGCTTTTCTAGACCATAAAATGAGTTTCATAAGCATTATAGTAGGTATGCACTTTTTGTGAATGATATACATTCTATGTGAATAAGTCTGTCCACATTATTTCAAACTTTAATGCAAGACTTTCTAAGTGTCACTAACTTTCTAACTTGCAGAGACAACAGCACAATTTTAGCATGTACCTGAAATATTTTTTAGGTCTTGGAACTTTTTGTATCTCGTATCTTTCTGTATGAAGCTTCTTACCAATGACTGCACTCTTATTCCACCCAGTCTGGGAGACATCAGGATTAAGTTGCATCCCTGCTACTGGTTTTCCCTCTACACAGGGAATGTGATTTTTGCAGTATCCACTCTTCTTTCTTCCTCTGCTTGAACACCATAAATTACATGCCAGGGAAAGACAAATTACAGTGGTGCTTTAATTGTGAGTAAAATCACTTGTCATAAAAATTGCCAGTCACTTAAAAAACTTAGCTAGTGATGAAAGAAAGCACACCTTAACTGCTACTTATTCTCAGCTTTCAAGTAACAGGTGCTGTGGATACCATAGGTCCTCTGGGTTTTTAACCATTCACAGAAGTATTGCCCTGTGGTCCATTGACTTTGCAGAGCTGCCTGTTACATTTTCTGAGCTCAGGGAACTACAAGTTATCACTTGCAAAAAGCATAGCTTCACACCATTCCCTCACATCGAGTGGGACTGATAGCAAAAAAGTTGATTCTTCACACAAGGAGAATACTTCAAGGAGCTTGAAACTCACTTTGTTTCTAATTTCTGGCCCAGTGCCTTATTCTGCCTCACTGTACTTACTTTTCTTGTTTCTAATTTTAATTTCAAGTCTGTGTATAACAGAACATTTATGTGACATATATTAACATGCAAAACAGAAAGATTTTTAATGTGATATATTAATGTGTATTCTGCAGTGGTCCACATATGCGTGTGTATCTGTTACTCTGTCCACCCATGCACACATCCATCTATCCATGATGGAAGCAAATACAAACAACTTGGAAAGAGAAAGTTGTTTCTTTCGCATACTTACATAATATTATTGCATTTGAGATAACAACAGTAAATGCAAAAGTAAAGATATGAACATGTGAAGCAGAGATATGACCTAAGAGTGAAAAATGAAGAAAAGAGAAGGCAGAGATTTAAAATGAAGTAAAAAAAGGTGTTGTGAAGGAATAATTCATGATGAATGGAAAGAAAACGTTTTGAAATTTTGTAGTATTCTTTCCTCCTACTCACATTCCTGTGTTAGCAAGGTGAATCACTTACTCCAAGACCAAAATCATTTTGTTTTTCTATTCACAAAGCATGATTGCAGACTTCCAGTTTAAACGGCTTTGGATAATTTGTTCAAAGGAAACAACAACAGAGAAGAAAGATAAACATCTGCAAGAGATCACAATTATGTGTTCAACTTTGTACCTCCTTCAGGAACCCTCCTTCACATACGACTGACTAATGCCTAGAAATGACTGAAAAAAACCCCAAACCAAACACTAGAAATAAAACTAAAATACCAACACTAAGGTCTTCCCAGCAGCTAATGAAAAGATTTGCTTCTGACTCAATAGATTTGAGAAGGAAAAAAGAACAATAAGAACATGATATGCATGATGTTGACAGAACTGAATGGTGTTTGAAAGCAAACCAAGCTAATACAGCAAGAAAGAACATTGAAGCAGTGACCAGAAGCAATGAAAAGTAGAAAAGCCATTTTGTATCCTTACCAATCTAACCAAACCCCTTTTCTGAATTTCCTTACTTATAGGGCAGAGGAGAAGTTTCTGCAAAAGCTCAGATCCTTACTCATTTCCTGAGACCTCAGAAAAGGTACGACAGTGTTCTGAATCACTGTTATTGGGCCTAAGGTATTTTTTGCAAGCCTCATCAAAGTTAGGAGGACCTAACCCCCAACCAGCTGCTTGAATTTACTGAGGATGCTGCAATAGCCTTCAGCCAACCAAATCTAATATTATTGAAGTGTAATATCATTATTAGTTAATTATACACTCACCGTCAGCCCACAGCATACACGAGCAGATGTGAGAGCTTTTGTTTTTGTTGGAGGAAAACATGACTATAGGGGAATAACCAGCAGAAATAAGTTTAGAATTTAGGGCTTCACAGTGAGTATATCTGTCTTTCTGCTCATTTACTGTTGCTACTAAAGAAAGAGAGAAAATAAATGTTCTGCCTTCAGGTCAAACAGGTCAAGACTTTTCCCCGCCTCCCAGCACTTTCTCACCTGCCTTTAATATGGCACTGTCTCTGAGGCACAAAATGTCAAGTACAGTTGTAACTCTTCAACCAGTCAAGTCTAGAGTTTATTACTGTTGATGGTCTGCACAGGTTAATAAAAACATCCTGTTGCTCCTTCTGAAATTCTTACTAAATTTCATGAGTATCTAGAAAATTGTTTAAAACAGCAGGTTTTTTATAGTTTCAACATTATCAGAGCATCCTGACAGAATGGAGAGAAGTGGACCAGGGACAAAGCCTCATTTTAGCATCTCCTGTTGTGTTAAAGCACTTTCTAAAGCTTCAAGATTAATGTTTTTTCATAATTATTCATTTCTTCTACTCAAATGCTGTGTTGATAAGCTTTTTAGAGTAGCAGATAATGTAAAGGACTTCAAAGGCTTATGCAGGCATTCCCACTTGGCTTCCTGAATACAGCTGGGAGTCAAACTAATTGGCAGTCAGCAGTGAGGCAATTAGCTACAGGATGAAAAAATTTGGAAACAGAGACCTAACATTAAATATGCATCATTACTTGAATATGTGCTTTGTTTTGTGTGAGTGGAACTACTATCAGAGTGTTGAGATAATTTCAATACNTAGGTTAAAACCATTATTTAAAATTTTTAAACCATTATTTTGAATTATTTTAAAAGTGTGTGTTCTGACTGCAGATTTTGTACTTCGTAAACCAGTACTAAAGAAGTGACCCAAGGTAGGTCCTCACCTCTATCACACAGTAAAATTCAAATTAACTGTTGGCTTCAATTATATTTTTCTGGTTTACTTCAGAGTTTAAAACCTCATTCAGCTCAATTATAATCACATCATATGGAGTGTTTAAATTTTTCTTGGGCAGATACTGGCAGTAAAATAATGAGATTGCCTCTTTCCTTTTTTGTTCCTCTAAAATCATGGGGATTGCAGCAAATATTCAAAGATAATAATCTTCTATAAATGAAAAAATGAAGTGATGCCATTTACTGTGACAGATAAAATGATTTGAAAATATCATAGAATCTTGTAATAGAATGCTTTGGATTGGAAAGGACCTTAAAGACCATCTAGTTCCAAGACTCCTCTCATGGACAAGGACATTTTCTACTAGACCAGGTTGCTCATAGCCCCATCCAGCCTGATTTTGAACACCTCCAAGGATGGGAAGCCCACAACTTCTCTGGGCAATCAGTTCCAGTGTTCCACCACCATTACAGTAAAGAATTTCTTCCCTATATCTGTAAATCCAGAAAAGGAAATCTGAAAGCTTATACCTGGGAGTAGAAGGATAGAGAATTTGTTCAAGTGAGTAAACACTAGATCAGGAACAAGAACCCCCTACTGTCTCAATTCTGAGTTACCATACCAAGTGCATTTCTCTCTTGGTATTTCTCCTGCAACCCTTCAGTGGTTCACCTTGAAAAGATGTGTCATGAGCCATATTCTACCTGCTTGGCAAACAGAAATATGCAGCTGAATCTGTGTTTCTAAGCTCTGGGCTATGATATAGAGCAAGTTCACCGCTGCTTCTCTTCCTTTTCCTTCCTACCCAAAATTCAGTGCTCTATTCAACCACTAACTAAGACCTCTTGATTTCTTGGCATATCCTTTGATTGTACCTTCACTTCTCTCTTTCAAAACCTTTTTGGATCTCAATACCATAAATTTTCTACAAGTATTTTTAACTAACTCCCTAAAAGGTGGCTGTAGTAACTAGTGCTGAATAGATACATAGGGACCTTGTTTAGGTGAGCAAGAAATAGTACCATAAACACAGTAAAATGTAGGTTTATGAGGTTATTTGGCATTTCATGGTGGCAAGTGATACTATGACCTTGTCATCACCAGAAACGTAGCTAGGTTCATTGGCTGTTACTTCACATCTGCTTTGGAATTGCCCTCAAGTGGCCACTGCATTCTGGAATCAAAGTGGTGTAATCCTAAAATAGATGTTCTTGTCGTGAAGTGGCTTTGTGCATTTCTGACTTAATTACTTTTATATCAAAGCAGAAAGCCTACAGGGATTACACGGAGGGAGCCAAGCTGGTTGCATTCCACCATGTATCATTAATATCCTCATTGCATTTTTCCACTCTCTTTTCCCTCTTGAACTGAATTTCATCTATTTTACAGGGTTGCTAGGGACATTTAGGAAATCTGGTGGAGTATTGGCACAGTCTTCCTGCCAAGGACAGGCAGTCATTTCTTCAATTTGTGGCTTGTCAGTGGGACTAAACTTATCTAGAACAGGACAATTCAGAGGAAACACCATGTTGAAGGATCTGATGTAGATATAGTTTAATCCTAAAAAAAGAAAATTAGTTTGAAAGTGCAGAACTCTTTATGCATAAATTATTCCATAAACAGAAATAGTTCTTTGCAGCATTTCTTTGCAGCATTTCATATTAAATTATATCTTCCTTGGTTGCTGTTTTTACTAGGGCATGACAGGACATTCAATGGACCTATAAAGAAGCCGAAGAGACACTCTTCATCAGGAACTGTAGTGATAAGGAACAGGAATGGGTTCAAACTGAAATAAGGGAAATTTAGGTTAGGTATAAGGAAGAAATTATTTACTGTGAAGGTGGTGAGGCATTGGAACAGGTTCCCCAGAGAAGCTGTGGATGTCCCAACCCTGGAAGTGTTCAAGGCTAGATTGGATGGGGCTCTGAGTAACCTGGTCTAGTAGAAGGTGTCACTGCCCATGGCAGGGGGGGGTTGGAACAAGATGCTCTTTAAGGTCCCTTCCAACCTAAACCCTTCTGTGATTCTATGACCATGCAGACTGAAAGCTGAAAGGCTTTTACAAAAAATCCTATAATAAAATAACAAAAAGAGCAGAGACAACATTCTAATGAAACTAAATTGTCATCATCGCTACAGTTCTGAGGCACCTGCTGTTTAAGCCCTCCAGTTTTGTCATTAATCACACAAGAAAGACAGCAGCTGTGCCACCTCACTGGCTTTTCAATAGCAGCTCAAGGGCTCTGACTCTCCAAACTCAGACAGTTGGAGACTTGTAAAGGAAACAACTTCAAAACATATCTAGTTTTGCGCAAATCTTAATTGCACCGAAGGCAATTGTTGACAGGAATTTTCAACCTGCTTCAGTGTTGATGAATTACATTGCTGGTAAAATTCTTTATTCAACAGATAATGCCTTGTTCTCCCACACAACCATTTTTTTTTTTTCAGTGAATTGGACCTTTCTAGATTTATGCTTCTCCTAAACTATCAATGCGATATATGTAACACCAGCACACATTGCTATCTAAGTCCGTCCACTGTACTAGTTTGATCCCTTCCCATTATGTCTAATTGCATGTATTAAAAAGGCAAATATGCCATTTTCTTTGTGCCTTTGAAAAATATTTTTATTGCCCTCTGAACAAAGATATGCCATATATGGAGTTGCACACATTAAAGTTTCCAGTAGCAGATTAACTTGTTCTACATTTCCCCATTTAGCTTTTTAAATATTTGCTTGGATGTTTGTTGCTGCAGTGAACAGGATTTAAAATTATATAAAAGCAATAATGAAGCAATAAAGTGCTCCCCTGTGTAGAGTTTATATTGCATTTAATTGGCACAATGGAGCAATTTACAGCAAATATTCTTAGGTGTGTGATAGTTTACTGTTATTGTGCTGCAGATGTTTCTAGGTAACCTTTAAAGGAATGGGAAATATAGAAATTTCAGATTGCTGCTAGAGTTTTATGAGCATATTTTATAGAAATCTATAGAGATGAGAACAACAAAAAATAATAGTGACATTATTGCACTAGAATAGACCACCATTAATATGTCTCAATAGGGATCCAATAAACCCCACAGTCAAGGAGCAACTTAGCATGAAAATCAAGTTTGGCTTTTTCAGGAATAGAGACCTACGGAAAATCATCAGGGGCAAAACCTTACAGGAAAAATCTTATAGCCAAGGTTGAAAGAAGGAATACCAAAGCTAATTTAGAAAGAATACATTATCTTTAATATTATCCCAAAGCATAAAACAGCTATATGTAGTTAGGCATGTACACATACATTGTGCATACATGTTCTAAATACTTTCTAAATGTTGTGCCCTTGCTGACAATACCTGACAGATGCTTAATATCAGCTCTGGAATCAAATGAATGAAGATTTTGGAACACTCTATTTTTTCTTTCTGTTGCAATGTGCTCTGAACTGTTAGTAATACCAATTTAACCTGTCTGAAGTCCCTAGAAGTCACTAAACCTGAAGGGATTAACAGTGGCTAATCTGCAAGTAGAATTGTCTGGGTGTTATACAAGAGCTGTAAAACTTTTCAGGTTTTGTGGGCCTTATCTCCTCACACATTTTTCTCCTATGGTGTCACATTTCCTTGCTAGCCCTCTTTGCCATATCATTAGTGAACCTCTTTACCAACACAGAATTCAGGAAAGCTCGCTGGCCCAAGGTGCTGGAAGTTAAACTCAAACCCAAAGGACTTCAATACAAAAGACTTGGAGAACAGGTATGCATGTGTTCTCCCAGAAAAACACATAAAAACCAACAACAAAATCCAAAGCCAAATAAATGAGATCCCAAAAAAAAAATAAGGGAGAAAAACTAAAAAAACACAAAACAACAACAACAACAACAAAAAAAAAAAAAACCACAAAAACCCACAAAAACAAACAAACAAAAAAAACCAAACAAACAAAAAAACAAACAAACAAACAAAAAAACCCAAACTCACTCATATACACACACACCAAGCAGAAGGCATGAGGGATATCACCAATTAAAATTCCACGTATATGTAGTAAATTAAGCACAAATACAGGCTGACCAGTGGATAGGTCAAGATTAGTCCTGGGTAGAAAGGCTTGGGGGTGTTGGTGGACCAAAAGAATAACATGATGCAGCAATGTACTCTTGCAGCCTGTAAAGCCAAGCTGCAGCTCCTGGGCTGCATAAGAAGAACAGAGACCAGCAGGTCAAAGAAGTTGATTCTTCCCCTCTCCTCTGCTCTAGGGCGATCCCACTTGGAGTGTTGTATCCAGCTCTAGGTCCCACAGTATAAAGGGAATGTGAGAATTTCTTGGATTTTACTGTCCACAGAGTATAAAAAGTTTAATACATGAGCAAAATAATTGCTTTACTATGATGAATTTGCAGAAGAAAATTACCATCTTAGTTACAGACATCCTCCACTTGAGGGAGTTTTCCTGTAGAAATGAAGTCCACAAGTTTGGGTTTGGATGCATTCCCATTTGGACTCAAGGATACTGGCAATGAAAGTACATTTAACTTTAACCAGTTTAACAGTTATCATCTTATGTGATGCTGCCTAAACTGAAGGCATTTTTCATTGCATTTAACAGTGACAGCCATCCCTTATTGTTTTCGCAGAATGTTTGAATCAAGATGAGATATATATTTTCTGCATGACTAGAGAAACTATTGCTTTTAAAATCCAATATCCCTTCAATGACATATTTGTTTCTTTTCATAGTTTGCTTTTGGAAAGTTGAGTTAAATTTGCTGCCTGAACTGGTCACAAAGGTGTGTCAGCATCTCTGCAGAATAATTCAGGAGATGACACCCTGATTGTATCCTAAATGATTTTAAGGGAGGTAGTGAAAATGGCACCAGACCCTTCTCCAAGGTGCACAAAGACATGCAGCAAGAAACACAGCTTCCAGATTTCCAGCTAAGAAAATTTCTAAGTTAGGTGGTGGAATTGTCATCCTTAAAGATTTTCAAAATTCAACCAGTAAATACCCTGAGAATCCTCCTCTACGTTTGAAATCAGACCTCCTTTGAGGAGACAGGTGAACTAAATGGGATACAAGGGTCACTACCCACCTAAATTATTCCAAGTAGGAATCCAAACCTTGACACAATTAAAACATTTACTTTGAACAGTTACTTTCCTGTTGTCATTCCCTTCAGAATTTCATAGACATACACAGTCTGAGATCTCTGTCCATACTTTGAGCAATGTCATACAACTTTCATAGAGATTATTAGCAAACAACCCTCTTCTACTAATTTTTCAAAAGTTATCATTAAAAGAAGTAACTTTATTCATAATATTCTGTTCCTTTTCTGCAATATTATCCAAGCTGAAAGACTGTAAAAGGTTTTACACATATATCTATAACCTATACACAGGTTGCAATTACAAATTTGAATATACAACTCGATTAGAAAAGGGATTGAATATGTTTAGGTAGTAGAAATTACATTTTCCCTCAACACTGAGGTTCAGGACCGAACCGTGTTCCTGCATTATTTTGATTCTGCAGGACCATACACAACCCAGCTAGATCAATTCAGTGCTCAGAGAAACATCATGGCTTCACAATCCTCCTTTTTTTTACAAAGTTAAAGGATGCTTTATTTCAGTCTCTTGAACACTTGCAGTACCTACCTCCAGAATGAACAGTGAAGAGTTGTTACACACTACTGGCTCACTTGATTTGTGCAGCAGTTAATGCTGTATATTCTCTTGTGCCTGATTTGGTTTTATATTTTGTCAGAGATGAACATATCCTCTCATGATGAAGGTTTTCTTTCCCCGAGGTCTATAGTACCTTCACAAATTTTTCCCCCTAAGATCTACAACATTTAAATCATTTCACATGCATGGGAAAAAATTAGACATTTATTAATAGAAATTTGTCTAGTTCTCCCTGCCCCTTCATAAATTGGCACATCCTATATTTAGTATGTTCAGTGAATTACCCTCCATGCATTATAGTTAGAATAGCACTGTCTGGCCAAGGACCATGACTTAGAGGTAGGATCCCTGGGCTGGATTGACATTAATTAGATGTGATAGCCTCCCAACATGCAGGCTCTGTGCAGATCCTGCAAGTGTCAGGAGCTCAGCACATTTCAGAGGGAGCTTCTATCCTTGACAGCAGAGAGTTGTACTAGTCTAACCTGCTTGAAAAGGGAGTTTGCAAAATTCATTGCTTAAAATTGATGGGAGAAGTACCATCTCATTAAGAGTGGGATTCTTTAATTGTTCCTTGCATTTTTAATGTGATAAGTAAGGCTCTTCCCCATGGTGCAGCAAGAACAGAGTAGGGTAATGCAGGAGTGATAAATGTCTGTCTCTGAGAGTCTGTCAGATCCACCTATGCAGTATGGGCATCACAGACAGATGTTAAAAATCCTGCAGACAGGAACAGATAGAAATGCCTTCGCAGGAACTGCAAGTGTAGAATCCCTTTAAGGCCCAGTAGGCCTGACTCAATGAAACACTGGGGCATATGATGTCTGGAGATGCCTCTAGATTAAGTGCCTGCTCTGAGTCTTCATAAAATCACTGAGTTTTAAAATGTGGTTTTCAAAGTAAACACATTTGAGGGCACTGAAAACTGGGTGTGGGGGCAATGGGAGGAGGAAATGAATGTCCGAGCGTATAAGTCCTGGAATCCTGATTTAGGAAAGCACTCAAATTTAAACACAAGCCCAAAGCACTTTTCTGCACAGGATGTGTGGGACGAATCCATGCATTACGAAGTATAGCATAATGCTTAGTAGAGTGTGACATTAAGAAGAGAACATGACTGCTTAGCACTTGGAACAAGGGTTTTAATCTTTTAATTCCAGAATTACTAATGGTCTAATGCTTTTTAGTTTGGAATGGTTTCTTGCACTCTAGCCTTTTTTGTCTTCCTGCCTAAGATAAGGAAAGCAAAGAAGTGCTACAGAGAAAACAGCAGCACACCTTCTTCTGTTAAAATTGGCCAAAATATCTAAACTTGTGTTAATGACCCTGGTAAGAATGAGTATACACAAAGAAACATGACTAGGTGGACAGCACACAGTGTGGAAGTCTGCTAGTGCATAACTATTGAGCATTAGTTTTTTCCATGAAGTAATGTATGATTAAGCAAATGGAACCACAGTGAGGAAAAAAGACTGGACACACATCTTCCTGTGGGACAGGCAGTGGAAGATTTGGGTTTTTTCTGTGTTAAAATGAAGTTGGATATAAGGCATTAGGGACAAGGCCCCTTGGCAACCCTTGGTTGTCTCTTCTGGTAGCAATGACTGTATCACAAAGTTTATCTGCTGATCTAGATGGCTATCCTTCTTCTCAGAAAATTTGTTTATTTCTTGAAGGTTTATCATCCCCAAAAATTCAAATGTAATATGCTCCCAGGAAGATTCTTGGGGCAGTGACAGACCCCAGACAGATCTCAAGGCAATTGCACTGTTTCCATCCCTTCCTCTTGCAGCTCAGAGGCAATGCAGTACGGGAGAGAAGTATATTCCGTGCATTGTGAAAAGGAAAAGGTTGCACTTGTTAAAACCTGTGGTGAATGTAACTGAGTTCAACACTGCTGTGTGTCCTGGAAAAATCTCTGTTGGATGCCAAAATATGGCTTTTCAGGAGGGAAATTTGAAAGATTTCTCTGATACTTCACTCTAAATAGAAGTGAAGTTGCTACTCTGTCATACAAAGAGATTTCTCTTTCAGGTTGCTCTTTGTTGACCAGAGGAGGTGTGGACACCCTGTCCCTGGAAATGTTCAAGGACGGGTTGGATTGGGCTCTGAATAACCTGGTCTAGTGGGAGTTTCCTGCTCATGGTAGGGTGTTTAGACATAGATGATCTTTAATGTTCCTTCCAACCCAAATTGTTCTATGGTTCTATAATTCTGGTACCTGGTGAGATCCAGACCTTGCCAGCTGTGTGGGTGGATTGAGCTCCAAGGGCAGACAGTGAGGCAGCAGCATCCTTTACAGTTTAATGAAGACAGAAGGGAAACCCTTATGAAGTAATCAATGTGATTAGTGTCATGAGAATGTCTTTCGAAAAATCCCGCAATGTTTCGTGCTGCTGAGGCACAGTGGGAGTTAAAGTCAGCATTTTAAGGTAGTGTGGTAGATCACTTACAGTGTCAGCATTTCTTTTTTGTATGCTTTGTATAGAGATGTTTTTTTTCCGTCAGCGTGACTTATTGAGAAAACCGCTGTATTTTACAGTAGGTTAAATTGTTCACTTGCCTAGGTGCACAAGTACATCGTGAAACACATTTCATTATCTTCTGATTCACTGTACACAATACATGCATACAAGATATTTCATTATCAGAAAATACCTTGAATCTAACATTTTAATGCAATTTTTATGATTCTGGTAGTTGGAATAATAAAACTAAATAATTTCAGAGAACTATCCACAGTAACTAAAAAAAAAAAAAAAAATCCACAATGAAGTCTCAAAAAATATTTTAACATACTGAATTATTCTTGTAATTTCAAATGCTCCTGTAGGAGTAGCTCCATTATGAGACCTGTTATACAGAGTGAAAAGTATTAAAGCCACTTTTAATTGAAATAAAATCCAGCAATAAAGTAGATGTGTAAACCTACTTCTATCACACTTTTGCGGCCTCATACTTGAGTGCAGCCAGTAAATATACCACAAATCTGTTGAGACAAGACCTGTAACTTTTGAATAACACCTGTTAGGGCTACCTTCATTGTGCAAAGATAAATAATAACAGAGATTTTATCCCACCTAAGCAGGCTGTTGGTTCACCTACTGAGTAATATTCTTGTGTTTGGGCAATAGCAACCTTTGGATCTGTGAAGGATTATCAGATTTGTGAGCTTTGAAACTCTATTGCAATTGAATTCTTAAAATTGCCCTAAAGAAATCAGTACTTTTGCCATTTCTTTTTAATTCACTTAACATCTGACTGGTGGAGTGAGATGGGCAGTTTTCACTAGTTATAATCCAGTTCTTTCTAAATCTCTCTAATAATGAATCTATTTCTAGATTCTCATCAGGCAGAACTCTGAGCACTGGAGAAGCTACAAAGAAGGGATGGACTTAAATATTCCAAGCTATTTTCTGCACATAGCAAAAAGAAAGAATAGTGGAGCTTTTCAAATTTGCAAGCTGCTATGTACTTATAATTCAAATAATTTGACAGCTTCTGTGTTAATTCCACTTGCCTATACTAAAATGACTGTTCTTTGTTCATGAAATGTTCAAATATAATTTGGTTATAACCTGGTGGAAAAAAGGCTAAGTTGCTAGAAATTGAGACTGATTTCTAAAGAAAATAAATGGATTTTCATGGCTAAGGCTTTAGCAGGACTGATCAGAGGAGCTTAACATGTGGATATAATTTGCTAAAGGATTTCCCAGAGGGCTAATGTGGTAAAAGAAGTCAGACATTACATGATTAATACAGCTGCTTTGTTACCAAAATTCAAGTGGTCATCAATTAGATCAGTGTAATGGGGTCAACCATAAGCTGTCAAATCTATACAGATCACAAATGGGACAACAATTGAGACAAAGATGGGGGAAAATAGAACACAACAAAGACAAAACTTATATTGATTTGTTGGCTGTTAAAATGTGTTATTGTAGAATTACTAGCTGAAACCTCATAAATGAGTTATGAAAAGACTAACATTAACTATAAAGTAATTTAGAAATGGCAGCATGTCTTCTTCCAAATGACCTGGAGGGGACCATTTGTTGCAGAATGAATATTGGCTGAAATTGGGTAAAATCTCAGTTGGAGAGGAAAAAATCATCTTCATTATCTGTTACTGTCTTTAAGAAAAGGTAAAACAGAGGAAGGTAAGATAGAGCCAAGAAAAAAACAACTGACTCCTAATAAAAAACAACCTCCATAAGCTGATGTCTCACTTTGTCTTGTAAAAGGGCATCAAAGAAGATGAAAGGAAGACAAACCATTTCAAATACCAAAGGAAACTAAGAATATATGGACAAGAAAAGAGAACTCATCTAAACTTATCTGCCTCAGAAAAGCTATAGTTCCTGGTGAAAACCAAGATATTTTCTCATAATATTAAATATAGATATAAAATCAAAATGTCTTTACAGGAGTTGCTGTTAACTTAGGATTATTAGAAGAGAGATAATTTTTACATGTTATCTAATTTTCCATATTTATGGTGTATTCCTTACTTTTTTTCAGTTAAACTCTTCTAGGTTTCAATTTTATTTTTTGCAGGCTGACTTACTAGACCACTTGATAATGTATCTCACCCAAATTTTTGCCTAAATGGTCAGCCAGCTACTTGTGCTGGTCACGTGTGTTTCTGCCTCATCCAGTGTCAAATCATATCCAAAGACGGTTCCTGGCTTCCTAAGACAGATACCTAAGCAATGTATTCTTCTCTTGGGATGTTTTTCTTGTTCTCCACAGTCTAAAGGCAGAAAAGGAAACAAGCTCAGAGTAGATATTGGCATCTTTGGAAGAGTTGGAAGTGGCAGACACGAAGTACTATGAACTGCCAACCCCATTCCCTGTCACCCTGCACTACTTGAGGGGAGGAAGTAAAAATTTTTAAAGTGAAGTTGAGTCTGGGAAGAAGAGAGAAGTTGGGCAGAAAGTGTTTTAAGATTTGTTCTTACTTCTCACTATCCCACTTTAATATTAACTGGCAATAAATTTCATTAACTTCCCCAAGTCAAGTCTGTTTTGCCTGTAACAATAACTTATGGGTGATGCTCCTGTCCTTATCTTGATCAATGAGCTTTTATGTCTTATTTTCTCCCCCACCTCCCCCCTCATTTGAGAAGGGGAGGGATAAAGTGGATTGGTGGGCACCTGTCAGTCAGCCAGTGTCAACCCACCACAGCATGCTATGCATGGGGGCATTTTACATCATGCTAAGAATTACAATATAAATACTCATATTGTCAAATTGCTCCAAAAGGTTACGGGGAACAATTTTCCTAACACACAGCACTGCATTATTTCTGCAGGCCAAATAGTTGTCGCCCAATTACCCTGGATTCCTATTGGTTGAAGGCTTGTTATCCTCCCAACACCAAAAGATGTCTTAATTTCATTTACTGCATAACATAAAAAGGTCCATCAGGACTCAGACTAAGGGTCCAGTGCCCTATTTTCACTAACCATCAAAAAAGCAACAGAGGGAGAGCAAGAAAAGTCCTTGATATTGCCTCATCTACCAATTATTCTTATCTCAAGAACATCTAAAGCTGCTTGTGGTTCTTCAGTAGATTCCATCCCTCTAGTTTTTCTGGTGTCTGAATGCACATGAAGTCTTCTCTGGATACAGCCTTCTTGCCCTGAGATTCTTGCTTTGTTAGAGCTTATTTTTGTTGTCATTTTTACAAGAAAATTAGAAGATTTCTTATTAATGACTGAAATCTTAGACAGCCTAATGATTCAGTCAATAGCAATGATTTCTGCGGCTGCCAGACCACCTCAGGTTTTAGTGAAGATTTCTTTGAGGCCAGTCATTCACTGGTGCCCTAAATATCACTGCAAAAAATGGGCACAAGAAAAGGTGTGGAAAAGCAATTCAGCTGTTGGTTTGAAGTGTGGCCTCTGGGAAATAGATATTTAAATGCCTTACTGGGTAATTCTCACAGAATTGGTTCATGTACTGAATGATGGGTACACTCCAGCAGCTCAGCTGCTGAATCTTTCCCCTTGCTATTTCTATCTTCCTTACCTAGGAAAGAAAGATACACTTGAGACTTATTCTAAGAGTGTGGTTTTCATTGATCTTCATGCTATCGCATTTGTATAAGAGCCACCAAGAAATAGGAAAGAATCACTCTTTCTGAAGCATGCTAAGATTGGTACTTTCCAAGAGTCTACAATGAACTGTCCTTTCTTACATTTTATGAAGACATTTTAATCAGTGAGTTATGATGCAGAACACTCACTTCCACTTAGCCATCTGCTTTCCATTTTCTGGATCTGTCCTAGTTTTCTGACTTTATAGGTCTGTCTGAGGGGACCCTCTTTTGTGAGAAGACACCACAGGCTGCCCCCATGTCACACACATACACACAGTTCCAGCTGGCTCCAAGTGGACACACCACTGACCAAAACTGGACCCATCAATGATGTTGGTGATGCCTCTGTAATAAGATATTTGAGGAAAGGGATAAAATGCTGCACAGCAGCTAAGAGAGAGCAGTGGGAATATGTGACAGGAACTGCCCTGGAGACCCCAAGGTCAGTGCAGAAGGAGGGGCAGGAGGTGCTCCAGGCACTGAAGCAGAGATTCCCCTGCAGTCCGTGGTGCAGCCCATGGTGAGACAGCTGTGCCACTGCAGCCCACGGAGGACCATGGTGGAGCCCCTGGAGGATCCCAGAGCAGGCAGATATGTCATGAAAGAAGCTGCAGCCTATGGAAAGTTAGGGCCATAGATGGATACTGGCAGGAACCTTGGCCCATGGAGACGAGTCCACAGATGAGCATGTTTTCTGGCAGGATCTTTCTGTTAGGAGATTTAGCATCCCTACAACCAAAGTTGCTAACAAATTTGCTATATTTGTACTAAGCAAGCTATGTAGATAATACCATACATGCATATTATGTGTATACAGAGTATTAGTTCTATAAATAATATATATTTATATATGTATAATACTACATGTTGTACTAAAGCAAATATTTTCAGAAATGATGATTGAATTTGGACAGTCAGTGAAAGCCACTAATTAATACAAGTTAGTGGCAATGCTTTTGCTGGGTCTCCAGTTTCTGGAATCATATGGGTTTGTGGAAATTTTCATTGCCTTTTTTAGAAAAAAGATATTCCAGATTTTGTTTGATGAGAAAAGCTGGAATAAAAAAAATTGTATGAAGCCTTCAGTGTTCAGAAATCAGAAAATAAGGGTCTATATATTTTTTTAATAATCTCATGACTCTGAAACCAATAGGCTTGTATTTGGAGACATTTTTTCCTCATGATCTTTGAATACTTGAAAAGCATTGTTGTTGAGTTTATATTTTCTGTGTCTCCCTTGTATAACAGTAACACACCACAAACAGCTCAGGAGCCCTGCAAGACCCCACAGTTCCATAATTCAGTCTATTTTAACTTGAGTTCTTGGAATCAGATATACCATGTATATCTATTCTGTGGACAATGAGCATATACAAATCTGAGACATAGGTTTTGAGTCTATTATTTTTGGTGCCATCTGCACAAATGCATGGCACAATTATTTCCCTTCTTATAAATATCATCTGCCTGGGATAAATTGATATTGCTGATGCAGGTTTGTTCAAAGAGTCATAAGAAGAGCTGCAATTCCTTCTTGTTTTCCTTGTGAATTTGAAATGTTGTCTTTCTGCAATTTTTTAAATTTCATCATGTTATTTCCTATATTCCATGTTTTTTATTTAATCATCTCAACACATTGGTCCACTGTGTTCTTGCTGACAGCCCCATCCATTTGACATATGCACTTGTTCTGATTTCCAATTATTTACTTAATAAGAGTATCCTTTTATGAATCTCCATTGCAAGATTATCTCATACATTTCTTAATACTCAAGAGATATTTTGAAATTAATTTCTCCCTGTTCCTAATTTAAAATTTTTATTGTCCCCCTTAAATTCTTTACTAGATGCTAGATTACACCACAAATGCTTTTATTGTTTTCAGAGAAGAGGACCAATGTGCATCCAGATGTGCTTCTGGTTTTTGTATCTCTAAAATCAAACTTGGCTTCACAGAAATGCAAATTGCAGCTATTTCATTTATTTTCACAAATTTTACTTGTGATGCATAAACACACGGAGGCAATATATAAAAATGAAAAGAGACAGCACTTATAAAACCACAGAGGATATTTTATAGATTTTGTAGACCTTGTACCACTCAATCTTAAGCTTGATTCTTAGCTGTACTTCCACAGCAATCCCCATATCACTTGGCCATGGTATGCTTGACCTGAGGTGTAAGGCTTGTAAAAGCTGTGATAAAGATTTCACCCTTCATCATGCAGTTCAGGATTTATTAAGAAACAGGAAGACTTTGGCCATGCGCATTTGTACCATGTTGGTTATTGCAGCAGGCCAGGAATGGGAGACATAAGATCCTGTGCTTTTTCTCTTTTTTATAAAGTCACATAGGTGTCTTGGTTCAGCCCCAGCAACCAAACACCACACAGCCACTTGCTCCCTGCCCCTACAGCAGGAGGGGCAACGAGAAGAGAGCAGTAAGTGGAAAAGTGAGAAAAGGAACTGTGTGGGGGAGGAAAACTGAGAATTAGTTGGGTACTAAACTGCTCAGTCTTGTCAGCACAGGGGCATCCATGAGAATGTCAGGAGGCAGAGCTGAGGCAGCTGGAGCAATGCTGCTGCCAGGAGCTGAGGCACTGCAGAGCCGGACACCTCAGGGCTGGCAGCAGCTGCCTCTGCATTTTCAAGACCACAAGGGTGGATATTAAACTTTGTCATTCACTAAGTGATTACATCCCATTTTAGATCTAGCTTTTCTTAAAGAGTTCAATCAGTGGTGGGTAAGTCTGCATTTTGAGTCATGTGGGGCTGTGCTATCAAAGCTCAGGTGAGGCTTCACAGGAGTCGTAAACTGCTGCTTTGCGTGGCAGGTTGGACCCATTCCCATGTGCTGGCTTTATCAGGAGATATAGGAGTTATGTCCTCTCCAACTGCATACTTGGGCTATGTGTCTGCAGCCCTTGTCTCCACTTGCCAGGAACCCTAAGCACTGCCTGGGGTTTGTATTTCCCTTGAAAAAGCAGAGGATGTGAGCTCCAGCAGAGAGGATTTGCCACAGCATTGCAAGCCCCCTGCTGCCCCAAGACATGGTGTTTCCAGGTATACTGCTCTGCATTCTCACACCAGACTGCAGCTTGGGGCATGAAGATGTAGGGTGACCCAGGCAAACAGTGCATGTGAGCTTATTGAGATGGAAACCCTAAAATGATTGCCATTTATGTATGTATACATACAGCCAGAAGAGGCATATAAAATGGGTAGATGGAAAAGCAGGTCTAGTGAACATGATAAATATTCATCTTGTTTTATTATGCTGGTCATAGAGTTCACAATATTTCCAATCACTATCTATATATTTTTGAGTGTTTTGATTATAAGCCTCTTTTGGACAGAGCATTTCACTTTTTCCATTAGTATAATGTCTGCACTTGGATAGAGATGGAGACAGGAGGAGGAAGCATAATACTTGGCCTTGGAAACCTTAGAACTTCAAAGGCACCTACTGTAATGTCAGATTCTTAATATTAATAACTATGAAACCTATGAAAGGGCAGACTCTTACCCCTACTTCTGCCAATTTGCTCTATTTGTGTAGTTTTCATTCATCTCAGGCAACCCCACTCATCACTTTCCCTGAAGGCTTTCTGCTGGCTGGATTTGTTACTGTCTGAACTACCTGAAATAAAGAGCTTTTATAATCCATTAGGGGTAACTGTTTTTAGAGACTGGCTTCCTTTCCTCTCAGCTTGGCTCCTTTCTCAATTTTATCAGCAAGGCTGCTGGCAGAATTCCTCCTCTTTCTGTTCTACTGTGACTATATGTTAAGGGTGTCTCAATTTTGTCACTTTTCCCAGGCAGTGAATCTTTTCTGATAGACTGAAGTTGAAAAGGTAAGCTGAGACATAATGACAGATCACTTTTGGATAGTTACCCAGAATCACTGGTGCAAAATAAAAATTTTGATCAGACTCTAGCATTAATTCTTAGTGTGTACACATGAAAAAATGTAACACAACAATTTCTCCCTGTGTGAGCATACAGTCAGCAAACAGTCTGACATTTCTATTACGCAAAGGTAAAAAACCCCACAATGTAGCATTTTTTTATTTTATTGCTCCTTATTACCTCTGTTTTCCTAACTGATTTGGGCCTCCAGATCAACAACAACAATAATTTGTAATGAAAAAGAAAATAAGAGTGAAATAAAAGTGAAAAAAACAAGTGATGGAAATGAAAACAATTGCTCACCACCAACCAACCAATGCTGAGAAAATCCTCAAGCAGTGGCCCCCTCATCACTAACCTTCTCTCTAGCTCATCGCTGAGAGAGATGTCACACGGAATGGAATACAGAATTGTAGGATCGTAGAAACATAGAATGCTTTGGGTTGGAAGGGACTTTCAAGATCATCTTGTTACAAACTCCCTACCATGTGCAGGGACATCTTCAAAAGGATTAGGTTACACAGAGCCCCATCCAACCTGGTCTTGAACACCTTTAGGGATGGGGCATCCACAGCTTCTGTGGGCAACCTGATCAGTGCTTCACCACACTCGCAGTAAAGAATTTCTTTCTAATAGCTAATCTAAACCTACTCTTTTTCAGTTTGAAGTCATTCCCCCTTGCGCTGTCACTACACTTCCCTGTAAAAAGTCCCTCTCCAACTTTCTTGTAACCCCCTTGAGGTGCTGAAAGGCCACAAAAAGGTCATTGTGGAGCCTTCTCTTCTCCAGAATAAGCAACACCAACTCTCTTCATCTCTGTGATCTGGATGAACCTCTGTTCTGATTTTGGCTGGGACAGAATAAATTTTATTCACAGTACCTAATGTGGGAAATCAGGAAATCCCTCTTGCTGCCTTGGATGGGCTGAGACCTGGGCAGGGGGCTCGGAGAGCTTGGAATGAAGCCAAAGACCCCTCTGCCTTCAATCTCGAGCCATGGAAACAGTTACCAACTGTATGTGAGGAGTTACAAACCAGGGAAAGTAGAATAAAATGAGTAGCTCATTACTGAGTAGAGAAGTAGAATGTTGAGATTCATATGAGAAGTGTACAGGGGGGTCAAGAAGTGTACAGGGAGGTCAAGATGGAGGAATCTGGGTGTGTACTGCCCTCCTGCCTTCTTCATAGCCTCCATTTTCTTGGTGATGTTGGCACTTGGGGATTGGTTTAAAGTAGAAATACACTAACATAGGTGATAGGTATTGGGAATTAACTGTAAATAATGTCTACGTAGTTTATAGTATAAAAAGATAACACAGGCCCAGGGGCGGGCAGTGTGCCTTGGACTGACCTGCTGAGAGCATCACGGCTGGTCAGGGAGAACAGGTTATAGATAAGAAATAATAAACAACCTTGAGAATGAGAGCCAAGCAGCTTTGACTCTTTCTTGGACCATCTGGCTGTGAAAAAGGACTCTTGGGAACATCCCAGGCCAGGAGAAATCCGAGAGCTAGTATGAGGCTATGTGTCCTCTGTCCGAACATAGCTGGCATTTAAATAAATTAAAAAACTTAGAAACCTGACAGAAACTAAAAAGTAACCACTTCAGTCTTAATGACTCTAATAAAAGGTCCTCACCAAGTATCAAGTCAAGGAGACAAGATGGCACCAAACACCAAAGAGAGAAATCCTGAAATAAACTAGACATTTTTGGCAAGGTAGCCAGTAAAGAAGCAAAATTCGAGGAAAAAGGTAAAAACAGCAATTTGTACCCTAGAAAATTCATAGACCTCAAAAAGATAAAAACTTCATGTTGTGTCAGATTTTCATAAAACTTGTTGCTGAGGAAGTTGCCAAGCATCAGTGCTTCTTGAATTGGTCCTGGATCAGTCCCTGATGTTTCTGTTCACCCTTACCCTGGTTGCTTGCTATTCCTTGCTTCCTCGTTCATTATGTTCATCTCCTTTGCAGGATTTTGGATGTGGCTGAAGCATCACTGTTAAAGGAACATCTTGCAGTGGCCCTTTCCTTGCATGGTTTGTGAAGACTAAACACATGGATTAACGGAAACAGAAGATACATGGATAGATTTGCATGGAATTTGCATGGTACAGCAAATTAACCTTTATATACCACTAGTTAGGCACAACTGACTTTTAAGCCTTTAAAAAATATGTCATTTCTGAAATCAAAACTTTCAAAACTACGCAAACTCTGTAGATGCCAGGTGCAACTATTACCCTTTGCTGTGGAACTGAGCTTTGCTGTGGAACTGAGCTTAGGATCTTAAGCTATAGCTTAACAGAAAGCTCATTTCCTGGAAGAAACCTGGCAAATACCAAACTAGAAGAACTTTCTGTTGCTGACCTGCAGAGAAGCCTACTGGGAAATTTTCATTTGATAGCTTCCACTCCTTGAAGTAGTGTGCTGTGGCTTTTCTCTGTTTAATATATCATCTTTTTAAACTATTATTGCTGCATTTGAAACATAGGACACAGAGGTTCCAATCTTAATCAGGCATCTGATGCTCCGCAACTGTGAAGGGGATAATTTTCAGGAAATTAACGTTTCCAAATTCTGCAGTCAAATATAATTCCTTGTTGAGAGATGTAGTCAGTGTAGCTGCAACTGTGCCATCAAGTACTGGGGATTTGTTGAGGGTCTTGTACCCTTGGCACCTCAGCCATGGGGTGGGAAAGTGTCAGAGTGAATCATTAAAAAAGTAAATTAAATCAGAATGCTAATATTTTTGCTTTTGTAGCAGAAAAGCTGAAAACTGTAAGATAAATACTAGATCCACACTGCATGCAATCTCTTTTAAATTTTTTTTTTTAATTAATAAAACAATCTAATATTTCTAGAGAATCATGAAAAGTGAAGTGTGTAACACTGCTGCAGGTACCAGCTTGTCCGGACAGCTGAAGAAAAATGAACTCACTATATCCTAGACATGCAGGTGCCCATTTTACGTATTTAGGCCATTTTTTACCCAGCCAGACTTCCAAGAACTGAGCCTGTGTTTACTAATGAGCCTCCAAAATGATGATGCATTTATCTGTGAGACAGAAATTCTGCCTGTAAAATCAAACTTTGGACTGAGAAGAGCTTTGAAGAGCTGAAGAGCTGAAGAAGCTCTTCGAAAAGCTGAAGCCACAAAAGTTGCATCTGGAATTGGATATAAAATAGGGAGAAAAGGTGGAAGGTTTCTGTCTCAGATATGTAACCCTTTAACCAAAGTCAGACATTAATCTGGATGGTTTAATAGAGAAGTTGTACAGAAAATAAGCAGTTTAAATTAAATTATTAAAATGGACTTTTTATATGTCATAAATTGGCTACATATGAGGAAAACTGAATTAGCTTATGGTTATTTGTATGTGCCTACTTTGGTTAATGAATGAATTTTACAAATTACTCATATTCCACGTTTTGTCAGAAATACCATCTTTTATTACAATACCTGCAGTCACATGCATACATATTGGTTCAGTAAAAGATATTTTGATTGACTGTTTCCTGGCAATTGACACTAAATTAATTACTTACATCTGTTTACCAATTTCACTTCATTGAGCTAGAAAAGCTATTTCAAGAAGTAAAACAACACTGCTGTTTCCTCTCTCCTTCCCTCCCCATTTTATATAGTCAGGTAGGTTAAAACAGAAAAAAAAAATCTGACAATGAAAAAGTATTGATGTACAACAATTCAAGCTGAATGCATAAAGTACTGTTGGAACTGCTATTCCTGAATAGAAAAGTTATTGAAAATACATTATCTAAAAAAGAATGGCACATAAGAATAACAAAGCCTGATTTTCAGATTTCCAAATGGCTTTATATTGAAAGCAAAACCTGGTCAAATAAATTATGGTCTTGCTGGAATAACTGAGTTAGTATCTTTTACTTATCCATTTTCCTATCAGTAATATGTATATGCTGCCCAAAGTATTAGTATCATGAAGGTTTTTTTGTATGGAGATTCAATAGGGAGAATAAAAGACATTCTATCATTACTGGTGTTGCAAATGATGTCTGGGGGTGAAGATGTTCAACCACCATTTTCTTTGAGTGTTTTGGGGTGATCTCTCATGTCCAGCACCTCCCTTGCTCATCAACATGTGGTTTGAGGTGCTGGGACACCCAGAGGGGCATATTTGGAGAACTAGAATGAAAATTAATTTTAATTCCGCTTTGCAGTACCTTTGCCCATTTGCAAGGCAACACAGACTCATTGTTGATTACTTATTGCAAACAGAAAGGAAAAATATTTAATTTTGAAATGGACGTGTGATTAAGATGCCTGGTCCCTGGTGACCAGCAAAGAGGACATAGCACAGAGTGCATCAAAAAACCTAAGAAATCCAAGCTGTTAGGGACTGACACAGTATAATTAAACTTTACATTCCCTGAAAAGGTATTGGCACAAACTGAGCTCATTAATTCTAAATTAAAGCTTTTATTCTGGCCTGCCTACAACAACCTCCTCTAAAAAGGCTCTGTTTGCTAGATATTCAGGTTGCATTCACACATTTACTGTGTTATAGAAAAAGACTTGACAGATTTTATCACTTTATTACAAATAAAAATTAATATATGTAATTATGTAACCTCCTAAGGAGACCTGATTCTTTGTGATACTGTTCTAATTCTCATGGTGTAAATATGAATGACTTTAGAATTTACATCTAGTATAGTCCTTAGTCTAGCAATTGGCCACACACTGTCCTACATCTGCCAGAGGTGGAAAATCTGCCCAAGAAGTGACTGCAGTAGAATCTGACACAACAGAAACATTATGGAACAGATAATGAGCCCATACTTTAAAGCTGGTTTATACAGTAGAGTGCAGAACAAAAATATCTCTATACATCATTTAAGTATTTTATTTATGCAGGGCTGTTTTAATTACTGTTATACCAGATCTTTAGCCATAGCTCTCAAAGTCTTGTGTAATTTCCCATTATGCTTAGTGAGTATTGCTAGAAGCCACCAAACAAAGGTGATATGAACATAAATAAAACACATTAGGTGCTGCCAGGTTTGTTGTAAGTTGGGCCTAAAAGTATTTTTGGATGAAATGGCAATTTCCTCTGCTTCACCTGAGACCCACAGATTCAGAAGTGAAGTACAGGGCTCAACTCATAAAAAATTAGCCCTTTAGAAGCCATCTGAAATATCTAGTTCCTCGTATTCCCCACAGTGTTGGCTCAGGATATGAATTGCTATCCTTAATAAGGCACCCATATGACTTGACTAAATGTTGCTTTAAATTTGAAATAACTGATGTGGCTCTAATTCTGAATTGCAGCTTTGTTGCTGAGGTTATCAAACTAGTGCCATGACATCTGTGCAGCCACAGTTTCCATTTGCAGACCATCTGCAGCCAATCTGATCAGCTCATGCAGTCACACATTGCTTTATAAACCTTGACCAGCTTAACTGAGGTGGAATAATTGAAGCTAATTTTTGTAGTACAGGCAAGCCTTTGATAGATTTAGAACACTAAGGCTTTACAGCACCATGTAGTTATGCTAGAGGGCACTCATATTTCGTTCTGAGCAGTATCAGAGCTTGCCATTTGTAGAACATGTATCCCCAAAGCGTGGTGCCAACAGTAAATTTCAGGAGTGCTGTGAGGTAGGTGTGTACATACCTGTTTTACAGATGAGGAAACTGAGACAGGAAGCTTAAGGTATTTGACATAGATCACAGCAGGAGTTAAAGGATGTTAAACACAGGTATTAAAGGATGGCACAGCATCCAAGACAACTTGATAATTATTCTCAAAAAAGCCAGCTCATTATATATATGTATCCATACATCTATGTCTGTGCAGATTAATTCTGGATATGAATTTTTATTTTCAAAACTAGTGACCTTGCTTTCTTATTCCAAAATTCTGTATTAAAAAATTGAAGCCTTTAGGAAAAACACATAAAAAGCTGGCTGTCCCTGGCTCTCTAGGGAGAGAAACATAGCTCTTGTCTGCAGTGTCTAAATAGTGACAGAGCATTTAGGGACAAAGGCACAAAGTCATAGAATTGTTTAGGTTGGAAAAGAACTTTGAGTCCAAACATGCATCTTACATTGGCAAGTAGGATGACTTTTACAAGCACATGAACCTCATAGGTCTCACAGTATAAGGTCAGCTTGAGAAATTTTTTTTTTCATATTTCCTGTGCAGCAAGTATTCACTAGACTAAGAATTTCACTCCATTTCCAACCAAGTGTTCAGTGAAGTATTGCAATGACATCTGCAAATATAAGGCATCATGTGATTTTGTCTCCTCCATTTCATGCTGTTACACCTCTCTAAGAAGAGGAACCCTGTCTCTGAAGACGGCTCCTGCAATTGAGAGTTCACAGCTTAGGAAGGAAGTCTGAGTAAGAACAGAAAACGCAAGTGATTTGTCTATGGCAGGATAGAGGCAAAGTTGGTATTGAAGGGGCTTGTACCCAGATGTCAAGACTTCTTGTCTAGACACACTTCTCTGAATGACTCCACCAACCTGCATGTTTTGTGAGATGCTGAAAATCAACAATTTCATTTCCACAGTACGGCTCAATAAATTCTTCACATCTTCCAGAAGTGTCTCTTAAAACTGTTTCATTTTGCTTGCTTCCTGTGATGATTCATATACATTTTAGAAGAATGTTTTCAAAAAGCAAATACACTTCTACTCAACACAGATGGATTCCTGAAAAGTTCTGCTGGTATCTTACAGTGTGGATAGTGAATTTCCCCAAGAGTATACACATGATGAAGGGATGCATGTTAGGACTTACAGAATACACACAGTTTAAACACACGCGGATATCTGTGGCATGAGGGATGAGAGGCAGGGAAAAAAATCAATGTGGGCTTTCCAGAGGAAATGCTGGCTTTATAGAATTGATAACCCTTTCTGAAAACCCTGATCTGCTTCACCCAGGAGACTGTAAGCCTGATTGTCTGTTTTGTCACCCCTCACCCTTGACTCAGTCTATTTTGCTTCATCTAAGATAATGCCATCAACTATGAGAATGCAACTCCTCAGAAAGAGGGAACCAATTCTTCATCAGTCTTGAAAGCTCAGATCTTCTGGAGAACTGAATGATGTGAAATGTTCCTGCATGTTCAGTCCTGTCACCGTATCCAGGAGACTGAACTTGCAATGGGAATATTTAACTGTGAGCATTCTTGGTGTCTCTTTCTGAACAGCTCAATTTTCATTTTCATCATCATCTTCCTCAGATGAAACAAAATCATTCAAGTTTGAGGGGTGACAAAGAGTGCAACGATGACATTTACCTGGTCAAGGTATTGAGAAAACATCCTGGAAATCAATGGACAAGTAGGATGCTGCTGCAGTCCCATCACAAATATGAATTTTCAGAAACCACATGGCAAAATAATAGGCTTTGATATCACTGGTGCCACCCAAATAGGACAACACAGCCATTACCGTGAGTCTTACTTGACCAATAGCAATAAAGAGTTTTGAATAGTTGCTATCAATGAACACCTCATAATAAATTTTAGCTGAAAAAAAGAGGAAAATTTAAATATATTTTTAAGAAAATTACAATCTGCTTAGGGACAATGTGGGCAGGCTGGTTTTGTTGAATAAGGTATAAATTGTGAATCATAGTTGTTCAGCTCTTGTAATAGTCTGGAAGTCTCTTAGGATTTAAAGCAAGCCAAACAACTGACAATCTTGGAGGAATTCAAGTGTGGTTTGATAATATCTGGTTCAACTGACTGAACTGGATCACTCTCACTAGCAATTATGTGTTTCACCAAGCATCTGGAAGCTTCATTGATGTTTATATTTTCCTGCAAATGAAAGAGAAAGAGAGGTTGATTAGTCAATAATAATAAAAACATGTTGCATATTTCCTGTGCATAATTAATTTTTTCTCTCAACAACATCAAAAATTTTCTTACCGTAATAAACAGTTTTCAAAAATTGACTGTGTTAAATAGTGCTTACTGGAGTTTTGAAGTTGGTTAAGCTTTATATATTTTATGATTTATATATCTTTTAAAATATATACAGAGCTGATTTTAAATTACCTCAATCTCTTGGTGATTTGATTGCTTCAATAAACTAAAAAAAAAAAAAATTAAAAAAAATGCCAGAGAGGTGTTGAAGACCAATTCCTGAAGTAAAGCTCCAAAGACAATATTTCACTGCTTGAATAATGGTTACTCATTTCCAAATTGTTAATTACCCACCAGTAATTACAGCCAATCATAGTACTTATTTTTTAAAGCCTTTCCAACAATTTCAAGAATTCTGTATTCAGTGCTCACAATGAAATCTGTGATGGACCAGTTTCATTGAATAAATGATACAATCTCAAATTACTCACAAAACAGTAAAAAGGTTCTGTACAATTTGGAATCCTCCCTTATTTCTTGTTGAGGCTAACTCCAATGCACTGCATCTCCGACGCATTTATTCAGAAGAGATATATCACCAGTGGTTTCATTTGTAGAACAGAAATCCTCACTCTAGGGGTTTAAAATGAAAGCTAAAGCACATCTTTTCCTACATGTGCCTGATATCAACTGCACATTTTACTTTCAGCAGCCCTTACCCGGTTTGTAGAATAAGCAAAGCTGGGACAGCTTGATCAGTGAGACACAGCTCAACACGGCATAGAAAATAAGCAGTAGTACTGAGTAAAGTTTTTGTTTTTTTTTTAAATAACAGCCACCAATATGTTTGGAATGAAAATTCAGGCTTTCTGGTATAAAAGGCACGCTTCTAGTGTAGCTATTGGCATTGATTACTTATTTTACAAGGCAGGAGATAGAAACTTCACTGTAGCTTCAGTCTTCTAGGAAACTGTATCACACAGCCACATACATCCATATGGAAATGCATACCAATATATAGGCATACATTTGTGTATATGCACATACTACTCTTGCTTAGTAAAGAGAATATTTTATTTGCAGCCTAAGATTACCCAGGTTTTCAAGTTGAATCACTGAGTCATAGAATAGTTTTGATTGGAAGGGACATTTAAATGCCATCTAGTCCCAGTTCTTGAGCATGTCCAGGTCCCTCTGGATGGCAATCTGGAACCTGCTGTACTGAGGCCAGAAACTAGCTATAAAAGAAAGAAAAGTGTGTGTTTCAGTAGAGAAGACACATTTATAGGAAAATCAAAAGGTAAAGGAATGGATTCTGTGGGACTGACTTTGTCTAATCCCCTTGAATTCAATGTCAAAACTCCACAAATTCCATTGTCCATCCCTTTGCACCACGGTAAAGGGCTGAAATATGTGGACCTAACTGAAAATGTTAATTAGTGCAAGATTTCACAGGTTTCTTTAATGACATACATGAACTTAATTATTTTGTATGTAAAGAATATCAGTAAGTTGCAACCCTCCAATACTTTAGAAAAGTACATGTTAATGTACATTGTAACTGCTAGAAAGTAATATGGGACTGGGAATCGTCTCTCTACTGAGATGTTAAAATTCTGCTGTATCACATGGCTCTCTCAAACCAGACTAGAAAATTCCTCAAGCATGTACTGAAAACCCTTTTCAGAGCACTGTGAAAAGTTTTTTTTCAGATTAAAAAAAACCCCAGACAATGAAAAATGTCTCTCAGCACTGCTTAGAAAACTGAAGCCAAAACAGGATTGTTAAATGCAGAAAAACAGAAATGTAAAAATCATTGGCATTGTGTTTGTCTTTACTGATGGTAAGGTAAGCATTTCATTTGCCCATGTGCTGCTTCTGGGTTGAAATGGCAGCATGTGTTTATTCAATAAGGTCTTAGGGACTATCTAAGATTCTGCCCAAACTGATTAATGTTCAGATGTATTAACAGCAACCCTCTTTGTCAGAGGCTACCATTTTACAGCATTGGAAAAGGGGGAAGGAACCAAGCCCACAACAGCATAAAATGGGTATATGGGGACAACACTCATCCCTGCTGGTGATAGATGGAAATCCATGTGCCAGACATGAGAAGAAAAAATGCAGAAGAAAATAAATGCTCCAGCCAGTATTAAAACAACAACAACAACAACAATAACAACAACAACAACAAACCCACAAAAAAAACCAAAAAAACCAAAAAAAACCCACAAAAAAAAAAAAAAACAAACACAAAAACAAACAAACAAAAAACAAAACAAAACAAAACAAAACAAAAAAAAACCCAAAAAAACCCACAAAAAAACCCCCACAAAAACCCAAGGAATAAAAAGTCCTGTCCTGAGTCTAGAGACGCAGTTACTCAACTTTAACGTTCATATGAAATGTTTAAGCTGTGTGAATGACAATTTCAGCTGGGGTACAAGGGGAGGAAAAGGAAGGGTGACCCTGGCAGACCGCACAGCTGGTTTTGAGTTTGTGTCTAGCTCCAGCCTGCTCCCGTAGTTCAGATGACAACTGGCACACAGTATGGATGAGAAGTAATATGTGAAGTCACCTGCTGCAAGGAGTCTGTGGTCATGCCAACAAAGCAGCTCCTGCTGTCCCAGATCCCTGCCTTGACCACTTCCTTTCTGTTGCTGCTATTGCCTTTTGTTACAACCTTAATCCTGTGGCATCCTAGACCTGCAGATCAGATGTTGCTGTGTTCTGGTCTGACTAATGAAATATTGATTTCTCCACCTCTCCTCCTATAGTGTGTTTTGCAAAAGAAAAATCTGTATTCTGCTAGGCAGTGATAAAGCTACAGACAGTAGAAGGTGATCTGCTATCCAAACACAGATGTGTAGGGGCCTATTAATTTTAGAGCATGTGAAGTGTTGAGAGGCAATCAAGGGGAGGAAAGAGAAAAAAGAGAAAGTGAAAATCCACTCAAACACAAAGAAACCAACAATCACGGAGCAAGACTGGACAGAGAGGAATAATCACAGACACCCTACTAATGGTATTGAGACATGGAAACTGCCTCAACTATACCTGAAAATAAAATTAATTGTGTTTCAAAAAAGCAAGAAAATGAGTGAGACAGTGGAGTTAAAAAATATCTTTCAGTGGGTCTCTATGTTGAAATGCCATAACTGTCACCTCCCATATGACTTTGTCCTACAAAAGAACACCACAGGAATTGTGATTGCTGAAGTTCAGACTTATTTTTATTTTCTCTTCTCTTCTCTTCTCTTCTCTTCTCTTCTCTTCTCTTCTCTTCTCTTCTCTCTTCCACCTGTAGTGCTTGTTATCCAGCCTCCTCTGAGGCCACGTTTACCTTCACAGTTCTCCAAACACAGGAGACCATCTGTCTCCCTATATTGCTTTTAAGGCTGGCATTACTCAGCACTGCATCTTTGATGTGTTTATCTGGACAGCAGCTTTCTGTGATAGGGAAGTGCTGCTATGGCCATTTGTCAAAAGGAGAAAATGCAGAGCCCCATGAATCCTAGTCCAGCATGGTGGCTAGTTTGAAAGTGGGAGATAGCATAGGATGAAGTCTTCACATGATAAGGTAAGAATGCAACACTTTCTCAGGAAAAGCTCTCTCCCAAGAGAGAGCTTTTACTACAAGGCCAAAAGGATCTTACCCACATTATGGTGTCTTTATCAGTCTTGTATCCTGATTCAGCATGCCAGCCTTTAAAAAAGCCTTTCCCAAGCATCTTGCCTTGCCCTGTCTCCTGAGGTGCCTAGCCTGTTTCTGTGTGGCTCAGTAAGCCCCACTATCTGACACACTATTCCAGTCATGCAAGAGCTGAGTTGTGAATCCATCCCTAAGTGATTTATCCTGCATCAATCTGCCAAAATCTGCCAGAGCAAGGACCTGAACCCTCCTTCTGTGACAATGCCTGACTCCTTGTGCTGGTCTTTCTCCTGGCCTCATCTGGAAGGAATGTAAAAGTGAAAATCAGAACATGCTACTCTTTATTCTATTACCACACAAAACAAGGCAAAGAAAATAACTCTGAGTAATCTCTGAAAACCAGAAAGGAACACTGGAGGACATAAATGAAATGAACATTTGCTTCATAGATCAATCTTATTAAAACACATCCTTTCAAAGGGCAGTTTTATGGAAAGGATAGCAACTGAGGGCAGGGAAAGAGAGCTGCATTATTTAAAACCCTTGAACTTATTGCTATTGGAAATAATGTCTTGTAAGCAACAATCAACTAAAGGGAAAAAAAATACATTATTGAATGTGACTCAAAGCAGTACACAAGCTCAGCAATCGTTTTTGCATTCTGGATTACCTTTCCCCTTATCTGCCATCTCTACTGCAGATGCAGAACGTTAACATTTAGGGCATTCTGTTTTAATATATGAAATAAATTTCCACAGATTAGACTGGCTCTTAGCTCTTTGTAGAAGAATAAAGGCCCTGACAAGTTTAAGGGTCTGTCTCACTTTCAGATTTAAGAACTTTTTGTTTCTTTACCATGCACATATCTTATATTTGTCTATCTGGTTGTTTTCTGATAGAATGCTTTTCCCTTTTTACACTGACAGTTTTATCCTCTTACTGAATCTGATGCTTCTGAGTCTTACCTTGAAAACCAGGGTGAAGAACAGTGTGTATGCAGGCACAGAGTGCTTGGGGAGCTCTAAATCAGTGCTGCCTAGAGACATGACCTTAGACTACTACTGAAGTTGAAGGAAATCGACTTCCCATAAGCAAACATTTACAAATTGTGAAATATTCAGGTATTAGATGGGAGCCTAGTGAGAAGCTCATAGCGTCCACATTTTATTTCCGTACTGCACTAAAATCCTGGAGCAAGGAAATGACTTGAAAGATGCTTTAACCTGCACTTCCCTCGAGCTAGCACTCTGAGGGAATGGCTCCACATGCTCCCTTAGCAGAACTCCCTGGAAACTGCAGGGAAGAGAGCCTTATTAAGATGGTGTGCAGTACTCTTGCAGTGATGTTTCTAGGAAAATGCAGCCATACAAGTCAAAAGCCATCTGGATGCATGAACATGAAATTCATGGATGTGAACTGCTGTGACTGCAACTCTGAGAACAAGATCATTTCTGTGATTGAATTCTTACAGCCGGTTGAATATCCTGTAACAAAATTATTTCACTAAATGACTTTCTGATCTCAGCAATTTTGTGTTTCTCTGAACTTTCAGATTTGGGACAGCACTAAATAATGCATTTCATAAAAGTGATCCAGAGAGCTATAGGACAGCTCTAATACTGATAGGATAATCTGAATCAACTTATTTTAATTACAGGAAACAAACTCTGCAGAGGATTCTGCGCAGTGATTGTACATCTAAAATGAAATCTCCTGCCTTTATTTCTTGCTTTATGGCAGAATCTGAAATATTTTCCAAGACTGTACTGTGAGATTGGTTAGACTTTTTTAAAGTGAATTAGAAAGACAATCTAGGGAGCCACACTTCCCTAACTGGGTCTGGCAGTCTCAAATGGATTGCTTGGATTTAAGTTACCAGATCAGCAGATTAGTTTAGAGTGTCAGCCTAATTCAAATACATGTTCAAACCTTGTTTTTCTTAATGGAAATCAGAACTGCTTATCCCGTTCCTCTGCAAGTCTACTGCACAGCTTGCTTCTTTCATCTTTCATAATAATTGTCCAGTCAAATGAACTGAAGAATCTATGATTTAAACAAGGGCTAGCAGAGTTTGGATTATTCACAGAATTCCCTGGTAAAACAGGAAGTATTCATGTCCTTTCTTTTTGAAAGAAAGGCTGGAACAGATGAGTGAATGACTTTCTGAAGGTAACACAGCAATGGCAAAGAGGACTTTTAATTGCTAGTCCAGGACTTGGGCCCTGTAGGGGGTTGAAACTAGATGATTTTTAAGGTCTTTTCCAACACAATTCATTCTGAATCTATGGTGACACACTATGGACTGCCTGTCAAACAAAAGATAAATAAAGGGCATCTTATTATCCACAATTCTTAGAGGCAGAAAGATTCTATAACACTGTCCTGGTCCAAATAGGATGCATCCAAATAGCCCAGAGACTCAGGCTGCTCATCAGTCTCCAGGCCATGATGCTCAGGAGACAAGGAGCTGTGTGCTTAACCTAGTTTTGTAAAGATTTGAAAAGCACAGCTACCAGCCTTTCTGGGCAATTTGGACAAAACATGAATGTCTTTTAATCTAATTCTGTATTTCTGACAGCAGAATTACAGCAGGGAAAAGAGGAACTCAGTCATAATAACATCACAGCCATGGCCAGTTGTAAGGTATTTCAAATTACTTCTGAATTAGATACTTTCAAGTACATTTAGTTTTGCCTGACTTGTCTGTTTTGCTGCACAAGTTCCATTTCCATTATAAAGTGATAATAGGCTTGAAATTGCTCCTTTTCTAATCCAAGTCAAAAGCTCACCTCTTTGAACTAGGCATGGTGGTGAAAACAGTTTAAAGGCTTGGAAATGTGAATGGAGGTCTCAGCTGCTCTGGCCATGTGCTGGATAATTAAATGTGTGACAAGAAGAAGTAATTCCCTTCCTTTAAAAGAATGAATCTTTTGCAATAGTTGTGGTCATTACATTTATTAAAGAATTTACTATTAAGGGTTGTTTGGTGAATATCTGGGGATGTGCTTCTTAGACTGCAATCAATATGAATGAAGTAAATATGCAGATATAAAAGAGACCAGGCTCACCACAGGATATATGGCAACAGTGTAACTTGTGACTATACTGTGAGGTGGTGCTGCCCAATAAGGCCTTTCTCACATGGAAAACTATCCAAACAAAATCTTTTGTCTTTTTAGGGAGAAGAAGATTGAAAGACGGTTATTTCCTTCAGATTAATGTAAGAATCAAAACTAACACATAAGACTGCATTAGGCGGCTCAAATATTGGAGCTGTTAACTTACAAAAATAGCACCAGGGAATAATACAGTGATTCTTTTTGTTGTAATCTTCCAGTGCTACAGAAAAAAGCTTAAAACCATTGACAGCTTGAAATATGGTAGGTACATATATAGCATGCTATCTTCTGCAAGGCAACCAGAACAAAAATGTTTTTTTTATAAGTAATCACCTTTGTTTTTCCAAAATGCATAAATCATATTCAGTTTGCTCTCACGGCTTTAACTTTTCCAAGCACATCTCCAGAAAACCTCTGGAGATCTAATTATTCCAGGGTACCACAAAAAGAGAGTTATTACTTATTTGAACTGTTAAAACTGCTGGCTGCAATATGATGACTCTTTTGCCCATGTTATTCTGCTTCAGAAGAGTTTCTATTCTCTGTAGCAAACAGAGTTAGTTATTTATTTTTTCCCAAACCCAAGTTCATTACTTATGATGCCCTAGGCTGAAAGAATATCAGACATGTACAATATCCAGAATTCTAAAATAGTAGTTATATTAACTTTTGTTTAGAAAAGGAAGTGTAAGGTTTAGTTTAGAACTTAGACCAAGTGAGGAAATTATTTTGATCTAACTTAGTTTAAATATTGTGATTCTACCATCTTTACTAGAATGACTCTTTGCATAATTTTAAAGTCAGAAGCCTCCAATTCTGGGTGGAAATCAGGTGTGTGGATTGCAGAACAACAGGTCCTAGCCTCTGGTGTATAGCAGCAGAGAATAGTCTGATAACAGCTGTGTGCCCTCAACTCTCACCATTCCCTTCAGAGTGGCTTTTGAAAACAAGTCTTGTCATAGCTGAATATTTTTTTTTCTGTTCCTACATGATTGCATTGTCAGTCTNGCTTTTGGAGTTAAATAATGTAAGAAGAATCTAGATATTTACCATGTCTAGAATAACAGAAAATCTTAATTCTATGCAGCTTAGAGGAACTTGGAAAAATTTCCTCTGTTGTGACTTTTAAAAAATTTATGTCCTTTATACATCTTTTATACTTTCATAGTTCTGCCCCAGACTGGCTCCATCATCATTGTAAAACCCCTCTGTGATCTTTGAAATAATTTTCATATTCATTTTCTGTCATGACCTGCAATGGCCCTTGGCAAAATGAATGTGATTGTCCTTTTTGAGTGGTGGACATGTGCTTGGTGGGGACTGATGTACGGAATTCATGGTACAGATTCCATTCTCATAGTAAAATGTACTTTATCATAAAGAGGAACACTGGATTATCTTGGCCTCACCCAACACAAATCAGAAGATGAGCCACAGACCTGAATACAAACCAGGTGCTGCACATGAAGGAATAGGAAGTACCCTGTTGTGGAGCAAGATAGTTTACACAATTACCTAGACTAAAATTTCTCTCTGTAAATGACATCTTAAGAAACAGTGGCTGGATTTGAGACCCATTTAGTAGAGAAGCAAAGACATTAATTACAAAGACATAATAGAATCATAGAATCATAGATTCATGGAATCATAGAATGGTTT
>WBNO01026458.1:5836-17539 GCA_013400575.1 Peucedramus taeniatus | reverse complement strand
TTACATATAAATATATATATTTATAATGGCATGAATTATAGATTTCTATTTATATATTATAAATTTAAATGATATAATTCTATACATAAACACACGAGTGTAAGGGCACGCTCCCGTTCCCCTGCAGATGGCACCTATGACCTGGCAGATGCCACCTGCCCCTGCCAGGACTCGGTGTCCTGCCACGACTACGCCGAGCTGCAGAGCTTCCAGAGCTTCCAGAGCTTCCAGAGCTTCCAGAGCGACCTGAGCTACGACAACCTGTGGGAGGCGGAGGAGAAGGAGCCGGGCAGCCCCCCCGGGCCCCCTGCCCCGCTCGTCTTCCAGGTCTAGGGGCTGCTCCTGGCAGGAAAAGCCCCCGGGCTCTTCTCCCCTCGGGGTGGGCAGGGAGGAGCCCCGAGCTCTGTTGGGCAGGTACAGGGTTAAATCCCTGCCCTGAGATCTACTCTGGCAGGTACAGGGTTAAACCCCTGCCCCAAATCCCAGTGTGGGAAGGGAGGAGCCCCGAGCTCTGTTGGGCAGGTACAGGGTTAAATCCCTGCCCCGAGCTCTGTAGGGCAGGTTCAGGGTTAAATCCCTGCCCCAAATCCCAGTGTGGGAAGGGAGGAGTCCCGAGCTCTGCTCTGGCAGGTACAGGGTTAAACCCCTGCCCCAAATCCCGGGGTGGACAGGGAAGAGCCCCAAGCTCTGTAGGGCACCCGAGCTCTGCTCTGGCAGGTACAAATCCCAGTGTGGGAAGGGAGGAGTCCCGAGCTCTGCTCTGGCAGGTACAGGGTTAACCCCCTGCCCCAAATCCCGGGGTGGACAGGGAAGAGCCCCAAGCTCTGTAGGGCAGGTACAGGGTTAAACCCCTGCTCCAAATCCCAGTGTGGGAAGAGAGGAGCCCCAAGCTCTGCTCTGGCAGGTACAGGGTTAAACCCCTGCCCCGAGCTCTGCTCCAGCAGGTACAGGGTTAAATCCCTGCCCCAAATCCCAGTGTGGGACAGGAGGAGCCCTGAGCTCTGCTCTGGCAGATATAGGGTTAAATCCCTGCCCCAAATCCCATTATGGGAAGGGAGGAGCCCCGAGCTCTGCTCCGGCAGGTACAGGGTTAAACCCCTGCCCCAAATCCCAGTGTGGGACAGGAGGAGCCCCAAGCTCTGCTCTGGCAGGTACAGGGTTAAACCCCTGCCCCAAATCCCAGTGTGGGCAGGGCAGGGCAGCCCCCGGCTCTGCAGGGCAGGAGGAGCAGTCGTGCCCAGGAAAAACCCGGCTGTGCCCCCGGAAAATCCCACAGCAAAAAGGGTCAGGGTGCCTCGGGTGACGGGACTCGGTGTTAGAGGGAGAACCCAAAAGCTGCTGGGTTTTGGGGTTCCTTTGCACCCTCCCTGAGGATCCCCTGGGAACAGCCAGAGCTTCCCCAGCGAGCTCTGGAGGCTGCCAGGGTGCACGGGGCACTCCTTCCCCATCCTGGCAGCTCATGGGGTCATCCTCCTGTGGGGTCAGAGAGAGGAGGGAGGGGAAAAACCCCAGCCAGGTGTGAGCACTGTGGGGTTTTATTTTCACTTCACCCCAGAAAGGTCCCCTCCTGCCAGAGCTGGCTCCAGAGCTGGTGCCAGTGGAAATGCCAGCTGCTCTGTGCTCCTGGGGGCTCACAGGATTGTCCTTCTGTGGGGTCAGAGGCAGCAACATGGGATGGAGGGGGAAAACCCCAGCCAGGTGTGAGCACTGTGGGGTTTTATTTTCACTTCACCCCAGAAAGGTCCCCTCCTGCCAGAGCTGGCTCCAGAGCTGGTGCCAGTGGAAATGCCAGCTGCTCTGTGCTCCCTGAGGTCTCCCTGCCGAGGAAACCCCAAATCCCCCAAATCAGGGGATCCCTCCTTTCCCCCCAGCCCTGGGCTCACCCCAAACGCTGCCTGTGGCTGTCCAGGCAAGGAGGGGAGAAAATCCCCCAAGGAGAAACTGCAGGGCAGCCAAAGGGACCAGAGCAGGGCCGGGGGGGCTGGGCTGTCCCTGATGTCCCTCTGGAACAGGACAGGACACAAAAAGGGACAGAGTCTCAGGGTTGGGATTTTCCAGCCTCTTGGGCCGGATCCTTTTAGAGGGTCGGCAGCAAATCCAAATATTTTCACCTGAGGCTCCGAATTCTTAACCTTTGTCCCCTGCAGAGGCTGCAAATCAAACCCTCTGCTTCGGATCTTCCTCCAACCATTGGTACTTGAATATCTCCGGGTGTATTTTGGGGTTTTTCGGGAGGTACCCAACAAAGTTTACATGTAAAGGCTGAGCGGGTTCTGTGTATTTAAATGTAAATGTGGCTGAGTTGAGGAGCTGTTGGATTTTTTAGCTGTGGCTGCTGTTCCGTTCTGTAAAACACGTTCAGGAGTGTGTGGTCGTGGAGCTGCTGTTGTTTTCTCTCGGGTTCGCCCTTTTTGGGGAGCATTTGTATCTGATAACCCCCAAAAGATGGATTTATTCTGAACAAAAGTGTGCTAGGGGACACCCCACATGGATTTTGGGGGTCACCATCCTATTTTAGCTGACTTGCAACAGCAACACCTGCAGTGACTGAAGAGAGGGGAGATCCCCTCGCTGTTGATATTAAAGTTCCCTGTGGATTTCTGTGAGATTGGACAATCCCAATGTGCATCCCCTGGGGTCATTTCCCTCTCTTTGCCATCCCCTGCTTTCATGGAGGTGAATTTTTGCCCTCACTGCTGCCCTGAGGGCTCTGTCCAGGATTTCAGACTCCTGAGTGTCTCCAGCTCAGGTCAGGCTCCTGCTATCCCTTAATCCTCAGCCAAAATCTCCCCAGGGTTTCCCAGGACCTGGGTTTGGGTTTTCCTTATTCGGATGCTGGTCCAGGGGCGTTTGTGGCTGTAAAAACTCCCCCCCTCCTGCTTTTCCTCCAACACATTTCTCAGCAGATTCAGGATTGTAAAATCTGTTTATTTAGAGCGGCAGCAGCTCTGCCTGGGTTGCACTGAGATGGAAATTGGTACCTGCAAACACAAAAATCCCTTCAGTCCCCACCACTGCACCCTCCTTCCCCTGCCTGCAGCAACCTTGGATTTCTCTCTGCTCTCTGGTTTTTAAGCCACAATTCCAAACTTTTTTTTTTTTTCCCCCTCAAAAAATAAACAGCGAAATTTAGGGGGGAAAAAAAATCAGCAGAAAGTGGAGCTTGTAACCTGCTCCTTTGGCTTTGGGAGAAATTCTCCGGCAGACAGCGCAGGGTGCAGCAGCAACCAGCCCGTTCCTGTATTTTTATTATCTTTACGATTTGAGAGCCGGAGTTTGGGAAGGAGCCGCCCCTCCCTTCCCGAGGATGCTCGGGAGCCGCTCCGGGCGTCGCTGAGCAACTCCCGAGTTGGGAGAATCCACCAAAATCTGCGAGGGCCGGAGCGATCCGAGCTTCTGCCGCCCCTGCCCTGCCCTGCCGGGCTGGCCCCGCACCGAGCCCGAGCCCCTCGGGGGGCGGGGGTCCCGCAGAAAGTGCCAAGGGAGCTCTGCTGCGGTGTCGGCAGCCAGGGGAGGGAAATCAGAGGGAAGGGGAAATCAGAATCGAGAGGGAAGGGAAATTCAGAGGGAAGGGAAAATCAAAATCGAGAGGGAAGGGAAATTCAGAGGGAAGGAAAATTCAGAGTGAAGGAAAAATCAGTGGGAAGAAGAAATCAGAGTGAAAAAGAAACCAGAATGAAGGAAAATTCCGAGTGAAGAAAAATTCCGAGGGAAGGAAAATTCAGAGTGAAGAAGAAAGAGTGAAGAAGAAATCAGAGGGAAGGAAAATTCAGAGTGAATAAAAATTTAGAGGGAAGGAAAAATCAGAGTGAAGAAGAAATCAGAGTGAAGGAAAAATCAGAGGGAAGAAGAAATCAGAGTGAAAAAGAAATCAGAATGAAGGAAAATTCAGAGTGAAGAAGAAATCAGAGGGAAGAAAAAATCCGAGGAAAGGAAAATTCAGAGTGAAGAAAAAATCAAAGGGAAGAAAAAATCCGAGGAAAGGAAAATTCAGAGTGAAGAAAAAATCAAAGGGAAGAAAAAATCCGAAGAAAGGAAAATTCAGAGTGAAGAAAAAATCAAAGTGAAGGAGAAATCAGAATGAAGGAAAATTCAGAGTGAAGAAGAAATCAGAGTGAAGGAAAATTCAGAGTGAAGGAGAATTCCCAGGGAAGGAGAATTCCAGTGAAGGAGAATTCCGAGGGAAGGAGAATTCCGAGGGAAGGAGAATTCCAGTGAAGGAGAATTCCCAGGGAAGGAGCTCTGGCGGCCAAAGGCATTCCCGGGACAAGGGGGAGAGGCTCCCCTGGGTGTCCTGCGGGATCAGACACGGGGCCGCTCCTCGGGCCGCACCTGCCTGACTTTTTCATGCGCCTGGCACTGCCGAGGTGTCAGATGAGGGAGCTACGTGCGGGGACAGCGAGGGACGGGCGGGTGGCAGCGCTCCCAGCGCGGCCCCGGGCACGCAGGATGCGCGGAAAGGTCGCCGAGGTTGCCCCGGGCGAGGTGCGAGGTCCTGGCCGCCCTCAGGAGGGCAAAACCCCTCGGTCCTGGCAGCTTTTCTCTAGGAGAAATCCTCGGGTATATTGAATTTGTGAGGTTTAATCTCCGTTTGGGCCGCGGACAAAAATCCCAGGCGGGCTTGGCCTCGCTGTGAGGCAGAGGAGAGAGCTGGAAAGGTCAGAGAATAAAGCCAGCATGGAAATTTCAGGCGGCTGTGCTCCCTGCTGGAGCGTGGCAGAGGCTCCCAGATCCCCCGAGAGCAGCAGGACCTTTCAGTAATTCCTGCAGGCAGCTGAGAGCCTCCAGCCCCTGAAATATGAAATATTCATCACATCCTCTCCTTCCAGGGCGGATCAAAGCGGGCTGGAGAGCACCCGGGAGCTGCTGGCACCTCTCTGGGTGCCACCTCCTGCTGGCACCCCGGGGCCGAGCTCTGAAGGGTCACACACCAAATATCACAGGCAGCAAAGGGTGACAGGCACCTCCTGTCACCCCCAGGGCCCTCCTGGGAGCAGCACTGGGGTGGAGGCAGGGAGAGAGGGGGGTATTCCCCCTTCGGAGGGGAAAATTCGGGGGGTCCAAGCTTTCCTGCTCAGGGCCAGGCAGGAGTGACTGTCCCCACCCCGAGGGACTCCTCCTGCAAAGCTCCCCTAAGGGCTCCCCGCAGACAGAGGGCTGGACACAGGGGTAGTAAACGAGACAGAACTTTATTAGAAGCTTCCAGCACATTCCATCTGCTCGGCTCCTCCACCTCAGCCCTCTCAGGGGGAGCTCAGGCCATCCCCGACTGCCAGCCCCATTCTCCTCTCAGCAATAACCCACGGCCACCCTCGGCACAAGAAACCTCCCCTCGCTGCTGTCACCTCACAGACACACGGCAGAGCCCCCGTGGGCCACGATGCTGCCACCAGCCTGGTGAGGGGAGGAAATTCCTCCTGGAAAATGCCCTGCAGAGCTGAGGGAGGCCCTGGGGAGAGGGGGAAACGGGACCATTTCATTCCCCCCCACTCCTCAGCCCCACAGCTTCCACCCTCCTCTCCCCCAGCCCCACAGCTTCCACCCTCCTCTCCCCCAGCCAGCTTCGCCTCTCTAGGATGGGAAGCCCAAAAGGAAAGCGATCAAATATTCAATCAAAAATTCAACCATAAGTATTTCCCTGCTGATCGGCTCAGCCAAACCTGCCCACCTCCTCCTCCAACATCCTCCTGCCCTCTTTCCCGAGACTTCCCCAGGCTCAGCCCCACCCGGGGCTGCGGCACAAACCCGATCCCCGAGCAGCGAAATCCGAGAGGATGAATCCTCCCGGAGCGGCCCTGGCAGCGCTGGGCTGTGCCCTGGCAGCGCCTCCCGCATCCCCCCGGCTCCAGGCCCTTCCCAAAGCTCCTCCGCAGCCATCCCGGCTCTTCTGCGGGGATGAAACACTTCCCTGCTTCCTGCGTGCCCCCCTCTGCCAGCCCAGCGCCTGGCGGGTGGCTCCGGCGGGGAGGAGGGACCAGCGGAGCGGCCACCAGGGCAGTGCCAGCCCTGTCCCGTGCTGTCCCGTGCTGTCCCGTGCTGTCCTACCGTCAGTTCCCGTCGCCGGGAGGGTCCCGCTGCCAGTGCCATCCCGTCCCACCGCCAGTGCCATCCTGTCCCACCGCCTGTGCCATCCTGTCCCGCCGCCTGTGCCATCCTGTCCCGCCGCCAGTGCCATCCTGTCCCACCGCCTGTGCCATCCTGTCCCGCCGGGGATGGGGCCGGGGAAGCTCTCGGGGCTTCTCCCGCTGTCCAGAACAAATCCCCGGCCCCGGGCAGCGGCTCCGGCGTGGCAGGGGTTAAGTCCGGGGGTGCCCTTCCCTGACCTGCCTTCGGAAGTAGCGGATGGCCGAGAGGGTGCCAAAGCTCGCCAGGAACACTGGAAAAGAGCCCAAGACGTTCCCACAGTGACCCCGGCTGCTCCTCCCAGCCGTGGGGTCCCACCCTGCCCTGTGGGACACTGGGGGTCCCTCCTCGCCCTCCCCCTGTCCCCTCCTCGCCCTCCCCCTGTCCCCTCCTGCCTCTGGTTTGCGTCCCCAACCCGTGGAATTTGCTCCCAGCTGCCCACAGCCTGGCTGGGCACATCCAGCCCCGGAGTTTGGGGCATGGGGACGCCCCCATCCCATAAAAAAGGGCTGGTTTTAAGGGGATGCTCAATAGGTGAAGTGCAGTGGTTGGATCCAGAGATCCAGAGGGATTTTTAATGGGTTTTCCTGGGTGGGTACCCAGATCTGGATGGGGATTTCATGGATTGGTTGGAGTCACGGTTTGGGTGGAGATTTGATTTTGGATGAGAAAGACACACAAGGGAAATCCCACCAGGGCTTCAGGACAGCACCTTCTTTTCCTGCTTGTTTGGACCAAAAGAATGCCAAGAAAAATCCCATTTTGGGGATTTTTTGGTCCCAGCCAAAAGCAGAAAATATCCAAATCCCCCCCAAAAAAAATGTAGGGCCACAAGAAATAACCAGTGGGGGTGAAACACAAACCAAGCCCTGCTCTGCACTTGCACCCAGTGGTTTGGATTTGGTTTATAAGGGACGTTAATTCCCTCGATTCCCAAGCAAAACCAGGAATCCAAACCGTGTTTTTGGAGCCCACACTCCAAACTCAGACTGGGTTTTGATTTCTGTGCCAGAGGAACATCAACTCAGCTCGTCAGAAACCCAAAGGCCCGGAGAGAACGGCTGCTCCGGGGAGCGGAGCCTCTCCCGCCTCCCTCCTCCCAGGTTATTCCATCCCGGGCACGAGGGACGTGTCCCCCTTTCCACACCTGTCCCGGGGCCACCTCCTCCATCCCAAAAGCTCAGCAGGACGGGGGAGAAGCCAGGAGCTGCTGGTGGTGACGGCAGAGAGCAGCCTGAGCTCAGGAGCTATTCCCAGCCCGCGGTGTCAGCTTCCTGCTGACCTTAGCAGGGAACATTCCCGGCCTGGGAGAGCAGCAGGAAGCCTTGATCCAGGCATTTGTCCCCATGGAATGGGATCTGTGGGGCAGGGATGGGGAATGCTGCTCTGGAAGGGCTCTGCAGGGCAGGGATTGGGAATGCTGCCCTGGAAGGGCTCTCCAGGCTGTACCCAGGAATTGGGAATGCTGCTCTGGAAGGGTTCTCCAGGCTGCACCCAGGGCAGGAATTGGGAATGCTGCTCTGGAAGGGTTCTCCAGGCTGTACCCAGGGCAGGAATCAGGAATGCTGCTCTGGAAGGGCTCTGCAGGCTGTACCCAGGAATTGGGAATGCTGCTCTGGAAGGGCTCTCCAGGCTGTATCCAGGGCAGGAATCAGGAATGCTGCTCTGGAAGGGCTCTCCAGGCTGCACCCAGAGATTGGGAATGCCGCTCTCCCTGCTCATCCAGCCATCCCCACTCCTGTGGGATTCTGTGAATTTGTGTTTCCTCTCTCCCCACCAGCTTCCAGGTGCTGGGGAAGGAGGGGATCCCACAGATCTCCAGGGAATTGCAGGACTCACTGCAGGAGGATGATGGGGAGAAGATTAAACCTCTTCCTCCTCTTTGGGGAGAAGATTAAACCTTCTGAGCACCTCAGGAAAAACGGGAATTTTGGTGCTGGGTGAGGGTTTAATCTCAACTTTGGCCCAGGACAAAAAATCCCAGGCAGGCCTGGCCTTGCTGCCAGGCCAATTTTGTTGGGAATTTTGTTCCAGGTGGGACGAGGGAATCTAAACCTGCTCACTGCAGGTCCTAAGGAAGTCCTGCCAAACTGAGCCCTGTCAGGGGCTGGATGGAGCCTTTCCCTTTCTTTCGTAGGGAAAGCACAAAAAACAGGGGCAGGAAGCTCAGAGGAGAGCGAAGGCACGGAAACGACTTCGGACCACCGGGAAGAGTCTGCGCTTCCCCGCGGGCAGCTGAAGGTATAAATATCCCACTTTTCCTCCCTGCCAGGCCCTTCCCAGCCCTCTCCAGGCGGGCACTGTACGTACTGGTCTTCCAGGCATCCGGAGCCTGCAGGTCAGATGTCTTGACGGCCCAGGAGGCGAAGGCGCAGAAGACGAGGCACATGTCCTTGTGGCTCAGCACCCGGGGGTCCTCTGCTGGCCCTGCCACGAGAGGAGCACGAGGTCTGCGGGCACCGTGCCACCTCCTGTGCCACCCCTCCCCTCCCTCTGCGACAGCAAATCCCCGCGAAATCGTCCCTGAGGGAGTTTTGGCACCTCCTGTGCCACCTCTGGTGACAGCAAATCCCCGGTGAAATCATCCCTGGGGGTGTTTTGGGATCAGGGGGCTCAGAGGGGTCTGTGTGAAATCATCCCTGGGGGTGTTTTGGGATCAGGGGGCTCAGAGGGGTCTCTGTGAAATCATCCCTGGGGGTGTTTTGGGATTTTGGGATCAGGGGGCTCAGAGGGGTCCCTGTGAAATCATCCCTGGGGGTGTTTTGGGATTTTGGGATCAGGGGGCTCAGAGGGGTCTCTGTGAAATCATCCCTGGGGGTGTTTTGGGGCTGGGGTGGCTCAGAGGGGTCTGTGCGTTCCCAAAGGACAGTGGCACATTTGTCACCCCCTCTCAGTCCTACACTTTGTTAAAAACCCCAAGGGAGTGTTTGTTCATCCACCCCAGGCTCCCTGCAGATCTCCCCAGCTCTCCGTGGTGCCTGGAATGGGGTCTGGGGAGCAGATTTGGGACAGAGCAGTTCCTGGGGGCACAGGCAAGGTCCCCTTCCTGTCACCTGTGTCCCCAGCAGCTCCAGGACAGCATCTGAGAGTGCCCAGTGTCCCTCTGGGCATCCCAGCCCACTCCTGCCTCCTCCAGGGATGGAGACATCCCCGAGTGCTCTGCAGTCCCTGCACAGCTTGCAGGAGCATCTCCAGATCAGCTTCTTCTTGCTCCTGCCCATTTGATCAGGCTTTTAATTAAAGCTGCCTGATTAATTAGCTGTGACCACCTCAAAGGGGTTTTTCTCCGTGCGAACAGACTGGAAGCTCGGGTTTGAGGCTCCCTTTGGGACAGCTCCCTCATTGCTTGGGTTTAATATTAACTCTGGGGCTCTGAGCATCATTTAAGCTCAAAGACAAACCCTGCCTGTCCTGATCAAACCCCCCTTAATTCCCGTCTCCCTCAGCTGCCCCCAGCAGCAGGCGATGTTCAGGTGACCTCTGAGGTCCCCAGAGGGTGTTTTTCTGCTCAGGGTGGCTTTTACAGCCCCACACTCCCTGTCCATGCTGGGGGACCTGGCCAGGAGCACTGGCTTGGCACGGGGACAGAGAGGGACATCTCAAAGAGAGCACAGGGACAGAGAGAGGGACATCCCAAAGAGAGCACAGGGACAGAGAGGGACATCCCAAAGAGAGCACAGGGACAGAGAGAGGGAGATCCCAAAGAGAGCACAGGGACAGAGAGGGACATCCCAAAGAGAGCACAGGGACAGAGAGGGACATCCCAAAGAGAGCACAGGGACAGAGAGAGGGAGATCCCAAAGAGAGCACAGGGACAGAGAGAGGGAGATCCCAAAGAGAGCACAGGGACAGAGGGAACATCCCAAGGGAGAGCCCCAGGGGACAGAGAGAGGGACATCCCAAGGGAGACCCTAAGGGTACAGAGGGAACATCCCAAAGAGAGCCTGAGGGGACAGGGGGAACACCCCAAGGGAGAGCCCCAGGGCACAGAGAGAACACCCCAAGGGACAGCCAGGGTGACACATCCTGGGACAGGTCCCTGCAGGGGACAATGGGATTTACCTCTCAGTGCCAGGGCCGTGTCTGCATCTTCTGGCCACACCTGGGCTCCTCCCAGTGGGACCAGGGCGAGCTCCTCTCCAGATCTTCTGGGCACCAGGGCCTGGGAGGTCGGGGCTTGGCCTCCTCCCAGCTGGACCTGCCTCTGCAGCAGGGAGCTCAAAGCCCTCACAGCTTTCTTCACCTCGGAGGCCGGAGCCATGGAGAAAATCCCTCTCCAGCCCATCCTGTTGGGGGCTGGCTCTGGGAAGAAGCGTTCATGCACGTCAGGGACCGAGATCAGCACGGTGTCCTCGCCTGGGGCAGAGCTGGGAGCCTCCCTGTGCAGCCCAGGGTGCTCCAAGCCTCTGAGCTTCTTTCTTTTCCTGTCTTTAGCTTTGCCTTTTTTCCTGCTTCCTTCTGGCTCGGTGAAAAAGTACTCGTAGAGTTCTGGCCAGGAGATGTCCCTGTGCAGGGGGGATCTGCGTCCCTCCAGGGAGCTGCCCAGCTCCTCCTCCTCCTCCTCCTGGGAATCGCAGAACAGGTACTCGTACATCTCGGGCCACGTCACGTCCAGGGAGTTGGGCTTGCCAGGGGCCCCATCGGGCAAGCACAGCGGGCTCACGGCCCTGGGGAGCTCAGCTGCAGCTTCCCAAGGGATCCCGGCCCCGGGAACCGCGGGGATCCCGGCAGGCTCGCACGGGATCTCAATGGCAGGGATCCTGGGGATCTCGGCTGCAGGGATCCTGGGGATCTCAATGGCAGGGCTCCTGGGGATCCCTGCTGCAGGCTCCCAGGGAATCCCCACTGCAGGAATCTTGGGGATCTCAATGGCAGGAATCCTGGGGATCCCCACTGCAGGAATCCTGGGGATCCCAGCTGCAGGCTCCCAAGGGATTTCAGGTTTCCTGGGAATCACAGCTGCAGGCTCCCAAGGGATCCCAGCTGCAGGAGCCTCAGGGATCTCTGAGGGCTTCCTGGGGATCTCAGCTGCAGGAATCCCAGGGGTCCCAGCTGCAGGATCTCCAGGGATCCCAGCTGCAGGAGCCTCAGGGATCTCTGAGGGCTTCCTGGGGATCTCAGCAGCAGAAATCCCAGGGATCCCAGCTGCAGGAATTCCAGGGATCCCAGCTGCAGGCTCTCCAGGGATCCCAGCTGCAGGAACTCCAGGGGTCCCAGCTGCAGGATCTCCAGGGATCTCAGCTGCAGGATCTCCAGGGATCCCAGCTGCAGGCTCTCTCCCAGCGCCCTCAGCAGCATTCCCTCCAAACGCTGCCGCGCTCCCGGGCTGGAGAGGCTTCCCCGGCATCTCCTGGCTCGCCTCTCCCGCAGGAGCCGCGGCTCCTTCGCCAGGGACCACCGGGACACTGTCACGTCCGCCCGAGCCACCGGCCTGCGCTGCCTTTGGGGACTTGGTGGCCTTTGTCTTGCCCGGGGACTGCGGCCCCGGCTCCTTCCCGCGGGGCTTCGGGGGAGCGGCCCCGGCATCGCCGCCGTCCGCGCCGGGCCCGGGCACCGCCCGCTTGTTCTCCGCCGCCTCCT
>WBNO01026457.1:359-15603 GCA_013400575.1 Peucedramus taeniatus | reverse complement strand
AAAAACATACAAAACACAATACAACGTGTTTAGTGATTGTTGTACTACTTCAGTAGCATCTTACAACTCAAAAAATAATGCAATTCCATTTATTTTATTGAAAGTCTGAAATATTTATAATTTTCCCATTGAAACTGTCATATCCAGTCAAAACTACTTGTTCTTTTAGAATACTACAAAATAATTTTGAAATATCTACTTCTCACACGTGAGGTTCTTTCCCACATTTCTATTAGAAGCAGTTCTCAATCAGTCAGTAGCATGAAAGAAGAAATCCTTTCCATCTAATTGAATGCATATGGCTAAATACCATGACACAGCTTCATACACACTGGATTAAACTACTTCTATCTCAATGGCAGCAAGCCAATCCCTCTGAACAGCCAAAAAAAACCCCATGAAAAGCTACACAGTCTGGTTCTGAATAGTACTTAAAATATACTTTTTTGACTATGGTAAGGAATAGAAAGATAATTCAAGAACTAAACTGTTTCACAGTGAAGTTTACCCGCAATAAATATCTTCTTAATAGATGTGTCATACCATCCCTCCCAAGGGATATTTGCAGTGCCAACCACACCCGTTTCTGTTTCTGCTTTTCCCTAAGGAATTGCCTGCTGAGTTCAAAACCACTATCGTCTTTTCTAAGGCTAGGACCGTAACTCTGACATTATTCAGACAATACTCCTAAATGCAAGTGCACAATCAACTACAAAGACAAGTATCAGAGATAAATGGGATATTTATGTGATTGATGACAAACAAAGTTGGGTGATAATTCTTGCAGGTTGTGTGTAACAACTTTTTGTTTTTTATTCACCACTCCAAGGTATTGTTATTGTCTGTGTAGAAGAAAACAAAAGAGAAAAAGAAATTTATCTAGATTCAAAATGATCTTTATATTTAGATCTGAAATACCTGGATACATTAATATTCACAGAAGGAAATGCATGAAGCCTCTATAGCAATACTAACCTGACCTGACTTTCAAAACTTAGAAAATTTAAAAATATGTAAATTAAGGAAGATTAGCCAATTTTTCACATTCTTCTTCAGAATGTAAAATATTCTAGTGTGCTTTCTCTGGTTTTTCTTGACTTCTGTGAGAGTGAGAGAGTGAGAAAGACTAAAAGAAAGGGAGGGAGTCAGGCAGAGGGAGTGGGACAAGGTGAAGAAGAGGGAGAGGTAATTAATTTATTGAAAAAGAAAAGTAGTTTAGAAAATTAATTTGACTTTAGAAGTATGAACAGTCTTTGTGTGATATTTTCAAGGAGATGGAAGTTGGTTTTAGTCTTGAGCATCCAGTTGACTCTAGCAGGGATCCTAAAATTTTCTAGCTACCCATCAAGTGTGCATGTATATAGCAAACGAATCTTCCAATAACTGACTGAATTCTGAGGAAAAAGGAAAAAAAGCCTAATAAGAACTGCATTTTTTATCCTACCAAGGAAACAAATTGCACCTGTAATGGGAAGAAGTGCTGACATAACATGCAATGAAAGACAAAAACCCAAAAAGTAGCTCTCAAAGTTGTGTTAAGATCCACGTATCTTGCTGTTTACTTATACCCTGTGAACAACTGTCGTCATTCAATAATGTTGCATAAGTAAGTGGGGTATTTAAGGCCTCAATCTGTACCAGCGCTCTAATGAGCTGAAGAAACTCCATGCAGAAATGAGGTATTCTTGATTTCAACAAGCACATTTGCTGTTTGAGATACAGAGATACAGACTGTCAAAGGAATTTAGCAGGTAACATAAATTTGTCCAAAAATACACAAATAGAAAAAAAAGTAAAAAACAAATCAAGGACAAATATTTTGAACTATCTCTAAAAGACGAGATGAACATGTTTCTGCTGAACACTATGAACAAAAAAAGATATTCTGAACCATGTTCATGTGCTCCAATTTCTCATTTTTATGTTCTGTAGCTTTCATCAAATTAAACTCTAGTTTTATAAGGAAAATCCAGGAAACTGTCTGATTATGATAGCTAACCCAGCCAATTTGATTGGACAACAGTAAAAGTCTTGACTTACACAATGTAAAAATCCTCTTTCTGAGGATTTTCTGCTCAATATCTGAGAACACTGGATTTATACATATTAAATAATTTATTGTATCTGATCCAAATATTTGATATTTGCCGTCATTAAGAGGAAAACATTCCTTCTGCAATTTTTTCTCTTACTAGCACTTCTGCGATTTTAATTTCCATGTTGCATTTTATATGCAACGAATAATTTTCTCTAGTAATAATTTTTGTGTTTCGGTTATTATAGTATTTAGTATGGTATCGGTTCCATCAGTAACATTATAAAAGAGAGAACACCACAGTACATTGATAGCGCATTAACATATAGATTAAAGACAATTTAGTCTTTTCAGAATGTGCGTAATGTGCATTTATTCACAGCTACATACTTTCAGCTAGCAGAAAATTTAGGATGACTATAAAGCTAAACCAAACAAGTGGCTTGTGAGGTGTTTCATGGAACTTTTCATTATAAACTGTTTCTGAAAGCCATTAGGTAACAGTCATTATTACACTAACTTTGTAAACAATAATATGTAACAGTTTGTAAAAACCAGAATTAAAAAATCCATTTTTGCTATCTTTAGGTTTTGCTTTTTTTCCAAGTTATATTAATGAGTAGTTCAATACCTCCTTGAATTCAGGCTGGTAAGATTTATTTTCCTAAATACCTTTGTATAATACATAACCTAAAACTTGTATAATACAAAGTGCTGAGCATAACACTTTAAATAATTCCTCTCCCAAAGCAATCGTATTTTTTGTAGACATAAAATAAAATATTGCTTTTTTATAAACACAGTGTTGAACAAGAGGAATAATTATAATTTGGCAGGGATTTACTATCTTCAAAGGCCTATATTACTTAATTTTCTTCAGGCTTTCTCTTTTGTGCACAATAATTTCAAGGAGAAATACAAAAATAAAAACCTCTGTTGCTACAGTATATTTTTGCATATTAGCACATGATCAAAGTACGTATTAGGCTGGTGTGGTTGAAGCACTTATTGATACACATGTCTGACTGTGCTAGAATTGACTCATTTATTAGTCTCAGCTTGCAGACACTTAGGCAATCATGCAGACTTTCCTGACTTGAGTTCATATATTGATTTCATGCAAGCAATATTATTAACACTAGGACCCCATGAATCAGAAAGGCAAGTCACAAGCAACAATGTCATGTCATTTCCATGTCAATAATCCAAATCAAATAATCCCTAATATGTTTAAATCTCTCTTTGAAAGAGAAGTCATTGTTTAATTTGTTTTGTTAATTATAAGAAAGGGAAGCTACTCTCAAAAGAGGGTACACAGGAGAGTGCATGCAAAACCACCTAAAGAAATTACATTACACCCAAGTGAGGATCCCACAGAAACTCTACAAAAAGTGCAATCATAGATCTAAATAAGATCATAAAAAACCCAACAGAACTAAAAATACTAGATGGAGAATTCATCAATTCCTGGAAAAAATGATAATTAAAAAAACTGACAGAAAAATATTTAATACCTAATTTCCTACTCTGTGAAAGAATAGATCAGCAGATTTCCAAATAAAATGCTTAATTGACAGACTAGACACAAATAAACATAGCTGAAGGTTTTATCACTTTGATGAAATTCTGAATGTGTACCTACTTGTACCCTGGTGCATGTAAATATGAAGTCCTCCCTATATTTTCCAATTATTTTGAATGGTTTCTGGAATTGCAGGGTGTTAATGGTTCCATATCCCAGTAAACCTAAGTAAATTCCTAGTGTGAATCATATATCATACGCCAAACATATTTTTCCTGGTGCTATGAAAATAAATAAAAAGAAGGTGTATCAGTGTTTAAGTCCCAAAGGCATCTAACAGAATGAGGAAAATAGTACTGAATTGGATGGTGATTGCATTAGATTGATCTTCCCAGGGGAAAAAAAAAAAANNNNTCATAAAGGTCCTCCAAATGATGAGCTCTCTGCTGCTCCTCATTGTTCTATCCTTCCTACTGCCTTAATATCCAGTGTTAACTAGTTTTGTTCATAAACTACTCTATTCTTAGCATATTTTGGTTTGGGCTGGGCACCTTTTCATTTTTGTGGGGGATACATACACGTATGAGTGTGTGTGTGTGTATAACAAGATTAATTAACACCATCTAGATTTTTTTGATCTCCCAATATAAATTACACTCTATTAAGTAAATATTGTATCAAGACTAACCTTCAAAGAAGGGCTGACCTAACGTACACCATCCTCCTTATTCTCTTCTTTACCAAGTCAGAGAAAAAAAATCTTTAGTTAGTTTCTTCGCTTAATTTGAATTCAGATCTTTTGTTTCTTTCCTGTGCGGGTCACCAAGCCTCCAATCAATGTTCCAATCAACAGGCTATCCAAAGAAGTTGAGGAGTCTCCTTCCCTGATATTTGAAAGCCATCTGGACACAATCTTCAATAAGGTTTTCCAGGGGACTCTGCACAAACAGGGAGGTTGGACTAGATGGCCTCCAGTGGAGCCCTCCAAATTTAATCAGAGATTCTGGATTCAGTGATTAATGAGTTGTGAAAACATAAGAAAGGTTAAAAGAAAGCTTTTTTTATTCATCAATGCTCTGTTATATAGAGCTGAAATTTGCACTGCATTATAGAAAAGAAATATATACAATGAAAGAAATCAATTTTGATGACAGGTTGGTTTAATAGAGTGTGCTTTCCTGTATGTGATAAAGAATTTGAAAATGAGAGTATGGATCTGCAATCTGTCTCCTGTTTATTTTATCTGACTATTCTTTGCCTATTATGGAGGAAAATACCATATTTATCTTTACTTGAATAGGAAAATCATACAGAATTTACACACTTCCTTAGCATTTTTTAGAACATAGAAATAAAAAAAAACTGAAATAACACAACAAACAAAAAAATCCCCAACCAAACTAACAACCCCCCAAAAAAAAAACAACACCCAAAGAAACAAAATAGAAAGATACCAAGAAACACATAAAAAAACAAAAACACTTATTGTACAATGTACAATTGTACAATTATTATGTACAATGTCAATCAGTCCAGTAAGTTAGGAGGAAATATGGACAAAGACAGGAAAGACATTTCTTGATGAATTAACAGATCCAAAGAAGAGGAATTGATGGAGACAAGGAGTAAATTTTAACATGCTCTTATTGGAGAATCAGAAACCATGAAAATTTTACTTCAGCCTATGTAAAGGATTTTGCAGCAATGCTTTGTTACTGGCATTCAAATTTTAACATTTTGCTTAAACTACCTTGTTAGGGCAATGAAACAGCAAGTACCCCATGCCAAGTATTTTCCATTGTGTCTAATAATACAAGAATAGCACAGGATTTTGAGCAGACAATTTGGCTTTGGGCAGACATTTGGTAAACCAAGAAATGCAACTGTCAAAAGCATTCTTCTTTCCACTTAAAGTGAATTTTTATTTCCCAGTGTAAATGATACCTCTGACCTGTTGATTCCACTGCTTTGTTGGTGTTCTCCATTGAACCAGTGCTAGCCATTAGATATATTGACTGTCTAAGAGACTTGTAGCAAAGCAGGATGTGGCTTTATATACGTGGCAAGTGGTCTTGTATACGTCCACTTGCCATGCTTTTTTCAAATAATGTTAACTCTAAAGCTAACCCTAGGTTCAATTTGATCATGCAAGAAATACAGATTAATATAACCAGAGTGGAATTAGTATTCTTTTATTAAAAAAGCATTAAAAAGGTAAGGAAAAATACAATTTGCCCATCTCTCATGCTGCAAAAGTTGAAGAACTATAAGAAGACATATGAGGAACAGAGGAAAACATTTACATGCAACAGGATGTAAAAAATCTATAAATATGCTCAAGACAATACAGTCATTCAAGAAAAAAATGGAAGTCATTTGTAGTCTCAAAGAAAGAAATAAAATTTTGTTAAAGTCAAGTGAAGAAAAAATTCAAATTCACATATGGAAAATATTTACTAAATGACACACATAAAAAGAAAATTTGTTATTGTGGTCAAACGCCCTTAAGAAACAAATAAAGGAAGTGGATAAGACACTTGAGTCCACTAGCTTTAAGGTTTTTTTGGAATTCCAGAATGGAAATCATAGTTCAAGTTCATTTCTAGCCTGTGGAAAGCTTCTTGATCATTATGAGTTAAAAAACCCAACAAAACAACATTTTTCATAGGAGCAAAATGGCAAGAGATTTCAGGGGCTCATGTACTACTTTTCTTCACGCCATGAGTAGTATGATTTCATTGATATATTTTTACATTCCAAAGCTTGAACAATTTATATACATATATAACCCAAAGTTGTTCCTCTATTTCAGTTAAAATTAAATTGATATAAATCTGATAAAAAGGAAAGCGTCACACAAAGTCTTACAGATAAATATCAGGAATACAAAAAACTTTCATCTCCTACCAGATTTGAAGATCTAGGCATAATAAAATGTCTATATATCTTAACCTTGGAAATATAAGACAAAACTGAACACCTCAGCTTCAGTAAAGATGACAAAACAATAAACCTGGCTCCACTTTATCATAACAGCTCACAGTCTGCTAATAAATATCACATCTCAAATGGCTTCAATGTGAAATATTTTCAAAATTAAAAAAAAAGAAAGCGTAATTTGCTTTCCTCAGAATTGCGAGTTTCTATTCAGTTCTGATATTTCTTAAGAAGATGTAAAGTAGAAGGCAAATATTTTTAAGCATACTTTTATTTACCAGAATCATAATCTTACTTCCTTACTTCTTCATAGATGCTGATAAACAAGTTTACTTATTTTTTTAAAACTATGTTGAGTAAGCTTTTTAATTCAACATATTTTTTAAAAATAGTAGCAAAGAAATTTTCCTAACAGTAAGATAGAAATTTTTTGTCACTATGAATGAACTGAAAGACAAGAGCTAAACAAATTTCAAGGTACAACAGTTCTCCTAGTAATTTTTAAGATGCCTTAAACATTTGTCTTACTGTTAATACACTGATCTCACAACTACGTGCTGTCAGTTTTATGTGGTGATCACTGGTTTTTGAAAAAAAACAAAAAAGCCAACATGAACTATCCATGATTTTTTTCTAAGCGTATTTGAGGTTTTGTCCGTTTAAATAATTATTCAAAACCAAACAGACTGACCCATATACAGATCCATATGAGGAAAAGGCATATGTCCACTTAATTTTTTTAAGAAGACACAAAAGATCAGTACAGAATTCTTTATGTGTGCATTCTTCCATATAACACTGGGGTTTTTACTTTCTTTTGATAGCTAAGGATGTAAGACCAGTATAGAGGGTTCATAAAAGACAGCGTTCAACACTGTTGAAGATAATACATGGACACAAATCACAGGCTCTTTTTTAGGCTGAACAATAAACAGGAAATAGAGCTGTTTTTCTTACATAAAAACTTATCTTCTGCACATATGTTTGTCTCTTGTTCCCTCTCACTATTGAAAGATATTACTGTCCATGAGACCTTTCTTTCAAAACAAGGACTGAACTAATGAAGCCTGGATAGATTTCCATAATATTACTGTGGCCAGAAACTACTGTTTTCCAGTAATCTGTTTCAAATAACTACTGTATACTAGTTATATAAATAACTATGTATTTCCAGCATGAGCATAAAATTCCTTCTAACAATTTGTCTGGCATCATAATATTGCTATTATCACAGATCACACTCAAAAATGGTAACTTATACTGAAATCAGCTTTTAACAAGAAAATGTTGTTGCCAATACCTTTTTTATTCTAGAATTTTTACAATAATAAGTTTTTTAAGATAGCTTATTTTTATTTCAAAAGACAAACTATTACAAAGTGAAAGAAAAGAATTATTAATACAGGACTAAACTAGTATGGCTTTCTAGAATAAATTTTTAGAATAAATATATACTGATGCTGTTTCCCAGAAATATTATGACAGGAGTTACAGTCTTACAAAGACCATTTGTTCTGCGGATACTTAGGTCCCTGAGCTGGAAGGCAGGGATAAAGAGAGGAATGAAGGCCCCAAAATTAAAGGGGAAATGGTGATCTGCTACTCCACTTAGTCACACACAGATGGAATTCACCCACATGTACTGAGGGAGCTGGTAGAAGTGCTTATTGAGAGACTTCCAATCCTTGATCAGCAGTCCTGGTTAATCAGAAAGGTCTTGGGTGATTCAAAGTTAGCAAATGTGATCTCCACCTAAAAGAACACCCAGTAAGATACAGGTTTACTCTTTCCCTAATGTAAAAATATTATTTGCACAGGCATAATGACTCAAAATATCTCAAACATCTACTTACTCTTAAGGTTTAATAATATCATGGTCAGCAACAGAATAGAGACAAGAGATGTATAGAGATATCTAGTTTCAGACAGAAGCAACTTTTTTTCCAGTTAACATTCTCAATTTTTGTCATCTTAGCAAGAGATAATTTATTATTAACCCTGTGCTGGAGGTTAGGGTTCTTCCTTTTGTTTTCTTTCTGTTAGGGAATTTTCTCCCATTTTGTTGCTAAGAGACATTAACAACTGGGCACTTAGAGAAAAGAAGTTGCTCCGGGAAGGATGCAACTGGCTACTCTCTTATCTGAGGGTTTCTCTCAGAAAGGCAGAGATACCTTGAGAACTGGGCTGGGAAAAAGGGGGCTGGGGCAGCTCCTAGCTCCCTTGCTCTCTCAGCTTTGGAGGAAGATGGTCAGAGCTGCTGCTTATGGAGGACTGAGAGGGAGAGGTGTGAGAGGAGGGGGAGGAATTTGCTGCAGCTGTCAGAGCCCAGCCTGTGGGGTGAGCCTCTGCTCATGAGAGCACTGAACTAGCACCTTATTAACATCCAACCTCACTAAAAAGGCCTTCCATGTCTGCCTCAGGAGAAACCTCAGGATCCCCAGCCCTTTCCCCTCACAAGGAGCCTCCAGGTCAGGAGCTGGGCTGCTGCTGCCCAGCCCTGTTGTTTCCTCTGCCACTGCTCAAGTAGCTCCACAAACCCTGCCTGCTGGGACACCCCACAGTTCCAGCTACAGCCTGCCCTGACGTTCCAGCTGCTGCTCTGAGATTCCTGCTGGAGTCCATTTGTGCCGGCCCATCCGCCATTACCGCGAAAGGAGCCTTGGCCGGCCCCGCGCCACAGCGCCCCCTGCAGGCGCGGGGGAATCACCGCCCCCGCCCGGCCCAGCGGGAGCCAGCAGCGCCCCCTGCCGGCTGCGACTGGAACCGCACCAACAGGGAATGTGCCTAAAGAGCGGGAAGAGACTTCCATGGGATTTCTGCCTGCTCTGGTTTGTTGTCGCTGCCACTGTTGTTTGTTTGCCTTGCTATACACACTAGTAAAGAACTGTTATTCCGTTTCTCATATCTTGGCCTGAAAGCTGCTTAATTTCAGAGTTACAATAATTCGATGGGAAGTGCATCATATTCCCCATTCCTAGGGAGGTTCCTGCCTTCCTTGGCAGACACCTGTCTTTCAAACCAAAACACCATGTTAAAGTATATTAATTTCCTACATTTCTTCACAGGAATCTTCATGAATGGTGATATTTTCTGGGAAATGCTGTTATTCTGTCCCAGGTTCAAGATTTCCACCGTTAGGCATTCCACTAAGTCTAATTTAAGGGTGTTGTAACAGGAGAAACAGAGAGACACATGCATAGATGAAGACACTGTTTCAGACCCTGGTAAGATTAGAAATATATTTTCACTTCACTAGTTTGCTAATTTCAGTTCTTTACTGCTCTACTGTTGATGAACACTAAGATCGTGGGACAACTGAGTTTATGACGGCAATTTTTTCAGCCTGAGAAACATTAAGGATAAAACTGCTGTCCTGAATCTGAAATTCTTTCAACTCTCATCACCCACTCTGTGCCAGAATGTGATGAAGACTGATGGACAGCCAGAAGGAGAAACCAGAATGCTTGCAATTTTCAGCAATACCAAGAAGAAAGGGAAAGTTTTTGCTGTTGAGATCATCACAAATCCCTCTTTCTACAACTCTTACTGCCCTGAGTGGAACTTAGCACCTGCTCAAATTCGAAAGAAACCTTTGATAACTACATAATCTAAAATAGAGAAGGAAACTATGCAGAAAGAAAAATTTCTGACATGTAACAGGAAGAAGGAATCCCCCCCCCCCAAAAAAAAACCACCAAAATTGACCACTTCCTTTGCTCATCCTCCAGTACACTAAAATAAAGGCTTTCCATAAAAGAGTCTAGTTAGTGAAGGCATCATAAGACCAATCTAATCATAAACCCATGTGTTAAATCAAGCCACACAGTTTTACAGATTAATTTAAAACTCCAGATATGCAGTTCCTCATCTCTTATCTGCAACATAATTAAGTCTGCTTTTATAAAAACCAATACAAAATTAAGATATGAAGAAGAGTTTAATTGGGTGAATTTTCTCGTGGAATATTCCAAATTTTCTCAAAGTCAACTTGCACAAGTGTAACAGCCCTCTGAAACCTAGACTCAGCCTTAGAAAAGCAAAACCTGGAGAAATCATGTGCATTCAGGGCTAATTAAATAAACTGAATATATACAAAATACATCAGAATCAAGGAACAAAATCCTGCCCAACTTGTTGATTTTGCTAGGTGAAAAAGCATGAAAAACTCCTACTTTAAATCTCAGTCTTCTGCCTGCATTAAGTAAAGTCTTTCTTTGGGTCTCTCATTTTAAAATTCAAATGACTTCAGACTCTTAACCTGGTCATAACTTTGCAGCAAGCACATTCTCATAAAGTCATCACATAAACTCACCACTTAATTAGCCTACACATTACCAATTCATTAAATCATGACAAAAAATTGCACTGGACAATTTTCCTTAAGAAGACATTGGTATGATGACTGGTAGTGGCTAAGACTACTCTGGCTTAATAATATTCTTCTTGTATCTTAGCAGTATTCTTCTGTAGCTTTATACATGCTTCTGCATGCTTTTGGGAATTCATTGGCCCAACAGGGAAAAAAAGATAACTCTTTTCACAAATATACAAAGAGTTTGAAGTACAGTAAGTTTTCACTTTCTCTCACTTCTCAAAATAAGCCATTGTGTATTTTCTTAGGAACCAGAGGCAAAACCTGACCTTTGTACTTCTCTTTTTATCTCCACCACATAAAACAATACAATAGCAGCAAACACTAAGACCAAACAGATAAAGACATAATTAGCAACAACTGAGGATATGCTGAATGCTAAAATTCTTTTGGATATATCTGATAAGTTTTGCATTTCACTGAGTAAAATTTTCAAGGTTATTTGTCATTACATATTTGAATTGTGAGAAACTGAAATGTTATGGTTAATAGCTCTTAACAGCAATAAATGCCCAAACATTTCTGACTGGAGGTGAATAATGCATTCTAAGCTTTGAAAGATGGAGTTGTTTGAATGAGTAATATAGTGTATGTTTGACTATGATAAACAGATTCATAAAAGTAACTGATAGAGCTGTTAAAACTTGTTATGCCAAGGCTAATATAGATAGATGTGTCTCTTTGAGACAAAATAATCAGTTAAGTCAGCAAAACTATGCACAAAAGCTAAAATATATTTTTACACTCTTCTTCTATTTTCCAATCATTAGATTGCTAGTGAATAAAGCCTAAGTTAATAGCACATAAATTTGAAAAAAAATCCATGCTGACTGCAGTTTATATCTATGACTAGGCACTAACACCACCTAGTTTTTAATAGTCCATTAAGAACACAGAAGCCCTTAACTAAGGGCTTAGCACAAGTATCTATATATCTGATAGAGATTCAGGATGCTATGCAATTAAGTTACTATCCTTTTTGCCCAAATATTCCTGTCAGTAACCCTAATAAATAATAATGAATGTTGTGATTATTAAAAAAAACAAATCTGCACAGCCAGCTAGTAAAAAAATATGCTTATTGTAAATGCCATAGAATCCCATAAGAAATTCTCTGATGTCTTCTACAACATAGAATGTCATAACAGGACCAACAAATCTATATAGAATCCATGACCTGTCTACTAACCCAAATAAAACTTTACCTAACAGGTAAAAATAAAATTCAGATATTTTTAATTGAAAATTATGGGAGTTAATGAAGTCTACCCAAAAAAGTCTCTATGCTCAATTCCTGTTCAAAGATGTGAGCTTCACACAGGGAAATCTGCCAAAAAACTTGCAGATAAATTAATAGATATAGGAAATAAAAACTTTTGACAAAGGAGATACTTTTGTTTAAAATAAGTTAAATGCTGTAAATTAGAATGTTTCATGAAACTTTTCCAACACTTTGACTCAGATATGAAGATCAAAAACCCATGAATTCTAGCTAGCATATTCACAGATAACTTTATAGAAAAGTAGAGGAAAGGGGTCCTTGAGGAACATTAAGGCAGTTCTTTTCAGTGATATTTTAATTAGGGCTACTTGACCTTGAAAAAATAAGGCAATTTAAGAAGTGGGAAAGAATAAGGTATTCACTGAATTTTCAAAGTATAGGTCTGATCACACAGAAATCTTTACTAGATATGAATAGTACTGCTATAGTTGCTGAATCACTTATTTAAAACACACTGAAATATTCCTTACACAGTTTAAGTCTAGCAAGTTTTATACAAGGGAAGAAATATGCAATAAATTTCATTCAAAACTACTTATCAGTGACCTTTAAAACAAGTGGTAGCAAATGTCACTGCCTGGCAGCACTAAATGTAGATTTAAATGGGTTAAACACCTATTCGTATCACCTAGTCCTTATTCAGCATAGAAATGCAAGATGTTAAGATTTAAATACATGTCCAGTAGAGGATTAATATTCCTTTCCATTTATGAAAAGGCCCTAAAATATAGAAACAAGAAAATACACAGTATTGATACACAAATTACTAACCTTGTTTGTCCTTACATTATTCAAGTTTCCAGTAATGAATCAAAAATATATAAAGTTTGTAAAACTTTAGTAAATTCCATGCCATTACCAACATTATGAAGATATGATGATCATATGGAACCTTAGAAAGCTAAAAAAACATGAACAGTGGAGTTGTTACCAAGATACTGGTCAGGTCAGTAACAATTGAAGGTTATGCTGATAAAATGAGACATTTACACTAAAAGATATATGAACATTTTATTTCAAAAATCAACAAAAAATTTTATTCACTATGTCAAAAAAAGATCTCTTTGTGTATCTGTCTGTCTTAAACATAGAGATTTCATTTTCAGAGCGCAGGAAGGTGACAAGGAAGGCTAAGGTCTATTCGTAATTAAATCTGGAAAGGGGTTTCAAGGACATTGGTAGCAAAAGGAAGATTAGGGAAAATGGGTCTGATGCGGAATGATGTAGGTGTCCTGGTGACAAAGGACACAGAGAAGGAGGGGATACTGAATGCCTTTTTGAGTTTAGTCTTTACTGCTAAAGGCAGGCCTCAGGGACCCCAGACCTCTGGAAGCAAGAGCACTAAAACAGGTTGCCCAGAGAGGCTGTGGAGATTCCTTCTCTGGAGACATTCAAAATCCACCTAGATGTGATTCTGTGCAACCTGTTACAGCTGATTCTGCTCTAGCAGTGATGTTGGACTAGATGATCTCCAGAGGTCCTTTTTAACCCCAACCACTCTGCGATTCACCGTATATTTAAACTGTATTTCCCCTTTAATAAAAATATTTTCAATTTTTTCCCCGAAAGTCTCTTTCAGTGTTCAGAAGATAATTCTTACCCATTATTTACAACCTTAAATACATAAAAAAATTATGAAGCAGAGGTTATCTAGGATTCCAGTGAATGCTTAGACATGGGTCCATGATACAAGTGTGATGTTGCACACTAAACAGCTCATGTTGGATGATACAGCAGGGTGGCAATTTCTTATTCCATGTTAGGTCAGACAGCACAAGAAATAAAAGGGACTTTTGCTGTGTTTATGAAATAGAACAGGTACAAAAGAATAAAGGGAGATCTCTGTTCCACAGTACCCTGAAAACTGTCATTCAGTCACGTAAGAGAAGAAGATTACTAGCCATGGCATGTGTTTTATAGAAATGCAGATACAGAGAAAGAGCAGTAACAGATGAAAATTAGATTAAAAACACTGAAATACTATTGACAAAAATGAGATTCCTAAAAGTTAAAATAGGAAATTGGGTGTCCAAGTATGTTGGAGCTGCCAAGTTCAAGAAACACTTAGATCTCCAAATTCCTATTTCTACTTTTAGGACTTTAGTTTCAATGCTTAAAAAGTTTTGTAAAGGAAATTGAAGTGTCAAAAAGCAAAATGTGAAAATGATTCAAATATTACTATGTTGTAGACATCATATATTATTAAAATAATTTTAAAACTATTAAAATGGCATGACCATCACAATACCATGGTTAAAATATTATATTCTCAAAATAATTTGAGGTTTTCTCTGAAGTTCAAGGACCAAAGATTTTATAAAAAATCAGTTCTTTCACTTCGTTAACTTTAAATCTCAGGAATTATACTAGGCAGAAAACAAATCCATGTACGACAGAGAAATTCTTCAAATTAGGTCTGAAGTCCATTTCTGAAAGTATTTTTGTTATATTTAAGGAGAGTAGCTGGAATAAATAAGAGAGAAGTTGAATATGTGGTCTGCTACTACTTAGTTGCTCAATAAGCCTTAAGCAAACTGAACACATTCTGTTCTGATTATAAAGATGGAATGCTTTTTTCAAAGGCAGCTTGATTTCTTCAAGCACACAATCTGTCTGTTGCAGAAAATAGGGACAATATTTTCCCAGCCATAGCACAATTTTTTTCATCCATCATAAGTCATTTTCAGGCAGGCATATGTGTTCAAGCACAAGCTTCTCATATTAGAATGAGAATGCTAAGGATCAGTGCAATATCACCCTAGAGCAGCCAACACCTGAGAGGAGAGACAAAAAGCTGATTTTTTTTTTACGGTTCTAATGCTTTCTATGGCATTTTCGGCACACATATGAATATTACAATGTTATTGTTTATAAGATAACCAATAAGTAAACACAATAAAAATAATTCATCATATATCACAGTGAACTATTTTAATGGAAAAATGGTGTACTAGCATAAATATATTTAGAGATAATATATTTAGAGTACAGATAATCAGAAGAAAATACTAGCCTAATGAAAAAGCATTATTTTTAACTTACAAAAACAACTCAAGATAATAGCACTGTCATTTACAGGATTTCTTCATCTTAGAA
>WBNO01026454.1:0-16888 GCA_013400575.1 Peucedramus taeniatus | reverse complement strand
CAAGTCAAATCTATTCTCCAGCAGCACAAAGACACCTCTTTATAAACATATTCTAAAGCTGATTTTTTCCAAGCATAGAGAGAGGTTGTAGAGGTGCATTACAAGAAAGCTTCAATGAACAGAAAAGAGCCTAACTATTAAATTAAGAAAGGGATTAGTAGGTTATGAGTAAATAGACAAAAAGCATGAAAGAAAGGCTGCTTTGGAGAAATCTTTTGTCACTTTGCATTTCACTGCCAGTTTCTGTGCTCTTCTGCTGTGAAAAGATACACTGTTGTAAACTGGTGGCTTTCACACAATTTTGGCAAGGTTAGGGAACACTAGAAAAGCACAAGTAGATGCAGCACTCTTAACTTTTTTTTCCCTTTGAAACATAAATTATTTGGTTAGGTTTTAGCAAAGCTACCTTGTGAACAAACATCACCATTAAAGTCTGGCTCCCAAAGCCTGGCTGAAATTCAGGCTTAACAAGGGATCAAACCAAACTAAGCCAAACATTCAAGTTCAGATTCCAAGTGAGCAGTCAAGTAGGTCACTGCAGATCCACATTCTCCAAGGCTATGCTCCATATGTTTCAGGGCTGCAAGCAGAAAACTAGATAGAAGTGACCATCAAGGACTGCACCACCCTGTCCTTGCAGACATGAGGTGCATACATGAAAAGCTTTGTGGTCTCAGTTTCCCTTTATTTCATATTAAGTGTTCCATACACTAAAATAGGACTCAAAAAATTACACAGCAACAGGTATTTTTTAATACAGAGAGGTTAAACACTCCTGAGCTGCCACAGGTAATTGACCCATGTAGACTTGTATGCAGACTGACACTGAACACTTCTATCTAAAGAGCAACTACCTGGGATCTTGGGAAATTAACTTCTTTAATAAATGTGAGAAATGTGCTTTACTTCTAAAAGCATGAACAGCTGTAGAAATTTCCATGCAGCACCTTTACTAACTTCCACATGAGATTTCTGTCCTTGCCACAGCCACTTCCTCCCCCTGTGTAAGACAAGATGCTCAAGTTTTCATCTTCTGACTCATTCAACTTCTCAGCCATGAGATAGACATTCAATCTTCATGTTTGCTTTATTTTTGTCCCCTCAAGGCAGTATTACATTACTTTTTCATTTGGTTTGTATCAGGAGACCTTTATTTGCTGAACTAACATTCTGCTGTGAATGAAAAGAATAATCATCCTTCTTCAGGAGAATTTAAGAAGTGGAGAAGAAAGCAGACAGACAAGGAACAGAAAGTGTCTAAATCTGCCACCGGGAAAGTTCAAGATAGCAGTCCACATTTCTGAAGAGTGCCAAATATCAAACTACAAAAATATTACTGTCTAGGGCTAAACCTTCATCTGTCTTACAAAGCAATGAAAAAATGGCTATGGAGGGAAAACAGCCCTGATTGCACTGACATCTCCTGTGATTTTACCAGATGGAAACAAAAATGCAATTCTTTTTTATATATATACTATTTAAGAAGTAATTCCTTTGGTTCAGATGACAATTTTATAGGAAATGAGAGCTGGAGCTACCCAAGACTAACTGGAGATTTCATCATTTGGATCTTTCAGTGTCTTGTTTGTTTTTCTAGTTGAGAAAAGAAACTTGCAAAAAAGAAGTTTTCAGTTATGACTGGTTTCTGGGCAAATCTTTGTTCAAACAGAATTGCATATTGACTCCATGTTCACTGAGGCAGTCAAGAAAGCTGCTGATGGATGACTCCAGCCTTGGAGGATCATTTCAATAGCTTAGTTTAAGGAGTAAAAATCCATATAAATTACCTCTTGAGAAATACTTTAAGGTACTAACTGAAAGTAAATACAAGATAAGTATGTTTTATAAAAGAATTAACTTTTTCCCTTAAAAAAAACCCAAACCAAACCCAACCAAACCAACAAGAAACAACAAAAGAAAACCAACCAAAAAACTCCCACGTACCAAATTTTGTACTATCTTTCTGTTCTGATATAATGAGTAATTCATGTATTTATCTTGAGATAAAAGAAGATTAGCAAACTTAAGTTTGCTTATGCAAATGTGTTCTGATCACACATTTGAATGCTCAATAGTTCATCAGTAACGTACTTTTGTCTTCTCAATCTATTTCCCAAAATGCTAATTGTAACCAGCAAGTATGCATGGTCACTTGTCACATTTTTTAGACTCTTCCCATAACATCCATTACTACACACTCTTGGAGGCAGAAAAATACCCAACAGGCTAAGCAGACCTTTGGCTTAAACTCATAGTTATGTTTTGCTCTTATGCAGGGCCTCCCATTTAGTCCTTCAAACACAGGAATTATTTTTCCCTATTTAGTTTTTTGACAGAGTAACTCCAGAATAAACACCTCCAAACCATATAGATACAACCTGTCTGATGAAGCTAAATGCTCTTCATGTGGATAGGACATCCTTCAATCACTGTACAATCATGCTTGGTGATAATGACCAGGAAAACAACCTTTTTTCTTTTTTTTTATAATCTAAGACTTGACTGCTCTTAGTATTCAGCTGTGGCTAGTCTTTGCCAACCATCAGCTACTAGGTTCTTGATACTGAGCAGACAATTCAGATGGGACAACTTTCTTCACTGCATTCTATGTGGACAACAGTTTTATCACTAATCATTTAGGTCCTTGAAAACTCATTCATAAGTCCTTTCTTAGATATTATTACCAATTTGACCTGTCCTGAACCAGCCCACACTGAACACTGCCTGAGAAACATCTTTTTCCTGATTATTGAAGACAAATCGGATGCAAACCAGACATTTTGCTGTCATTGGATGTACTCCATTTAGATCCCAACATTCACTCAGAAGAGGCTAAGATGTTATGAAGCACTAAAAAATGCACAGGTTCTGACCAGACCACTCAAATCTATTGTTGAGAGTCAATTTATAAAGAAGGCGAATGAAACAAATTGTCCTGCTGAACAGACTAAGCAGCAAACAATCCTGAGACTTATGATAAAATACTTCTTTCCTTATTTCATTACCAATACCATCATGCACACACAACCACATGGGTGGGAGAATCCATATGCTAAAGTGGCTTTATAACACAAAATCTGGTGCCCCAGGTGTGGGATTCTAGAAGTATCTGAAACAGAAAATCTTGTTTTACAAGTCTAAATAAACACTAATTGGACATTTATAAATTACTATAATATAGTTACTACAGACACCGTTTACTTTTATAGATGACAGAACCAAAACAGTACCTCCTTGACTCCTTGAATGGGAGAATGCATATTTTAGAAAAAGAGACTAGGTCTTGATTACCAAACCTTTTCCTCCTTTCCACATCCACTACTCATGCTCTTTTTAGACAACTCATGAATACGTACCGCATGGCTCTCAGTGCAGTTTTGTATGCCAATTCAGCATCATGAGGTAGGAGAGAGGTGAAGAGATACTTGGCAAATGTGTGCATTGGAACACTCTCTCGATGGATGACTTCACCTAAGCCACTATACGGTCCACCTGCAGGAAGGAGGAACAGAACGTCAGTCTTCACAAACTGCCAGACTCCAACTCCTGAACCTTCAAAAGCATCCAGTACACCTTCAGCTAGAAGTGGCATTCAAAGACATAGCCTCCTGCACAAAAGGTGAAGTTACATTGCTATTTTCAGTGAAACAGGTAACATATCATATATACACAATGTGTTACAGTTATATTAAATACCACATATTATTTAGGAAAACAAGACAGACTGTAAATTGTATAATACTAAGCACACTGCCAAGTGCTTATACGAATGACAGAATGATTACAGTACTTCATGGGACTCATTCAGCAAGCCTGATATGCAAAAGTAGGAAGTCATAATCCCAGGTCTGCCTCCACAGAGTTACATTATGCACATCAATACCCATGAATCCTGTCAGTGTGCCACTGCTTCATCACAAATTCACTGGGAAAAAAAGAATGATGACCTTAGAAAAATGTGTAACTTTAACTGAAATTACATGACCAATCACCACAGCAGCACCTGATCCCTCAAATGAGGGGGGATGCCACCTGACACTGGCATTTAAATAACCCTTTGGTCTGGATACAGTCATGGCTCAAGTCCCAGGTCCTGCCCTTGGGTCACAACAACCCTAGGCAACTCCACAGGCTGGCGATAGAGTAACTGGAAAACTGCTCAGTGGAAAAAGACCTCAGGGTGCTGGTGACATGAGCCAGGTTGTACCCAGGTGGCCAAGAAGGCCAATGGCACCCTGGCTTGGATCAGCAGGGCCAGGGCAGGGATTGTCCCCCTGTACTGGGCACTGGTGAGGCCACACCTCGAGTGCTGTGTCCAGTTCTGGCCCCTCACTGCAAGAGAGACACTGAGGGGCTGGAGGGAGTCCAGAGAAGGGCAATGGAGCTGGGGCAGGGTGTGGAGCACAAGTCCTGTGAGGAGAAGCTGAGGGAGCTGGAAGTGTTTATCCTGGAGAAAACAAGGCTCAGGGGAAACCTTATGATTCTCTACCCCTGCCTGAAAAGCCCAACAACCAGAGACAGGATGTAAGGAAATAGCTTCAGATTGTCCCAGGCCAGATTTAGACTGGATAATAGCACTTCTTAATTGAAAGAGTGGTCAGGCATTGGAATAGGGTGCCCAGGGCAGTGGTGGAATCACTATCATTGAATGTGTTCAAATTAAGTGTAGATTAGTCACTTAAGAACATGGTTTAGTGGTGAAGATAGTGGTGGCTGGCTTAATGGCTGGACTCAATTATACTATTGGTCTTTTCCAACCTGAACAATTTTATGATGATGAACACAAGGTCAGATCATGCACCAAAGCTGGCTGTTAGTCCAGTATAACCACATGATTTTAAAAAAATCTATTTTATTTATGTGAAAATTGTCCCTATTATTGGGGCAATGGATTTTTCTCTCTCAGTGAGGTGTAGATTTCAACTTGGTAACAGCAGCATCACGATAGACAACAACAAAATTAAATGCAACTATTTACTTGCTGAGTTTCCAATGTTCACAGTGCATATGAATCCTATTTCTACATTTTTTCCTGCGCACTTAAGACTGTTATTTCTGTTAATAGGAAAACTGTGTCAAACAGTTTTTTGACTTCAGTGACAAGAGGTTCAGGCATTAAAAGCTGCAAGATACAGAGTAAGAATCTTGTATTAAATATTACTGGACAATTATTTGGCACAGAGAACACCCAGCAGTCCCAGAAGCTACTACTACTTCTACTAAGACTCCAACCCATCACACTTGAAAGGATGGATGGATGGCCAGCTGTGTGAGTGCACTAATGTTTCTGCAATGTTTTTCAATGCTGCCTTGGCACAACATGCAAGGATAGAAATCACTGGGCATGAAAAAATTCTGAGCTCCATAGGTGGGCATTTCTCAAGACCAGGGCTGATTGCAAAGGAAATGTCAAGGAAGATTTAGTAGGTGACAGTGAGTCTCATAACCATTTGAAATGAAGTTGAAAGCCATTCAAATCTAGCTGGCATTCCTTGAATGAAAGAAGCCATTTCATGTATGTTTGCCAGTTGGTGGTCCAGTCAGAAACTCAGTCAGGACACAAAGAATACATGACAAAGCATTTGTATGAAAATATATTTTGCCATTTACTTAGCAGTTAAGGAAAAACTTAGAATAGTTCTTGCAAAACAGTCTTACGTTCTGCTTTCTCACACACTCAAATAGCTACACACAGCACGCATTAATCTGCATTAACAGCATAGAAATCAGCTTGATATCGGATTAAGTTTTCTTTATTGTATCCACTGAATTTCAACTAAAAACTTACATTTTTTTTAAGTTTGGTAAGCATCTTAAATCACTTATCACTTAAATCACTTATCACTTAAATCACAGCTTTTCCTCCATGTAAACTGGCAGTTTCTGCCTAATGAGAAGCAAACTGAAACTACTGCAGAAAAGCGAGATTTCTCATCACACACTGATGCAAGACAACTCCTGCACATTGCTCACAATGGCAATGTTTTAGGCAGTTTTATTAGCAGACTTCCTGCTATGATCAATTCTTTAATACTCTAAGAAAACATTAAAAGAATTCCAGTGATCAAAGTAGTAAACTGAATTATTGGAGAGTATGTCAAAAAAATCCAGCCTTTTCCTCATAAAGCATCCTTATCAGTAAACAGATGCAGCAAACTGATTTTATAATGCAGGGGAATCCTGCATGCTAATAGCTAGATGGAGACAGTAGCTTTTCTTGTCCAAAGGCCATAAAGCAGCAGTACAGACACACCATGATGGAAACTTTCCCTGTGTTGCAGCATCTCTGCAGTTTCAAATCTAGGCAAAAACAGTGACTAAAAGCTGGGAACCCTAAGCAAAATACTGTACCTGTTCCATAAAAGATAAAGTTTTAAAAGACTAATGTGTCACAAAAATAGTGTAAAACCTGACTGTTGTGTAACCATCTTTCAACTTACTTAGGGCTGTACCACGCTCCCCTTCAAGCCATGTGCATGCACTCAAGACCTGGGTGTCCCACCCAGCCTTCGAAAACCTGGATTATGCCTTTGGCTGACTTTTTCCCCAGAAGTTTTTTCTTCCATTCAAAATGAACAAAAACCAGAAAGACAACCTTGGAACCCATGACATCACTCTCTGAACACGATGCTTAAATGCTACATGTTAAGCCTTTTTAAAAGTTAAGGCAAAAATACACACTTCCATGTACAGATGTTATTTCAACACTGCCTAATTCCAAAACTCAAATTGTGTATCATGGTCATAACTTAGGCACAAGACCAGACCTGAAGCCACAATATTTGACCAAATACTTTCATTTTGACCTATGACATAAACTTCAAAGGCAAGTAGCTTTCTTTATTTTCTCAAATAAAATGTTGCATTTCTGCCTCAGCAATTATATGTGAATTTTCTGAGCTCTTTACTTTGGCACAGTGGTCAAAATTTTCATACATTTATAAAGCTGCCAGTATAGTTCCTTTCACAAAACACAAGGAATACTTAGAATTTATCTGGGAATTGTTGATAACTGATGTCTGTATCATATAATAGTTAGCCTGGAGTGTATAATCAGGTTATTGAGATTACAACATGCAACAAATGTAAAGAACAAAGTGTATTCAAAGCTAAAATTAAAGGTTTATAGGTCAGTATATGCCTTATCTCTACAGTCATGTGACATTTAAAGTACGGCAATTTTTGTAAGAGACTTGATAAAAAACTTTCATGGAGTTCTAAGCAAAAAAACCATCTGAAGCATGTAAGGCAGTTTCTACAGGAACACTAGTTCTGTGTACTTGTGTAAGTGGAGACAGTTTAGAGAAGCAGTTAGCATCTATATTCAGCTACCTTCTAATAGGAAGACTGCTTGTTTTCGAAAAATCTTCACCAGAGTATCATCCAATTCAATTTCTTGTAGCTTAGAAATGAGCTGCTCCTCATTTCGACAAACCTTCTCTTGTGCATACAAGCCATCTGGCATTATTCGCTGCTGTCCCAGCCCTATCAGTGCTACTTCCACAGCCAGCGTTAAGTAAGATTCCCCTTCTTCTAGGAACTTGTGTGCAGGCAGGTGCTGGTACTCCAGAGATTTGCATTGCCCCAGGTTCTCTGTAAGGGGTGACACAGAAAGGAAAACACATCAGCAAACCATTTTAACCCATAATCTGCCTACAATGCCATATACACAAAAGCTTTCACTGTTAGTATTACTATTTTAGAATTATTTAAATTACTAACTAGTCTCAAAATACAACACTCCAATCTAAAATACTTCATCTGATTCCACATAGCAGAAATACACTAAATAATTTGGTTTTTAAAAACCCGCTCAAATAAAAAGAAAGGTTTTCATTTTTAAACTAAAATTTTTAAAAGGCAGATCCTCTAGCTTTGTGTTAATGAGGCCAAAATGGCAAGATCCATTCCAATTTTTTTCCCTATCCATTTCTGTACTTCCTTAAAGCCCTGATGTGCAAGAGGAAGGGAAAAGTCCTTTTACACTTACATAGATGTCAGCTGAAGTTATTAGAATTGTGCAAATACAATAGGCCCAGGAACTCCTCACTTTTAATATATGCTCTGTTTGCTAGCACTCTTTTCAGGCTTTTAATTTGTTTCACTTGTGCTTATGATAAAATGCATATTGTTAACATTAGAAGTCCTATGTTTAGTAACCATTACAAGCAAATCCCACACAGGCCAAGCCATAAACTGTTTTAAAGAGTGCTATCAATTCATTTGGCACTTCACAGACACAACATATGACAAAAAGCTATTTCAGCTTGTAGCTTTTTACAGTCTAATTTGGGAAGAAAAAGTTGTAATTCTCAGATGTAAGGAAATGGGCAACTGCAACAAATGGAAAGGCTGAATGCACTTGGAAGATCACATGTGTGTGTACAAAAGGAAGTTACTTTTCAGCACACAATATTTTTATTTCATGAAGTTGTTTTGGTTTTTTAGTAACAGCAGAGAATCTGATTTCCAAATTTTTTAACTGAAAGTTTTTCCAGAACTGGTGGGTAACAGAGTAGAAATTTATTGAAGAAAATCTAATTGAATAAAAGGAGTTTTGAGGCAAAGCCCCAAGAAGACTGTGGATGTGTATATAAAAGAGCTTCAGGTAAAGTAATGAATCCAGTTTCTGTCCACACTAGTGGTGTTAAGAACCTACCCCAAAGGTGGAAAGAGACTGAGAATAAGGAATTAATCAGTTAGAATTAATCTCCCAGAATTAATCCTGGGGAGCAAATACTGAAATTGAAACGCCTGTACATATCCTATCCCTGTCCTAAATCATGTATTGATACAGCAACACTTCTTTCCAACTCCTACCATTTACAGACTATACATGTTACCAATTTCAAGTGTTTTGTCATTGTTTTGAAATAATATGTACACTGTAGCTAAGAAATCAAATAACATCCAGGGCTCTATTTAGGAGTGTTGCCAGCAGGTCGAGGCAAGTGATCTTGACCATCTGCTCAGCACTAGTGAGCCCACATCTGGAGTGCTGTGTCCAGCTGTGCGCTCCCCAGCACATGGGCATGCTGTAGGAGATCCAGTGTGGGAACACAAAGATGATTTAGAGACTGCAGCATCTCTCATATAATGAGAGTGAGAGAGGTGGGATTATTTAGCCTGGAAAGGAGAGGGCTCAGGAGGATCTTACCAAAATGTATAAATATCTGATGGGAGAATGTAAAGAAGACAGTGCCAGACTCTTCTCAGTGGTATCCTGTGACAGGACAAGAGGCAATGGGCACAAACTGAAATACAGGAAATTCCATCTGAGCATAAGAAAACACGTTTTAACCATGAGGGTGGTTGAACACTGCAGGAGGTTGTCCTGGAAGGTTGTATAGTCTTCATACTTGAAGTTATTCAAAACCCAAATGGACACAGACCTGAGCAACGTGCTGCTCTAGGTGACCCTGCTACAAGCAGACCAGGTGGACTAGATGATCCCCAGAGGTGCCTTCCAAACTTAACAACTCTGTGATCCTGTCATTTCCTGCAATTTCTCAGAAAGAGGATAGTGCAATGTATGTGGAAAAGACTGCTGCTATGAAGTCATATTGGGTTTTATTTCAAACATGAAATATGGAATTTTCTTCAAGAATGAGTAACTGGTAACTTTTAAGTGCTTTCTTAGTTTAAACATTTCTCCCCCTTGTGTTTTCCTAGGTATGCAAATGTGAGTTCTTATACTACAGAAACAGTGACTTTGAAACTAATTCAAAAAGGCAAGACAGAAATATACCTCCAGTAAATGAAGAAATGTACCAGACTGCTGCATTTGCTTGGTCTTACCTGTGAAATCGGAGAATCCATGGAAGCTGTCATCATCCACCCTGCAGGCTTCCATCAGGCTACCGAAAAGGGTGCCAATGGGGTCCAAAGGGTGTCCCACCCAGCCTTCAAGATTCGTTATTGAGGTTACTCCCCTGTGGAGAAGTTCTGTGGCAAAAAACGCACACAGAGGAGGGAGGGAGGAAAAGAGAGCTCTTGTAAGCCCATCAAAACAATTAAACAAGTGAAACTGCTTAAAATGCCCTCAGTACAGAATTCAAAGCATTTCCAGTAGCTTCTGCATAGAAAGAGAAAATAGTATCTTTCAGAGTGAATTCACTGCCATTGGTGAATATGTAAATAAGGAATAAGAAAAGAGAAAGAATGGAAGCCAAACTTTTTGAGCACTAGCAAAGTGTATTATGGGTCAAAAATTTCATTGGCAATGTCTTTTGAAATCTCTTCCTTAATACTACTAGAACTCTTCTGAAAATGTCTGCTTGAAGAATTACAAGGACTTTATTTGTAAAGTATTTACAACAATTTACTCACTCAAAAAGACACAGTACCTTTTTTACATTTTTTATATAATCCGATGGAACTGAAATAAATGAAAATATTCTAAAATATGTTCCAATTTCATAAATTATAAGCTTATCCAGCACCTCTTTCTCTCTCTGCACTAAACTCAGGATGATAGTTACTTAAAAAAAAAAAAAAACGAATGTTTAAATGAGGTATACAAGAAAAAATTGTCTTTTAATAGGATCAAGTGTATTTTTGGTCATTTTAAGATTTTAGTCCACAAATACTGTCATCAATATTTTTCTGTAGTCCTTACCCATTACTTTCTGTGTTAGTACACAGAAAATATGTTAAGTGCAATGAATTGGAGTAAGTGTGATTGTGGTAACAGGCATTAGCTATTCCCAAAATCCACGTCACAGGGCAACAACTCCCCTTTGACACTCCCAGCTTTTTTCCTCCCAGACATACAGACACCAGTAAACGATGAGAGATCAGATGCATTATTGACTACCCCCTAAAAACTGTGTACAAGCCATTATGACTGCTCTGCTTCTCTGCCTGTTGCACATTAACTTGTACCTCCCTTCACTCTCTTTTGTTCACAAAGCATCATATATCTGAGTAACCATATGCATTAAACTTTTAAGTCCTGCTTTCTCCTATTTAAATGTGTAGGGCTACAAAATGAATCACAGACACACTGTCAGGATGGTAGAGGTTTTTTTAAAGAATCCATTGGTATGGAGTATGAAAAAACCCAAGAAAGTAATTCCATTACCTAACAAATAGTAAAGACAATAGACAGAAGTTAGGAATATTACCAAGAAGGATTCATCAGAGTGACTTCTTACTGATGAACTTTGTTCTATTTATTCTGTTGTGCCTACTTATGAGCTTCTCTTGTGTCATGCCGACCAAAGGTTTCAATCATCTCGTCAAAGACATTTAACTTAAAATCACACAAGGGGCTCCATAGACATCAGATCAGCCACATGAATAAAAGCTGAGCAGAAGCATGGGGTGTTTGCTGAAAAAAAAGCCTAAAGCTGGGCTGCAGCTGCAGTTTGCCTCTGGTTATGAGACCAGCACACTTTACACTATGAAAAGTCTTTTAATATTCCCCATGAAATTAAAAAAAAAAAAAGCATTGAGTGACAACACAGAAACAACAAACTACTTTGTTTCAGGATAGGATGGATCAGATTTCATGCACTTTTTAAAAATGATAATATAATATTAGGTGATAGTTACAGAAACTGCTCACAAGGAAAGGAATGTAACAGAGTCTGAATGTCTACTGAATGTCTACATGCTGCACTAGCAACTGGGAATGAAAAGGAGCACTATTACAACCAGCACACTTGCACCAGGCTCCTCACACCTGCCAGTGGTATGAACACACACACTGGCACAGGCTCCTCCCTTCCTAACAAAAAAAGGCTTCAAAAAAAACACTTCTTTTTTCTGTGTGAAAAAAATACAGAGGCACATAGGAACTACAGCTAAATTTTTTTCAGCTAGGTGCATATCTTTTCTGGTAAATGCTCATTTCTGGGAAAACATCTGAATACACACTTGAAAAATTTACACATATGATTTCACACTGGTATTTTTGACTACAATGCATAAGGATACACACAGTTTAGAATAACAGAGAAGATTTGAATAAATAATAATAATAATAANAAATCCACCCCCTTCTTCCACTGCCTCTTCAAACTACAAAGGTTCAGAGCAGGAATATTTTGGGTTAGCAAGGATCACATGCCATAGAAACTATATCTGAAGAACACCCCTCCAAAAAAAAATGGTAGTGCTCAGTGAAATATCACAAAATATTTTAGAAAAAACAGCATTAAAAAAACCAAACAAAACCAAAAAAACCCCAGCTTATCAAATAACCAAAAAAAAACCCACGCAAAAACTCAATCCCCCCTCTATAGATAAACTAAAATTTTAAGCATTGCAAGAGATTCTCTTGAAACACACTGACAAATTTGATGAATTTTTATAGTTCAGACTTTGCCTCATTGCACCCTCCACTTCAGCCTTACACTTCAGAATATAAAGCTCAGCAAAATTACAGATCAGAGAAAAGAATTTAAACACCTGACATACCAAATGCAAAGTCACCCTGTAAACAGGGTGACTATTTTAATTGTGTAACCAAAACCTCCGATTGGAATAAAGGCCCTATCATGCCATATATATTGGAGAAGGCTGATTAGAGCCCTGCACAGCTCACAACACAGTTTACAGAAAACCTCTGACATCCCGAATGTGACATTACCACTATCCAGACTGAAGAGTTAAAAGTCATGTCTTTCACTTTAGTTTCAAAACCAGTTTCTTCACGCGAACTTCCTGGTGTTACTGTCAACTTCCACACCTTTTCCCCTCCTCTTCCCCACATTTACCTTTCTTCTGAGCCCGGAACATTTCCAGCTGTTTCTGCTGCTGCCTCCTTAGTGTATTAACAATAGCTATTGCTAGCCTCAGTGCTTCTCGTGGGTATCCATGAGATCGTAATGCATCCACCCTCGCGCAGGCTGTAGGAACATGTTCTAAAACAGAAAAAGTAACTGAAGGATAGCAGTGCCTCCATAAATGCAATGGCCTATTTTGCTAGGTTGCTCAAAAGGGCTTTTTTGTTTCAATTTTTTTCTGTTTTGTTTTGTTTTTAAAACTGTGCAAGACAGACTTAAAGGACTACTTCTGAGCCAACATTTCAAGGGAGCCTCTGTTCTTTTTGCCAGGCTTCTCATCCATCTCCCCACCACCTCCCCCCTCAAAATAATGCCATAGAAAATGAACAAAGCACCAAGTCATGGAAACATCTTTCCGGTTTAGCCACTTACCATGCCAGAGGGGCCACCCCTGAGAATCAAAGAGCAAGTTTTCAGTGTCGTCATGGTAACAGTAGTTGGTGTATAGGTCACTGCTGATGATGTGCTGTAAGTGGCTGTCCTGCCAGTGCAGATCGCATGCCTCAATGGCTCGAGTAAACACGGTCCGATGTGGCCTGTTCGATGAATCTGTCATTTTCACAGGTTTAGAAAGCTGCATCAGCTTTTACTCATTCAAAGACGAATCAGTCATTCACAGTATTCCTGTCTTCTGCCTATTCACCAACCCCCAGCCCGTGGCAGTCTGCCTTGCCTTCTCTCCACCAAGCAGCCCACAGATGACATTTCACAACCTATTATTACCCAAGAGCTCAGACGAAGTGTGTGCCATTCATCTTGCATTCAGAGAGAGATCTAGAAACCAGCACAGCTGATGGCAGACAGGACTCTGTACAGAGAACTGCTAGAGGTGAAGGACATTCAATAGCAAGTACAAACCAGAAAGTATATGGTACTCAAGTGTCCCCAGTGTCTCTCCTTAGATCCACAAAAGAATACAGGAGGGATAAATTGCATCAAAAGACTTGTAGTTTTTCTTTCTGAGAAGTGACACTAACTTTGAGCACTCGTATAACTTTGCTGGTCATGTACATAAACAAATACTACTGATAAAGTGAGGTCCTGAAGCCATGGGGGTGACATAATCCTCAATGGACATCTTCCTATGGCAAAATTTATCTAGTGACATGGCACTGCACCTATCAATGCTCAGAAGCCATGTCAGAGTTATCAATAGCGTGTCCAGGTTGGTCTGAACATGATGAGCAAGCAAAATACCTCTGTAAGGGGTCATTTGCTGAAAGAATTTATCTTCCTGACTAGCTGTGAAATTTAGTAGTGAACCAAGTTTTTTCCTTCACAGGTGATCTTCCAAGAAAAAGAAACAACAATAAACCTGACTAAGTGCACATCTGACACCTACCAAGAAATTTAATTTTAACTTTATTGTAATTGTATGCAATATGTATTATTACTGATGGTTTGAGGATTATCAACAGTTTTACCAGCAAAAACACCCTGAGCTTTGCCTAGTTATTAGCAGTCATCTTTGTTTGAAGACAACTGTACAAAGCTTCTGTCAGATCTGATAATCACATTTAGATTAGAAAGCATGATAACAAGTACAAAGACACCTCCTCCAAGACGGCAGCCCTGCAGCTGCACCCTCCACACACCTAGTAATGCAGATGGCACATACAGAGCACATCCTACAGACAGATGCTTCAGTTTCTCACATACAGGTTTCATGTAGATTAAGATCACTAAAGATCCCTGTTTAAACAGCTATCAGGGCTTTGTAACTGCAAACAAAATAAAAACCCCAATACCAGAGGGAATACTAGAACATAGTCAAGCAAAGAAACAACAGGCTTTTACACAACACGCTTCAAGGACATCCAATTTTCATGCAACAATATTTAGAAGCACCAAGTAAAGAGTTAGAAAACCTAACAAAACACAAATACCTGCTCTGAAAGTGTTGCAGCCCCAGTATAACAAAAAATCACATATTTGTTCTTCTGCAAAGATAGCATTAGTACAACTGATTTTCGCTGGTCAATCCTCAACAAGAAAGTTACTTGTCCCAGGAAAGAGTGCTGAATTCTGCAAGGCTAGAGTGTATAAGATAGAAGTTATATTATATGTTGCAGTCAGTGCATACATTTAGGCTCACCTTGGTTAGCATTTGCACCCTGAGGCAAAGCATTGGTTAAATTGGGCAGCTCGTTTCCATGGTTTCCATCTTCCCAGGGACAAACATCCACACTGTTCCATTTTTTCAGCTGTTTTAGCCAACTGGACTTCTGCTCCAACTTGCAGTGGGGATTTAAGACTATACACATCCACAGAGCACCTGATTTTAAAAAAATTGCTAAATTATGTTTTCTATTAAAAATGCAGTAGCCAATGACTAATTGCAAACTTCTACAGCATATACTTTTTCTGCACTCAAAGGCTACACTGCTTGTTTCCCAGCTATGCTTAACACCACACAGACTGAATTCCTGACACAGGCGCTTGGGGCTGGCGTAGCCAATCTGAAGCAACTGAAAGATGGTACCAAGCCAGCCTTCTCAATCAAAAGGCATTAGTAGGTCTTTTGTATTAGAAATCCAGAGTTCCCAGTGTATGGCTCATCGGACAGGAACATCAGTCAAAGGCAAAAAGGAATTCACATGAAGTTACAGAAGTTACATCAACCAAGTTTTTCTTCCAATTCTTGTATCAGAAGTGAATGTTTTTTTTATAATAATGAGAACTATGTATCTTTCAGCTTCACATTAAAGGAACCAAAGACACACATTAGTAAGACAAGCATCTTGTAAACATATACTTTCGCACTCAGGACCCATCAGAATTACTCATGTAATTCATTCCCAAACGCATCTGGGTCTCAGATAACCAGTACACACTAGTTTTGTGCAATTTGATAGGACTAAGACATTTTTATGGCAATTACTTCAGTAATTTGGTTACTCTAGAAAATTTGTTTTACATTTTCTCTTCAGGGAGTTCTAAGGCAAGGCTAATTTGCTCTGACATATCACATACCATCACTTCAGAAACTGCTCCCTGAGACTGTATCTAGCACAGCAGGCATAAATGCATCTGGGTGTCTTGAGCCAATTTTCAAATAGAAAGGTTTTTCTCTAAATCAGCTGTCCCTTCACCAGCTTGAACTTTGACAGAAGCATGAAGACATCTGAAAGTACTGTTTAGCAACAGCTCATTTACTCATTAAGGACGTGCCTTATACACTAAAAGAGATCATGAGAATATGCTTCAACTATATAGTGTTCATGACAGGCTGGGAAAAAAACCAAAGAATAAAAATGTAGCTGGTTCTTCTAGGATAATAAATGTCTCCCATTCCGGGATTCTTTTGCTAACTAAAAATGTAAAATTGATACCCAGGGCACAGGGCATCACATCACATTCATTCCTAAAGTAACTCAGGTAGGTCACAGCACAGAAGCCAATGGAAACACAGCATGATTCTTAAGGTTAAGTCTTCAGCTATTCAACACTAACATGTTAGGGGAAGCAATATAAAAAAAAATCTGAAAATCAAAAAAAAGGAACAGTATGTTACTATTCAGAACACCAGAGAGACACTAAACTACTGCAGTTTAGTGCACAGTAGATTAGAGTACAGCAAGTGTTCTGGGTTCAGGAAGTGTCTGAAACTTGCCATGGGGGTGAACAAGGCCAATACCACTTCTAAAAACTTTTCTTAAAACCAAAACATGTTATTTTCTTCAGACACACTTGCCAGCACAATTCATTCTCCAAAAGGAGTCAAATTACAACAGGTTATTATTAAGCATCAATGATTCAGTACTGCCCAAGACAGAATGACTGCATTTCTTGCAATCTGCAAAACAAAACACAAGATCCAGCACATCGGAAAGCCTTGGAGAACAGTTGTGGGGCTGCTTATTTATTTTCAAAATCAAGTATCACTTGAAGGCATTACACTGTACCTCTAAGCATCTAACAAAAAAAACCTAAGTGAAATAAAACAAAACAAAAAACCCCAAAACAAAAAAAAACTACCAAAAAAACCCGAAAGAACCACCAACCAAAAAAAAAAACCAAAACCAAACCAAAAACAACCCCCAGGAAAAAACCTCTCAACAACCCACCTATGTAATACTTTGTAACCAGATTCCCAG
>WBNO01026453.1:10746-21284 GCA_013400575.1 Peucedramus taeniatus | reverse complement strand
GCCGCCGCCCAGAGCCGGGCGGGCCCGGCGGGGCTGAGGGGTGGCAGGGCCACCATGAAGCCGAGCGGAGGTGAGGGGGAGCCGGGCGGGGAGCCGGGGGGGCTGGGGGTGTGAGGATGACGGAGGTTTTGTGGGGTCTGGGGGTAACGGGGCCGTCCCGCCGCAGAGGAGCCGGTGCTGCTGGCGGAGCTGAAGCCGGGCCGGCCCCAGCGCTACGATTGGAAATCCAGCTGCGAGACCTGGAGCGTCGCCTTCTCCCCCGACGGGGCCTGGTTCGCCTGGTCCCAGGGACACTGCGTGGTCAAGCTGATCCCGTGGCCTCTGGGAGAGGCCGAGCTGTGAGTGCGGAGTCATGGAATGGGTTAGGTTGGAAGGGACCCTAAAGCTCATCCCATTCCACTCCCTGCCACCGGCAGAGACACCTTCCACTGTCCCAGGTTGCTCCCAGCCCCATCCAGCCTGGCCTTGGACACTGCCAGGGATCCAGGGGCAGCCACAGCTGCTCTGGGCACCCTGTGCCAGGGCCTGCCCACCCTCCCAGGGAACAATTCCTCCCCAATATCCCATCCATCCCTGCCCTCTGGCAGTGGAAGCCATTCCCTGTGTCCTGTCCCTCCATCCCTTGTCCCCAGTCCCTCTCCAGCTCTCCTGGAGCCCCTTTAGGCCCTGCAAGGGGCTCTGAGCTCTCCCTGGAGCCTTCTCTTCTCCAGCTGAGCACCCCCAGCTCTCCCAGCCTGGCTCCAGAGCAGAGGGGCTCCAGTCCTTGGAGCATCTCCTCCTCTGGATTCACTCCAGCAGTTCCACATCCTTCTCATGTTGGAAACTCCAGAGCTGGGGAAGCTCTGCAGGTGGGGTCTCACCTGAGTGGGGCAAAGGGGCAGAATTGCCCCTCCTTTCCTGCTGCCCATGCTGGGGACTCAGCCCAGCATGTTTCTGGGCTGGGGTATGGCCAGCCCTCACCCATCAGTGCAAAAGTCCTCCCAGTGCTGCTCTCCATCCATTCATTCCCCAGCTGGGATTGACACCAGGGGTTGCCCAGTGTGGGGTGAAGATGGGTGCATGGAGCTGGGGCAGGGGGTCTCGGGGTGAACACTCCACCCATCCCTGCCTCCCTCCAGTGGCTGCAAAACCTCTGAGCGCAAGAGCCGGGGCGGCAAAGCAGAGACATGGAGCCGTGGGGCAGCCAAGGAGAAGACTCTGGAGTGTGGGCAGATCGTGTGGGGCCTGGCCTTCAGTGCCTGGCCAGCAGCTGAGGATGGGGACACAGATCCTGCCTGTGCCGTGGGACTTCCCTGCCTGGTCCTGGCCACTGGACTCAACGATGGGCAGATCAAGGTGTGGGAGGTGCAGACAGGTGAGCAGCCCTCACTGTCGTGGCTTCAGGCTGGCTGTCCCCTCGTTCCCCTGTGGAAGGAGATCCCACCTCCCCCCTTCCCCAGTACTTGCCCTGTCCCAAGCGGGGCTGCACGAGGGGCTCTGCCTCATTCTCCGTGGATGGATGGCACTGAGCATGGCTCCTCTCTGCAGGGCATCTCCTCTTCAGCCTCTTGGGACACCAGGATGTCGTCAGGGACCTGAGCTTTGCTCCCAATGGGAGCCCCATCCTTGTGTCGGCTTCGCGGGACAAGACCTTGCGTGTGTGGGACCTGAGCAGGGATGGTAGGAACTTGCAGGGATATCCCTGTGGGTCAGGGAAGGGGGAGAAACCCACCTCGAGAGGGAAGGTGGTGGGAGAAGACCTTTGGAGACAGTATTTGAGGCAGAAGGGGACAGCCCTGTGACAGGGAGCAGAGTGTAACCTGGGAGATGGAGGAGGGCATTGCCTTGGGATTTACCCAGGAATCCCCAGCCCAATTCCCACTGGGGAAAGGGAGGGAGAGCAGAGCCAAGGAGTCCTGTTCCCCTCTGGTGACACATTTCTGCTGTGCCCAGGGCGGCAGGTCCAGGTGCTGTCGGGCCATGTGCAGTGGGTCTACTGCTGCTCCATCTCCCCAGACTGCAGCATGCTCTGCTCTGCTGCCGGCGAGAAGTCGGTGAGTCCTGCACGATGGGAGCCATCCCTGTGCCTGCTGAATCCAGCTGAATCCAGCCCTCTGTGTCCACAGAAACCCCCCTGGAAGAAGGGCCAGGCCATCCTGCCCTGGCTTCTCAGGAGCTGGAAGTTGGGAGCAGAGCCCATGTGGTTTAAACCTTGGGATGCTCCCAGCCTGATCCCCTGCCCAAATCCCACAGGCACTGCTGTGGAGCATGAGATCCTACACCCTCATCCGGAGGCTGGAGGGCCACCAGAGCAGCGTGGTGTCTTGTGACTTCTCCCCAGACTCTGCACTCCTTGTCACCGCTTCCTACGACGCCTGTGTCATCATGTGGGACCCCTACACCGGGGAGCAGCTCAGGACACTGCGGTACAGACCTGGGAGGGGACACAGCAATGCCAGGGAGGTTTTTAGGGCTGGATGTGGCTTTCCCCACTGGATGGGCACAGCCACCATCTCTACACTGTGGTATGGACCATGGGGACGCTGTGGGACAGGACAGAACAATGCCAGGGAGGATTTTAAGGCTGGATGTGGCTTTCCCTTCTCACTGGGCACAGCCATCACCACTCCTCTGCTTCCAGAGGCACGATGGGGGTCTGGCTTGCCAAGTTTGGTGGCTCTGCCAGCCTCAGCTGGGGAAGGGGCTGGTGGCAGCTCAGAGCTGATGCTGGGATGTTGTCCCCACCCACAGCCATGTCCCGTTGCACTCCACATTGGATTCCAGCAGTGAAATCCACACCAGCTCCCTGCGCTCTGTCTGCTTCTCCCCCGAGGGGCTCTACCTGGCCACGGTGGCAGATGACAGGTGAGTGAACCCCTGTGGGGACCCAGAGAGGGGCCTTGGAGGAGATCAGAATGAACCAGGAGCTCAGGAGGTGGGGAATAAATGCACCAGGTCCCCACCAATTCCTGGAAATAAGGGGAAAGGTCAGGCCTGCGGGAACACCATGGCTTGGCTGTGACAAGAGGTAGCAAGGTCAGGGCCCTCTCACCATGGGCTGAGGTCCACGTCCTCCTGGGTGCTGTGCCACCCTCAGCACGGGACAGTCCTCCCTGGAACACTGCTATGGGAAGCAAATCCATGTTTGTCTCTTCAGGGGTTCCCAGAGGCTTTATTTTGGCAGCAGGCACTGCACTGTGTCCTCTCCCTTTCTCCACAGGCTCCTGAGGATCTGGGCCTTGGAGTTGCGGTCTCCAGTGGCCTTTGCCCCCATGACTAATGGTCTGTGCTGCATGTACTTCCCACATGGAGGATTCATTGCCACAGGGTGAGTAAACAGGAGGGTGGAGAAACACAGGGTTGCTCCTTCCTCCTGCAGCTCAGCAAATTCTGGGCTTCCCTGGGGATAGTTTTCCTGGGCTGGGGAACACAAGCTCCTGGCAAGCTTGGGAATACTTGGGGGTCATTGAAATTCCTTGTGTCCCTCTGCCCTATGCTCAAGGTTATTTGGATCCCATTGCAGGACCAGGGATGGCCACGTCCAGTTCTGGACAGCCCCGCGGGTCCTCTCGTCGCTCAAGCACTTGTGCCGCAAAGCCCTGCGCACCTTCCTCACAACCTACCAGGTGCTGGCGCTGCCCATTCCCAGGAAGCTGAAGGAATTCCTCACTTACCGGACTTTTTAAGGCAGCAGGGGGAGCAAAGGCACGGAGGCGAGCCCCAGGGCTCGGCCCAGGCTGGTGGCGCCGCAGGAACGCCGAGCCGTGAGCCAGGAACGTTGCTGCTCCTGTGGTTTTGGGGTTGTAGAGGGCTTTTCTCGGTGTCATAATACAAAAACCCAGCAAAATCCCATGCAGAGGGCGAGGGGCAGAGCTGCGGAGGCCCTGCAGGGGACATGGGTGGGACACAGGTCCCCCTATCCCCTGCTGCCTGCTGGGTTGGGTCAGGTGCTTCTGCTTCTGAGTGCAGTGGTGTGGGATGATGGTGGAACAGCTGCTGTGGGAGCAGAGCTGTTGTCACCTGCACAAACACGGGGCTGAACCCCCCCCCCAAAACACCCACCTAGGAATGTCCCTCCATCCCGGTGGAGCGCAGGCTCTGCCGCTCTCCCAGCGTGGGCAGGAGCGGGACAAGCCCAAGCAGGTCTCAATAAATAAAAATTGATTCCTCATGATTTCCCTCCTGGCTCGCTCAGGTGACCTGGGAGTGCCTGGCATCGCCCTGGCTGCCAGGGAGGGGTGGCAGAGGTGTCCATCTGTGGGAAGAGGTGGCTTTACTCCACCCCCTGCTCCCATTCCTCTGTTGTTCTCTCTCCGTGCTGGAGCGTGGCACTCAAATCAGCCAAATTCCCAGACATGCTGAGTATGCAGCAGTGTTTTGTCCCCATCCTCCAGCTTAGCGGTGGCTGGAGCAACAGCACGTTCCCTTGTGTGCTGGCAGACTTTGTGGAGTGAATTCTCCTCCAAACATCGCCAGGATGTTGTTTTTCCCTTGGGAACAGCTGAACACAGAAAGCTGGTGCATCCCTAACCCCGCACCTCCCTTCAGGAGGGAAAAGCAAGGACCAGTGAGACCTGCTGGGCTTTGGAGGCACCTGTATTTTCCCATTGGGAATAATGCTACCTTTTAACAACCTTTTTACCCTGACTGTGCAGTCAAGGTTTCCAAAAAGGAACTGGGAAGCTGCAAGGAGCAGCTCCAGGCATGGGGCTGATGGTTCTTCCCTAATCCAGCAGCAGATCCACCTGGCAGGATCAGGCTTCAGCCACCACCAGGTCCCTGGTGACCTGGAAGGCGGCAATGAGGGAGCTCAGCTGGATCTTCTCGCTGGTGCCAGCAGCCAGGCGGTACCTGGAGAGGGGCCAAGGGCAGCTTTGGGGGTTTCCACCACTGTGGCTGCCCCCCAAAGCCACGGGCCGTGTGCCAGCAGTGCCCAGCAACCACCAGGAGCCACCCCAGGGTCCCCATTCTGGGGGAGTGACACTTACTCGATGTCTGCCAGCTTGATCAGCAGCTGGATGCGGATGGAGGGGGGGAAGTCGACTGTGGAGAGAAAGAAACACTCGGTGAGGGGCAGGGGGAAGTCTGGCCTCTCCAGGATCATCTGGAACTGGACCCTTTCCCCACCTCTGTGCACGAAGAGATGGATCTCAGTGAGGATGTCCTGCAGGGCCAGGCCCTTCAGCGTCTTCAGCTCCATGATTTCTGGGATGAGAGCGAGTCAAGGCCTTGCTTCCAGGCGTTTCCCTGCCAGATTCCCCTCCTCATCTTTGCAGCAATCCCAAGAGCCTCCCCAGCGAGCAGCACCCACCCCAGAGGCCGCAGTTATCCCCGGGAAAAAGCAGGATTTATCTGGAAAAAATCAGGATTTATCCCAGCTGGGTATAACCCCCAGGGTAGAGGATACTGCGGTAGGCAGTGGAAAAATCCTGGTTCAGCATCCAGTCGAGGATGTTGGCGATGTCAGACTTGAGGGGATGTCCAGTGCAGGTGTAAACATTCTCCTCTGTCACCTTCCCAAAGGCCATGGAGGTGCTCTGAGGAAGAGGAGGGAACAGGAAGGATGAAGAGGCCCCACCAGCTCAGCTGGCCAGGGGCTGATGGCCACAGTCTCACCTGCAAGATATTGAGGGCCCTGCGCATGTCCCCACTCGAGAGGGTCACCAGAGCCTTCATCCCATCCTCGGTCACATCCACCCTGGAAAACAACACCCAGAATTCACAGAATCACTGGGTTGGGAGAGACCTCCAAGATCATCGAGTCCAGCCCAGCCCCAGCACCTCAACTGAACCCTGGCACCCAGTGCCACATCCAGGCTTTGTTAAACACACCCAGGGATGGTGACTCCACCACCTCCCCAGGCAGACCATTCCAGAACTTTATGACTCTTTCTGTGAAAAACTATTTCCTAATATCCAACCTAAACTTCCCTTGGGGCAGCTTGAGACTGTGTCCTCTGGTTCTGTCAGTGCTGCCTGGAGAAAGAGCCCAACCCCACCTGGCCACAGCCACCTTTCAGGAGCTGTAGAGAGTGATGAGGTCACCCCTGAGGCTCCTTTTCTCCAGGCTGAACACCCCCAGCTCCCGGGCAAATGGAACCATGTGAATCCAGCCTGCTGCTCCTCCCTGGCAGGGAATGGGGCAGAGGAGGTGTGGGGAGATCCCCCACTCACCCCTCCTCCTGGATGACGTGCTGGAGCCGTGGCACCATCAGCTCCTGGGTCAGGGGGCCGAAGCGGAAGCGGGTGCAGCGGGATTGGAGGGCGGGAATGATCTTGGACAGGTAGTTGCAGATGAGGCAGAACCGGGTGTTTTCTGTGAACTTCTCGATCACTGCAAAAAGGAGGGAGGGGAGGAGGGTCCTTGGCTGCTGCCTCATCCTGATTCCCACCCTGTGCCGGGCTGGATGAGGCCGATGGCTGCCCACAGTGTGAGATTCCCGTGGTGTGGGATTCCCAGTGCCCCTCACCTCTCCTCAGGGCGTTCTGAGCATCCTGGGTCATGGCATCAGCCTCATCCAGGATGACGAGCTTGAAGCCTTTCCTAGGAAAAGGGGGGGTTTGGTGCTGGAGAAGGGGGAGCTGGGATGTTTGTTGCCAGCCTGACTCCTGGGAAGCCCTTGTTGTATTCTCACCCTCCCTGCTTGCTGGACACGTTCCCACCCACCCCAGGACCTCCCAAATGCCCTTCCCAATCCAAGTGCCAGGGCAGGAGGGTGCCACAGAGATGGGGAGCTTTGGGAAGCACAGACCCACCACGTACTTAAAGATGGTCCTGGTGCTGGCAAAGCTCAGGATGGGCCCTCGGACAATGTCGATGCCGCGGTCATCAGAGGCGTTGAGCTGGAAGGGAATGGTGTGGATCCGTATCCCCTCATCCCATTCTATCTCATCTCATCTCATTTTATCCAATCCTGTCCTGTCCCATTCCACCCCATCTCATCTTGTCCCATCCCATCTCATGCCACTCCATGCCAGCCCCTCTCTTCCCACCCCATCCCACCGTGTTCCCGCTCACCTCCAGCACCATGGAGCCGAACTCCCGCTCCCGGTACAGCTGCCGGGCACAGGCCAGGATGGTGGATGTCTTCCCGGTACCGGGAGGCCCATAGAGGAGCAGATGGGGGAGCCGGTCCTCGCTGATGAAGCGCTGCACTGCGGGATAACGGGATAACAGCGGGATAACAGCGGGATAACGGGGCTGGGGGACAGCCGGGACCGGCGGGGGGGTCACGGCGGGGGAGGGGGTAACTACCGGTGCTGAGGATGTCCCGGTGAGACACCAGCTCGGACAGCGCCTGCGGACGGTACTTCTCCACCCTGCAGCGGGGAAGGAAAGGAGCGGGGAGTGAGCCCCGGGGCAGCTCCCGCCGCGTTATCCCGGTATCCCGTTATCCCGGTATCCCCCCGCTCCCGGCCGTACCACGGCAGGTTCGCGCTGCCCGCCGGCGCCATGTTGAAAGTCTCGCGAGAGCGCCGCCAAGCGCGCGAGAGCGCCGGGGCGGGGCCGGCCTGAGGGGACGGGCGGGTCCCGCCGGACCGGGAAAATCCCGGCCCCTTCCAACCATCCCGGAGATCCAGGGACAGCCAGGGCTGCGCTGGGAGTGCCATCCCAGCCCACCCCCATCTTCACAGGGAACAATTCCTCCCCAATATCCCATCCATCCCTGCCCTCTGGCAGTGGAAGCCATTCCCTGTGTCCTGTCCCTCCATCCCTTGTCCCCAGTCCCTCTCCAGCTCTCCTGGAGCCCCTTTAGGCCCTGCAAGGGGCTCTGAGCTCTCCCTGGAGCCTTCTCTTCTCCAGGTGAGCACCCCCAGCTCTCCCAGCCTGGCTCCAGAGCAGAGGGGCTCCAGCCCTTGGAGCATCTCCTCCTCTGGTCTCACTCCAGAAGCTCCAGGTCCCTCCTGCGCTGGGCTCAGGGCTGGACACAGCGTTCCCACTGAGATCTCACCTGAGTGGAGAGGGAGAATCCCCCAGTCCTGCTGTCCCTGTCCATGGCAGCGTGGAATGAGGTGACCTTTAAGGTTCCTTCCAACCCAACCCGTTCCATGATTCTGTGACTGTGGGAAGAGCACGGTGCTGGTGTTCACCACAGCAGGGTGGTGCTGGCAATCTTGGGGAAATCACGGCAGCAGGAATTGCTGGATCAAGGTTTTGGGAAAACACAGTGCCCCTGCCCTCAGGTAGCTAATGGAATGAGAGGGGCACCATTGGGTGCAGGGACATCTGAGGAGAGGAGATCTGGGATCCTCCCAGTGTGACAGGAGCAGCAAACTCCAGAGGTGGCTGCCAGAACAAAACCTTTATCCCTGTCCCTGCTGCTTCCCAGTGCCTCTGGAAAACCTCCTTAAGAGAAGGAGCTTAGAGGAGAGAATTAGCCCAGGCTGCTGGAGCAATGCTCCACTGCTGCTCTGATCCCAGAAAGGAAAGCAGGCAGGAGTGAGAGGCACTGGCTTGGAAAATGCAGGTGGAATGAGGATGGGAAGTGATCCATTGGGAAGGAGAGGTACAGGGCAGGCAAAACATCCCTAGAAAAATGCTGCTGCTGACAAGGGAAGTGAAAACATCAAGAGCTCTGGGCTGTATCCTATAAAAACCCAAAAATCTGCTGGAGGGCAGCTGCTTTCCTGTGTTTCCCCCCCTTTTTTTCCCCTGCAGCCCCATAAAGAAAAGCAGGAGCTGGAAGCTGAGGTCAGCAGCCTCAGCCGTCCCTCAGGGCACGTGACAGCCGTGACAGATGGCTCTTCCCTTGGAGCCTCCAGGTCCTTCCCGGGCACCTGGGAACAGCCAGGAGCTGGGATTTTTCCTGCACATCCTGGATCCAGAGCTGCTCGTCTCCCCCTGGATCTGCCTTTGCCTGGGGCAGGCTCTTGTCCTCCTAAATGGATTTTTCCAGGTGTTTTCCCCATCATTAATAAATCCCGGGCTCCAGAGCAGGGGAGATCTTTGGGGTGTTGTTTAATAGGGTTAAACTGATGGGTGCATGCCCCTGGGATGGCTTTGATTTCCCTCTTGGGTGGAGATGAGGGGACAGAGGTGGTGGGACAGACGTGATGGGATGGAGATGATGGGATAGGGAAGATGAGACAGGCGTGGTAGTGACAGTGTTGATGGGACAGAGGTGATGGGGACAGATGCTGACAGGAATGATGGTGGTGGAGATGAGGAGACAGGTGATGGGGCAGGCGTGATGGTGACAGAGGTGGTGACAGGGTTGATGGGACAGGGATCATAGGACAGATGATGGTGACAGAAATGGTGACAGAGGTGATGATGACAGAGGTGTTGGGACAGAGTTGAAGGGACAGGAATGATGGGGCAGGATGGTGGGGACAGAGATGATGGTGACAAGGATGATGGTGACAGGGATGATGGGACAGAGGTGATGGGACAGAGGTGATGGTGACAGAGGTGATGGGGACAGAGATGCTCTTCCACAGAGGATTAAACAGATGCTCCTTAAGAGCTGAAATCCATGGGATCCTCTCACCCCATGTGGAGCTGAAGAAGTTCTTTGCCATATTAATAACCAAGAAATCCCAGTTCCGATATCCAAAGGCTCCTATGGAGCAGCTCACCCCAAGCTGGAGCAATGAACTCTCCTGGGGTGGTTTTGGGGGAATTTGGTGCAGTGATGTTGGTTTCCCAGGGTGGAGTGGCCGTGCCAGGGCATTCCCTCTCCCTTCCCAGCAGGATATTGTGCCTGGAAGAGCACCTTTGGCACTGGGGGAACATTAACCCAGTTTAGAGACTCTGAGTCACTCCAAACTCTTCTCTCATGGAGAAAACCAACAGAAGTCAATTTAAATATTTTTACATGGACTGATTGTGCCTTTCCCACTGTCTGGACTGTTCATCTGCCTCTCAGACCATGGCCAGCTCCAAGCATGGGAACTATCCCATAGGCTGCTGTAGGGTTTTTTGGGAAGCATTAGGTCTGGTGAACACCCGAAATCCCTGCAACTCTGCTGCTGCAGGCTTTTGGGATGGGTGCTTTTATCCCAGTGGAGTCTCCCTGCTTGCAATTTGTTTTATATTTCCCTTCCCTTCCCTTGGCTGGCAGTTCTTGATGTCGTGTCCCACCCCGGGGTCCCTCTGAGCTCCCCTCACAGCCAGCCTTGGGGACAGGACAGAAAAGGGATATCTCAGCTCAGGGATGAGCCTGGAAATTAGAAGTCCTGATAAAAAAAAAAAAAAAAAAAAAAAAAAAAAAAAAAAAAAAAGGCAAATATCAGCAGATTTTCAGCTTTTTTAGCCATATCCCAACTCGGAGGGAGTTGACCACTGTGAGCATGGATAGAGCCATTGGGATTTTGGCTTGTGCTCTCCAGAGCTGAGAGGGACTGGCATGGGGATATAGCTGGGAATGAAGTCACATATCCGGAGGCAGGGAGGTCACGGCTGTGGGGACACTGTGCCTGGAGCAGGTGAAGGGTCTGGGAGCATCATCATGGCTCCATCTCTCTGGAATAATTCCTGACTGCTGTCCAGGCTTGGCCCCCATTGCCCCAGACCCTCCAATGCCCCCCTCAGTGCCCCGGATCCCCCCCAGTGCCCC
>WBNO01026452.1:0-71637 GCA_013400575.1 Peucedramus taeniatus | reverse complement strand
CTTAATACCGCTGCTTATTTTTCACAGCAATATCTCTCACAACATCTACTAGAAGTGGCAATCACATGCCAGAAATCCACTCTTCAGACAAGCTAGAGCAGTACATGGATCCACTCAAGCTCTGACTTCGACATCAGCATTTTGCATTCCACATATTCTTCCTTTCCTCAATTTGTCAGAGGATACAAGGGTCTTACCAAATCCATCAAGGTACCTCACCAGTCAACTGACTTGTTACTCCTTCACTGTTATAACTGTTTCCCTTACTGTTGTATTTCCTTTCAGTTTTTGTCATTTTCCTTAATATTAATCCTCTGAAAACGCTCCATTGATTAGTCACAAGGCCTCTTTGGACAGGTAAGTCATCAAAACTTCTAAACAACTACAGAGCTCCCTAAGTTCTTAGCAGTGAAGTCTCTTCTGTCCTGCTCATGGCCAAAATTGCCTCAGCTATTATTTCATCTGACCAAACTCTTACTGAACTACTAAAATACTAATTCTTCTACTTTCTGCCACAATAATTCTGAGTTTTTCTTTTCTTTTTTCTTTTTCTGTCCTGTATTTTTTACAGGACTTTATGAAAAGGAAATGTATATCAATGTCTAGAAGAAAGGAAGTAGCTGGAACTGACTACAGTATATCAGGAACAATACACCTATATTATATAAAGATTGTGATTTCCTTTTCCTAAGATACTTTTGTGAATGGAAGTCAAACACACACTGACCTTTTTTGCTATTACATCACTCAGAAAACACATCTGCTGGGCTGTCTGCAATCATCACAAAGGGGTTTTGTTATGTTTTTTAAACAAAGACAGTACAACACACTTTTTCCTTAACCTCTTCTAAGCATGTTTTGCATGGAAATATTAACTCAGTCTGAGGCAAACACTAAAGGCAGAATTTTTCAGACTGATAACTGTGCAAAAGAGAAATATTGCAATCTGCACCCCTCCCATTCCTATATAGAACAGCATTCAATTCACTGGCTGTCTCACAGTTCCCAAAACAAGTCTTCTCACACACATAAAATTAAGGATTAATGAGGATAATTATCAAGGGTACTGTTTTTTGCAATTAACATATTAGCTGACCTGCACCCCAGTGTTCTGTGATATTTTCACAGATCACCATGTTAGCTCACATTTAAGAGCCAAGTAGATTTTATGGTATCAGCACTCAAGACTTTGCTTTTAGTTTGTGTTCAAATACATTAAAGACTATATTTTTAAGTACTTTAAAATAAGTACTTTTAACCTCATATGTGAAAGTATATGGATACAGAGATGTCTCACTAAAATATGACTACCATCCAGAAAGGAAGTTGTGCACCTCCTCCTCTCCCACCAAAATGGCATTTTCTGCTTGGTTTACTGTCAACTTCTCAGTTTCCATTTTTTTTCTACTTTGAGACAAGATTTTCTGGAGCCAGAGCACTCTGGATGCTGTTGATCTGCCATAGTTCTCTAGTGAAGAAAGTCAGAAGAAAGCACTTGCTGTTTGTAAACAAACATCATGGACATTTATATGCACTGACCCCTCTGAGAACAACTGGAGCAATTAGAGCTATTTGGATCCTGCAAACCAAATGACAGAAATTGGGAGTCTCTGACTACATAGAGTGAGGCATCGAGCTTCAGTGACTGAACTGATCCACACAGTTTCTGCCCAGGGAGGAAGACAAAAGGACCCCAATTCTATCACAGACTGTGAGATAGATTTTCATCCTAGAAGAAAGGTTATCCTTTCTCATTCATGGAATCCTGTAAGAAACATTTTTCCTGTGCATCTCACAGCATTTGTCCTTCTCAGGCTTCAAATCAAGATGTAATGCAGTGATATATTTCACATTCAGTTGTAAATCTTTACTTAATCTCCTTTATGATAACAGTCCAAAACCCAAGCTGAAGTGGCTGAAAAGTAACCCCCTCTGCAGAACAGAAGGCAACCCTGATGAATTGCACAAAGCTCCTCAGAGGTTGCATTCCCCCTCCCTCCCATTTCACTGCTTGGATTCCTTTGTTTGGTAAATAGGTCAGTGCTCATAAAAACACCCCTCCAGGGCTGACTGCCTCACATAACCACAGCAGCCAATGTAAGGAAGATGGATGCTAACATGGCAGCAGCTGAATCACACAACTTCCATGGGGCATGGAGAACTGAAATAAGCCACACTGACAAAGCAGTAAGGAGAGGGACTACAAGACTAACTGACAAGAGTCAGAAAAATGTAATTATTTCCCATCTCAAAGTTCCAGTGATCATGACTCAGACTTTGACAGGTTCTATGAACATCTCACTGCCCAAAACCAGTGTCTTCAGAAGAAGACAAACAGGGGATGCTACAATCCTGGTCAATGCAACAACCTCCATCTCATAACCAGACTGTAACGTAGTCTGGTTAACAGTTCTGCCCCACCTTTAACATTCTCTGTAGATATGCAAATCATGAATCCTTTCTTAGCTATACTGCCAAGGATGTCAGTTGTGCTTTTGAAGTGGTCTTTTCTGGAAGAAGTTGAGTGATAGTAATTGCAGTCTTAAAACAGCTTAAATACACCAATACCTTTCAGAGAAGATGACAGATTCACTTTAATATCCTTCCCAGGTAGAGAAACTGAAATACCAAAGATATTATGAATCTAGGATCAAGACCTCACTTCTGTACCTCAAAAGCAAACCAAAACAATGCTATTCAGTGGTAAAAAAAAAATGTTTTAAAGGGAACTGAAATCTAATGCCTGGCTTTGGATCAGAGACAACAGCTCAACAGGAAACCTACTGGGTTGAAGACAACAACTGGACAAAGGAAGTCTCTTTCCCAACACTTTTTCCCAGATCCTTTGTTGCTTGGGGAAAAAAAAAAAAAAAAAGCATCCTGTACCTTTCCCAAACAAAATCTTTATATGATCTAACAGTGGACATATAATTTGTCCCAAGATTACAGATACTGAGTTTGGTTCCTCAGTTAGAGACTGCTAGGATTTAGTAGCCAAGGTACAGTGCCACACAAATGCAGCTCAACTGTTCACAGGGCCCACCTCATTAGAGAAGCACGACAACCATCATTATTGCAGCTCACACAAACAAGGCAGATCTCTGCTGGCTCACTTTGCAAGGTTAGGAGTCTCTGTGCTAACATTTCACTTAAAACATTAAGGTTTCAAACCTTAAGCAAAGCCTCACTGATTTTGAACTGAATCACTAGATTTTTTGCAATACTGCAGGGTAGTGAGATGTACTGGAAGCACATGGACCAGCTCTGGAAAAGACAGCTGTGGTTCAGAAAAATTGCCTGGGATTCTCCTTCATTAAAATTATTTTAGCCAATTATTTAGCTAGATACAAAACAACCAACTGCGATGCTAATAGAAGAAGGAGGCTTACCATAAAATACATGAGCTGCACACATAGGAAAGACTTATCCCATCTGTACAGTAAAAATGGGATTGTCATTTTAAATGAGATATACAGAAATCTCTACCAATAGGGGATTTCTGTGTTTCATAAACACCAATACTTGGTAGTTGAGAGAAATAAGTACTGTGCTGTGTAAAACACTGTGTACTGCTGTTAGCACATAAATTTCTGGACTCTTGCAACACTGAAGACTTCAGGGTTTGAGCTAAGGGGGAATATCAATTGTCATATGCATGTATCGTAAAAGTGGGAACAAGATCAAAGTTCCTACTTTTCTTCAAAAGGAGACAACAAGTCTCTTTGGACACACAGGAAAGAGTAGTAATCCTAGTTCAGCAGTTTTACAAAGAATTTTCAGAAAATATATTAATGGAAAATTACTTCTGCCAAAATACACTGACACGTGAGTTCCTCAGGATGCCATCAAATCATATCACTATGCAACATTACCTTCTGCTTTTGTGTAGATTGAGATGTTTCCATTTACTAAGCCAGCAAACAAGTACTGAGACCTGTATGTTAAGCTCATAACAGTTGATTTTTCAGGAGTGAAGAAGTGTTGAAGTCGAATTTTCTTTGAGCCTTGGCAACTTTTGTAAACAGAAATGCTATAGAAAGGCAAGAAGAAACAGACCTGTGAAATTATGCCTTACATAGTTCTTGCTAGAATATGCAAAAGAGAAGTTTAGAATAAAATATTGGGGGAAAGAGGATTTTCTCCTTCAATTCTTGACACCCCAGAATGTCTGCATAGACAACTTGCAATTACTTAACACTGACATATGACAACACATTCTTATTATCTTGTCTGCAGAAACAGTTATTCAAAAAAGAGACATAAAAATTCTGCTCAATATCCTTATTATGAGTCTATCTAAAGCTTTTATTAGTTAAAATATATATACATATATTACGTGGAGAACTAGGGAGAAGAAAAGAAAAACTCACTACCAGACATCACTTACACTTAAAATTTCCACAATTCCTATTGATTGTTACAATGGGTATGCTAAGAATATTGTTAAGTCTGGAATTAAATCACTGATTTCTAGAAATGGCACTTTCCTTGGAAAATTTTGTTCTCCTTCATTTATATTGGTTACAAACACCTTCAAAAATCACAGGTAGTTATACATTTGTGGCCTCACTAACTACAACAAGATCTGTTTGCTAACTGACCTATAAGTTTAGAACATGTAGCCTCGTTCTTCAACACAAATCAAGGGATGGCTCAGTAGGCCATCAGTTCAAAGACAGCAAAGTAATTAATGTCAATAGTAAACAGCAATATAATCTTTTCACGTGACAAATCCTGCATAATATGACAGGGTAGAAGATTAAAGGATTCCTCTTTGCCATTCTGAAAATTTTCCAATACCTGAAGATTACGTTGTAATGTTACAAAAGTAGTATTTATATTTTTCAGGTATGATGAACTAATTCTCTTTCATCAAAAAGATGCCCTTCTTTAATTTCAAATACCGCATATTGTAATTTTAAATAACGTAGAGTGCATTTTTTCCTTGATGTAAGTGGAAAGGATACCTTGAGGTCACTAGGATAACTCTTGTATACTTTTTAAAAAAGTAAACATTTTCTTGGAAGTATCTCACACAATTTTGCTATAGAATAGCAAACTTAATCAATAAATCATACACATTACACCAAAACCAAGAATCACCTTCCTTCTTCCATGCCAAGGCAAATAGTAGGCACATTAGAAGTTTTTGCAAGAACATTTTCAGAGTCTGGAGCTTTGTTTTGCTCTTTCAGCTTCTCATTCTCTGGTATGTAGACCATGCAGAGAATCCGTGATTCCACATTGAAGCACTCAATAACCTTGGGGCTGGAGCTTTGAAACGAGACTATTGCAATCTGGCCCATCTGATTAGTACAACTGCCAATCTGAAATAAAAAAGGAAAATTAAAAAAACCAGAACAGACCATGACTGATACCTGTCTCCAGGAAGATCAACATGTACAAGAAGGAATGACTGGTATGTTAGCTGAAGAGTGCATCTCAAGTTATATGTGTGAATATGAATTTTCATGCATTAAGACATAAGAGAATAATTCAGCACAAATACAAGATATATCAAGACATTAGACATACAAACTTGCCTTCTATGCTCAAAAAAAGTAATTATTAATTAAAGCAGGAATAATGTTATGGCCTATTCTGATATCTGATATTACCTCACATAATGCAATTACTGTAAGTACCTGTGAAACATGCTATTTTAATAACTGGTGTCCTAATCATCTCAGGTTCTTTTAAAACAGGTAATATAGCTGAGGCCTGTCCTTTGCACAGTAACAGGTCTACAAAGAAATGCTCCATCCCAAAAGAAAGAGTCTTGCAAACTTGCTGATACAGAAACCTAAATTTCTCCCTGATCCAGAACTAGGTATCATGAACACGTCCAAAACCTTGCACATTTTAGAGATCAGGGAGAAGTAAAAAAATCTACCAAGTACAGTACATGTTTTTGTATAGTAACTCTTTCTGTTTATATGAAATACAATAGGAAAGAGAAAGAAAGAATATTTTGTAGCAGTAGAAAGATTTAATTAGCCTGTTTTTGCAACTACTGTTTACAAATGGCAAAGACAAAAGGAAATTATATAAGTCACCATGAAAATCACCACAAAGAAAAGTTACTTCTAACTTTTAATTTGTAAGGATTCCCTTAAAATTTCAGTATTGCAGTAACTAGAAAAGCTCCTGAAATCATTAGCTTGCCTATATTTTTTTTTTTTAAGAACAGGTTCTATCCACCTCATTTTTTCTGCTGGAATATCCACATAACTGGGGTCATAGCAATATGAAGAGTAAGTTTTTTTCCTATGCAGATTTAAACAGATTATTTTTGGCTAAAACATTCTTAAAATATGAAAACAGACAGTAGGACAGTGTAAGCTCGTATGGGTTTTAGCAGCAATTGTTAGAAATTAGTGCATAACTCCCTTCTGAATGTGCTCAGCACTTTGGAATTCATTCTGTGCTGCACAAATCACACACACTTAACTGACACCCTACAGAGACCAGCAAGATTACATGGACAAATTAGTAGCTAATCCTTTATCTTTAAACAAATAAACAAAGAGAAAAAAAAAAACAACCTAACATTTCTTTCATACCTACACATTGTCGAGAGTCACAAAAAGCAATGGAAAGAAACAGAAGACAACCACTTCCAGATTTTACTTTGGGTAAAGTGTAAAGATTACACTTACCCAAAGAAAACCATGTTCCACAGCACAGGAATCTGACTCTGTTTCTCCAGCAAAGTATGGCTCAGGATTATAAGCAGCACATTCAATCTTCAAAGAGAAGAAAGGAGAGCTGTTAGCACATTAAAAAAATATGCCTGTTTCTGTCTATTTTAGTTTGTAATTAACTAAAGCATTTAAGGATATCAAAGCATCACATAAGGCAAGGAGTCAGTTTAGTTCACCTAGCTTTCCAAGGGCAGTGTCAGCTGCATGGATATTGCTCCTGACACATTCCTTATCTACCCCTACAGACCTTCACAGCCAAAGACTACAAATTCTCTTTTGCTGATCTGCTCAAATGCTTCATGATTTTTATTAAGTTTTCTCATGTCCCCAACCTGACACCATCCCTGATGTAATCATTAGCCTGTTACCTCTCATCTTAGACATCAGGTACTTCTTATTCTCTGCAGAGTCCTTTTGCGCGTAAGGCTGATATATGTCATGACCCTGCCTGAGACACCTCTTCATTTAGGCTAAATTAACATTATCACTTAATTACATATAATTTTTTAAACAATTTATTTTTCAACTTTTTGTTTTTAAACTTATTGTTGCTACTTTTTCAACAGACATCTCTCCACCCTCATATCTATCAGCCTCGTGTATATTTGAGAGTGCAGAGCTTTCTCACACACACTATTCTAGCAGAGCTGGTAGCAGCACTACACCATGGTTACCTCTTCAGAAGCCTATTTCTACACTTCACATTCATTACTGCTCTTTGTAATATTACATTTCTAACCAACCCTTACTTGCTGGTCTATTAAAAATTACTTTAACAGACCAACAAAGCCACCTCTTCAATCTGGATTTTTGAAACTCTTAATTTCTCCCTGAGCATACCATGTGTCTGTCCTACTGACTGTCATCCTTTTTATTTTTCTTTCCCTCCCATCGCCAATTATTTCTCCAGGTGCCTTAGTCATTTTGAATGCTAATACCATCATTCTTCAGACTTCAACTCCCTTCCAATTTCATGTCAACATGTTACTGTCAGTATATTAATAACAATACTCATTATTTTATCATGCAGACCATTTTAAAAAAAAACTGAAAGCAACACTCAAGGTCTATATTTAAAGTCCATCCCAACTCTGAAGATTAATCAGGCATCAAGGATCTGAAAAAAAAACATTTTTATGACCAGTCATGGATTTCTAATTTCCCTAATATCCATGGCAGTTTCCTAAAGCTTATGTAAACACTTCAAAATATATAAAAGCAATTCATAACTGTGTAGAGAATAAAAAGGTTTCTAATGAGGTGTCATACATTTTTACACAAGATTCTCTAGAATTCAAACTAATGTTCTCAACTTGCACATCGATGTCCTTGTGATTATATTGTAGTACTAGCAAAAACTGTTAGTATTAACTTAGACTATTCAGTTAGTATTAATTTAGACTACTCAGTTAGCAATTACTCCCCATAGCCTAGCAACATCACTTCCCAACAGTGAACAATTAAAAAAAACCAAACAAACCAAACAAGAAAACCCACCACAAACAAGTTAGCAAAAGTCAAGAGTTCTAAATTCCAAGTTTACTTAGTTTTCCAAAGTGCAAAGAATTTTACAGTCTCCTTGAAGTCAGCAGGCATTACAAAATGATTTGCCTTAGTAGAAAAAACATTATTTAGTCAGCAAAGCAATTCACTATATACAGATGAAAATTTGAAATCAATAGATGAAAAAAAGAGAAAGAAAAAAGAGCTATCCATGCCTGTCTTAGAATGTCTCATTTAACACATGCTGAAGCTATCTACTTGTAGTGATTTACAGTAGCTGTGACAATGAAATATATCACTAGTGAAAAATGAGACAGTCTGCATCTTGGATATTTCCCAGGGTCCTTGTTACACCTTGTGTCACTTTACATCTCAGTCAAAAGTGATGTTTTTTTCCATAGTTAAAGCCCTGGTAGTTTAGCTCTCAGTCTTGACAGAAGCCCAGGATGCAAACCTGCTCTGATGGCTCCCTGCACCACTGGGCAGCCTGAGCAACACACAGAGAGCCAACAGACAGGATTAGCCAAGCAGAGGTTCTCTTCCCACCCTGAGCTGGGGCTGGAGAGCCAAACTGCAGCTGAGGCTGCAGTAATACTTAAGTCATATTTTCTAGCAATATCAAGGATCTGGGAGAACCGGGAATGACACCTGGGCTCACACCCACATTTACTTCAGGAGCTGCAAAACTGGCAAAGTTAGCCCAGGGCTGAGGCCAATATTGTCACACACTCTGCTCTCCTGAAGTGACCAAGGCAAAGATCATCAGCCAAAGGTGACAAGCTTCTTTTTCCTTTCAAAATAAGAAGACTCTGTTCTAACTTGATTACAAGATTTGAGCCTGGGTCTTCACAGATCTTGGAATGCATTTTCAGGACTTACAAATGCCTAGGCTCTATGGAAATACATACATCATTTAAGTTTCTGGAAAAAAAAAATAGCTGGTTATTTCACCAGTGGTGACTTTAGAAAGTAGTCACCTCAGAAAAAGCTGTTTAATAAGACAGGCATGACTGGTTTTATGGGAAATTAGAGAGTTTCAGTAAACTTTTGCTGCTCTGAAAACCAGTATCATAGGAATAGATTGTCTCAGCACCATTACACATTTCTACTGCATTTTGAACAACCAATTATTTTCCCCCCACATCCAATTTGTATACTCATATTTGAAGTGAAGCTGTCAGCTGAGCTTCCCTCCTGTGTAGGCTGTTCTAGCAGTGAGGGCCTGCAGACTCACCTCTTTAAGCAGCACCCATGAAATGATATTAACTTAACTTTGGGATTCTATCCACACATACACAATTTTATTTCCATTACTCTTTTTGCACAAGACTTACTGACTGATGGTCAATAAGAAATCCTGTTGATACACAGGAGAAATAGCATCCAGCACTCTTCCCTTCCATCTATTGTTTTGATATTGTACTTATTTTCATCATTAAAGTCAGTGGTCAATAAGGCTTCAAACTGACACATTGCTTTAAGAAATGAACCATTAAGACAATGTCTATATCATTGTTCAGAATATGACATTTTACATAAGATTCTAGGAAACATAATTTTTAAAAAATATTTTAAAAATATTTTTCTCTGTGCACTAATAAAAATCAGAAATTTGAGGAGGATTTAGCACAGTTGCACCAGGAAAGGACAGCTTTCATGGAGATCAGATTCCTGCTCCTTGTAAGCTTTAAGTTACTTCAAAGCCCCAAACACACACCTGGAAACCTCAAGATGAACTAAAAATTCCCAACAGTTCTGTTTACACTGAGTGATTCACTTACAGATGAAAGTGAATGTCATACTATGTAAAAATTAACATTATGCTCCTTAGTGCCTCAGAGACTGCAGCATTTTGCATTCCCGTGACTCTTCTGGAACTTTTAATTGCTAATGATCTTAAATTAAGGTAGCCACTCAAGAGAACTAATAGATGTGAACTAATAGATGTATTTACAATATGGAATTCTTTAGAAATTATATCACACAAGAAAACCTAATTGTAATCTCATATCAAATTTCCATTCACCTTAAACTCCTGTTGCTTGGCCATCATCACTGGCATGTGTCTAACAAGGAGAGGATGTTTTTCCTTTTTGATTTGATTCCCATCATCTTCTATGCAGAACCAACCTAACAGGTTATCCTCTGCTGTAATGGAAAGAAAACAATAAACACTCCACAATCCTTTCAATGAATAATCACTTCCACCTTTCCACAGGAACAGAAAAGAATTCTGCCAGGACTAGTCAATACAGATCAGGCTGTTCTTATGCCACAGATGCATAAATGACAACATAAAACTGTGTGCAAAAACTCAATTGAGTAGATTACATAGATACTGATAATGTAAAAAAGAACACCTTACATTAGCAAAATGTTACGGGTAGTCTCTTAATGGTCTTGTAAATTGAATATTGAAAGAGGAAAAGACACATCAAACCTCTCCTCAAGACTCTAGGAAATCTGTTTGTCAAACAGCATTTCTCTGCCTGTTTAAGAAACAACACTACCAACTGCCAATTATCATAATTATAAGGATCTTCCTTCTGGAATGATGGAAATATCCATTCTCTCTTCTTTTTTGTTACTTGGCTTGTCTGCTGTGAGACATCACAAAAGCACTCTATTTTGACCATGTGCTGGTGAAATTTGCTTTCAAGCAAGTTACTGTTTCTCAACAAAGGCACTGAAAAGTCCAAGTATCTTTGGAAACCTATCCCCTTGTGCAAAGACAGGAGACTAATAACATCACAGGACAGCATATTTTTTATTGCTCTAACTTAAAGATTATTTGTGTTGATTTAGATGCAACAATTAGTAATGAATACCAAACTTTATTAAAATACTGTTGAAAATATATTCCTTCATAATGAGTATCCTGTTTTATCTATAATGTTATTACTCTGTAGTGATACACAATCACTACTATTTACTGTATTGCAATTTTAAACATCTACAGACAATTTTCACCAAAAAAGGAAAATTATTCTCAAAAAATAAATTACACTGTACATTGAGAACTATTTTAACTTGTTAGGAAATTTCAGTAAGTAGGAATTACCAAGGGCCAGTTTAGCCATTTGTAAATTGTTGATCCAAGACTGTTTGATGGCAGGGGTAAATGTATTGAACACAGCTGTAAAGAAAGTTGGCCGCCCAGACCTGCAGTACAGGAAAAAAAAAGCCACTATAAATGCGTTGGGTATGAATACAGCCACGGCTAAAAATGTTGAGCAAGGTGAAATTTCATTGTTTTCTAATATTTAGACAAAGACTCAACTCTGCTTTGTGTGTGCAGGCTATAATATGCCATATGTCCTACACTGTACATGAAATGTTATGAGAGGATCTGGTGAAGGAATACAACAGTGACTGTTCCCTATTAGCTGTCACTGCCACAGTTCCTCTCTTGCTTCTTGCATCCAGAACGCTGGGCTGAGGAACAGGAGAAAAGCTACAGTGCTGCTCTGGAACAATAAAGATGGGCTGAGGAACAGAAGAAAAGCTACGGTGTTGCTCTGGAACATTAAAGCTGCCAGCATTACGGCATAAGAGCACAAGTCAGGGGCTTACTATGGAGACAGAAGGGAGGGAAGAGCTACAGATTCCCAAATCTTCACTCATACATCTATAACTAATACATAAACCAATTTAGAAAATTTTGTAATCAAAATTTCTACTGACTTGTCCTGTTTTCCTGGGAGTTGCAGCTGAATTCTACAGCGATCTGCTGCTCTGATTTCATCTTCTTTTTTCAAAATCAGTTTTTGTAAACCTGAGGTCCAGTCATGGGCTACAGATTGGTTTAAGTTCTGAAAAATTAAAAAAACTATGATTCAACACCAGCCTGTTGCATATAGGATAATAAGGTGACTCCTGCACATAACAAACAATGACACATGGGCTTCAATTAGACCACATTTCCATAATGAATAGTTTAGCCATACTTGTAAACACAGTTCAGAAATATCTTAAAATATATTCTAACATATTTCATCTGAACATTTAATCTCACATTGTTCAGTCTGATGATGCATAAATTACATTCCCAAGTGTTTGTCAAATTAAAAAATATAAATTTGCATCAGGTGTATGCACAAGCCTTTTACTTTATTCTGCTGCTAAAGAAAATATTTTGAAAACATCTACAAATCATATGGAAAATATGCTTTTGTTCACATCTTTGAGTCAAAATGTTTACAGAGCCATGATGAAAGATGTGTGGTCTAAATCTGTTTAAGATGCTAAAACAATAACTGCAAGGTGAGTGTTCTCTTGCAGAGAGTAAAAGCTCACCTGGGGAGAAGTAAAAAAATCTATAACAGAAGTACACACATGTACACACAGAAGTACACAGAAGTACACACATGTTCCACCATCAGAATTCTATGACAAATTAAGTGTTTTTCAAGTATCAAGAAGCTGACCTCATTCTTCAACTAAATTCTTGAAATTATCTTACACACATCTATCCAGAAACAATGACTGAATTTAAAGTTTTCAAAGCGTAGTTGTCTCTGACTGTCAGTGCAGGCAGAATGGTTTTTTATATGGTGATGGGTGAATGTCTTATGGTATATCTGTGCTATACATATTCCCAATTATGCAGATGAAATTCACTTTCTAATACTTATGAGGCTTTTTCCAAAAGCACTATTTCCATAAACTTCATTCAGAGTACACACTTCCACAAAATGCTGTGTTTTATTTAGCGCCTTCACTCTGAAGCCAAGATATGTCAAGAGAAACTCAGCTTTTTTATATTCATACATATACACACATTTGCAACCTGTGGTGGCAGGTAGGAGTTAAAAAGTACATGTAACCACATATAAAATGTATAAAAAACCAAGCAAAAAAGTAATTGTTTGAAGTCTCAAGACTTCATTTGGTGTTAAGTACTATATTTGTTTGCCAGAATGTAATCTAAATCAAAGGGATGTGAATAAAGTTAAAGCAAAATAGTTTCAAAATTCTTCTGAAAATCCTTTTATATTTTATGATTTATACTCAGTTTTAAGTACAGTTTCCCCCCAAAAGCCAGGATTATGAGCTTGGATGGAGATCAAGAGCTTCCTCCAAACAACCATCCTCCTACTACCGTGTCTAACCGCAAGAATCCAATTTCTTAACATCAAAATGTAATTCTGTTTCCATATAAGCCTATCAGCTACTGAACAAATGCAGACACTTGTAGTATCCACCTACACTCAAAAACAATAAAGAAAAACAAGATTAGAAGGACGGCTGTAATCTATTTATAACAGTAACAGTAAATGCATTACTAGAAGTAAAAATTATTCTACTTTTTGCAGTGAGAACTAAAGAATGCCTTGCACAAACCCTAGGGAAAGTCAATTATACAACTTTACAAGAACAGACTTGAAAAATAAATCCAGCTTTGTTTATTACCTGATAGTTTCCTTTAAGGCTGCTGATTAATTGGCTAATTTGACCAAGTACATTCAAGTCATGCAAAAGGTTCTGCAGATCATGGTACAGTTGCCCTGGTCCCATATAGAACTTGTCTGAAATGAATAAAACCATAAGGTTATACATAACAAAAATATGCAATTCTCAGTTGAACAAGGAAAATATCACAAAGACAATATAAACATATATTTTATCTTAAAATCAGAGTGGTTTATTTCTTTGCACATACAGGCATTACCATTTGCATTTTCTCTTAGATCATCTTATTGCCTTTTTAGCTACAAACAAGATTCAAGTTGTTCACCTAGTATGATGGAGAGCACTATCTGCAGTTTTAATATCCCACACTAGAATTATAAAAAATATCAAAGCTTCATCACTGGCCCCAAAATCTCTTGCTGCCATGGAAGTTTTGTTTAGCACCAAACATCAGACTTGCTGTAACACATTAATGCAAACATCTTTCCTGGAGGTTGTTTTTGGTTACATGACAAGCAAAAAAATTTATCTGTAGCTTTTTCTATGATGGTTTAAAGTTCAAAATTTGCTTTTTTTGATCGTGAGACAGTTATGGGTCATATATCTATATCCTAACTCTAACACAAGCCTGCTATTTCACTGAACCACTTCAAATTTTACTGCAATCACATTTAAATCAAAAAAGGATCTGTTCTAAAATCAGCAGCAAATCTGAACAGCAGCAGAAATATTTTATGCTAATAATCAACAAGTATAAGAGCTTATAAGGAGACAGTAACTCAGAAAAGCACACTGATTAATAAGATAAGGTGTCCATTTAAATGCACAAAGCTTGCTAATATACTCTGACTATACTATACTATAACATGATGCTAGGAGTGAAATGGCTAAGTAATCCCTTTGGAAACATTCACTGTCCCATAAAAAAACCCACCCTGACTCATACAGAGTCAGCATGTTTTCCTTTTGCTGAATGACAGGAACAGAACTGGATTATCTTGCCAGGAAACTCCTGCAGATTCTTTAGCTCACACAGTGTAGTATCCAAACTATGGATCCTTCATCCCTCGCACAGCTTTGGAAGCTGGTCTGTGGGCAGCAAACGCCCCTGGATCAGAAGGATTTCACTGGCAAGAACAGGATCTAAATACAGTGCTGGCTGCTGGCTCTGCAGACAGCTGAGGAGCATGGGCATGAGCTGTGCCACCTGCTCTGGCTGCAGGGCAGAGGTGCTGGGCACAGCTCAGCTGCCACACACACACCGCTGGTGCCTCTGTTCCCCCAGCCTGCTGCAGGGCCAGGGTACAAAACACAATGCATCAAACCAAACACAAAGCTGTCAGAATAAATATGAAAAATAAATATGCATGAAACAATGCTGCTTAAATCATTAGTATTTTTTTAGTTAGGTACCAAAATAACTATTTTCTAAAGACATTTTCCTGTTTGGGGGCATCATACAGATAGAGGCCATCACAATGTTTTTCCTTAATGCAATTCATTATATTAAGCTGGAAGTCTGCCTTAAACCCTGAAAAGCATAAAATTTCAAGGCTCAAAGAAAATATTAATGACTACTTTATTTCTGAGTTCTCCACTTCACTGCAGGAAAATGCAACATAAACCTGAAATATTAAACATTCCCATAAAATTCCAAATTATTATCTGGGCTTTAAATCTTCTGGTAAATTGGATCAATGAAATTATTTCTGTGCATTGCACTTGAACACCAGACAGGGAATAACTGCCCTTTACTACTGTTTACCCATCCAGATAACAGTGTGACTATCATCCTCTTCTTTGCCTGTTCTGAATGCTAATTAAAAGAAAAATCTAGCTTTTCTTATCCTTAAAACCAAATGAGTCCATAACAAAAGATAATTACATTTATTGTACACCATGAAAAGAAACAACTGCAAAGTAGATTTAAGAAAAAGAACTTTGAAATTACGGTCAGTTGAGTATGTTTGCAGTTTTGTTTCAATTAAAAAAAAAACAAACCAAACAACCAAAACCCAAAAACAAAACAAACCAAACCAAACAAACAAAAAAAAAAAAAAAAAAAAAAAAAAAAAAAAAAAAAAAAAAANAAAAAAAAAAAAACAAAAAACCCTACTTTTCTTGAACTGCAGACTCCATACTTTTATTAAGCTTCATTTTCGCTTTCTTCAACCCAAATACTTGAAAAATCTCTCTTGTCTTCTTGTATCTATCTTCTGATAGATATATCTTTCTTCTTGCTAACATCCACAATAATTGTAATTTGTTAAGTACCAGAATCTCTAGATCCTAGATACATCAAATTGTTGATTTTTATGGGGCTACTTGCAAAGAAAGGTGCAGCTCAGTGTTAACAGGAAATCTGGGGAAATCTAGCTAAAAGCCATGATAGTGTGTCAAGCACTGTAAACAACACAAATGATATCATTCTTGCTCCAAATTTCTCTAACAAAAAGATAACTTCTGCAAAAAAAAATTACACTGAACAGAAATAATTGTTTGATTAGTTGAGGTTTTGGCAGAAGTCCAGTCACCTGTCATTTACAAACCCCACTACCAAGTAAACCTAACAGCTGCTGTGAAAAAATTACTTCAAATATTTTTGAAATTTGGCTTTGTGGGTTTGAACCAAGAGAAAATTTACAACAATCAGGCTGTGAAAAGCTGAGTGTGTGAGGCTTCACTTGTATAGGACAGATATTTTCACCCAAGCAAATTGCATTATTCTTAAATTATAAAAGCCAGGGTCACTCTCTGTGGCTTGATAATTAGCAGACATTTTGTTTATTATTGTTTGGAGAACAGACATTAATGCAACATGTAACAAACAGCATCCAGGCAAGTCCTAGATGCTGCAGGACTTCATGCCACAGCCTTCAACTGAGGCCATAAAGCAAACTTGAACTGCCTAGACAGATGGGCTTGCCCTCGGCAGTATATATATATCCACCATGCCTGATAATATCTTCTTGAAGCTCCAAATAATCTTGCAAATATCTTTGTTCCAGCCTTGGAAATAAGGCATAAATCTTGAATTTCATTCAGTAATTGTCACCTGAGTCTCTTTTGCCTGCATCATGCATATTTTATAAGCTATTAATAAGTCAAGATAAAAAGGATGCAATATGAATGTCAAAGCAAATAAACTAACCTGGCATCTGAAAGGCTGTCACACAGAAAAACCAAACAAAAGTAATTTTAGGCTCATTCATTAAAAGATCACATTCTTAGCACAGGAAAGAAAGCACAAAATCAAACCAGTAAATAATTAATGAGAGCCTGCCTCCATCCTCTGATGTTCGAGAAAAGAGAAACGGCCAAGTTAAGAAAAAATTTTAATTGTCAAAGACTAGATCAACATGCACCACTAATATCAGCCTTTCACCAAGGTCCCTAGTAGGCACAAATTGACACAGAAAAATAAGGCTTCAGAAATCAACAATTATGTAGATTCATCAGAAGCAAGTTCCCCAAAAAGTGATCACTTGGATTATGTCTGGATAATAGTTGCAAGTTATAGCAACTTTATCACTGAACTGGGTCCTGTAAGGGTTACTCACAATGTCTTTTGAAATAGAACTGGCTTCTCAGTAGTTAACCAAACACTCACTACCAGCTGATCCTGAGAATCCTCTGATGGAGGGTTTTTCTTGAGTGGAGGAGGTGAGGGAGAACACTACTCTGTTCATCAGATGTTTCTCAGTTCACAGCCACAGACTGGCTGCTTCAGCCCACACATGTTCCCTGACCATTCAATTGCTGGCTATTTTGGGGTGGGTGTTCATTCCTTCTTTTATCCATAGAGAGGGCACTGAAAAACTCTTGGCTTCACTCCAAAGCAGATACATGGTCGGTTTCTTTTGTACTGCGAAATGTTTCACAAATGATAAAGACATTTCCTTCTCATTTCCATGTCACTCTTGTTAATTATCAAGCTCTAAAAAAACTTATTTTTCCTATGGCAAAAAATCCCTTCATGGTTTTAGAGAAAGCTCTCCCTAGCTCTACACATCCTACGTGCTACAGAGTGTGCCTGGGCAGGAAAGAAGGCAGCATGCTCTAACCAATAACCACATATGTGGCTTCAAAGGCAACTTTTTTGCATTCCACCTACAGATCAAGGGTGAAATCTTGGCCACATGTAATCTAGCAAGAATTTTTTTCACCAACTCCTTTGTTGCTAAGATTTTACCAGAGGAATTTGTGCCTCCCTGCAACAGGCAAGTTTACTGCCAACAACAAGTAATTCTTGCAAGATACCCAATTCCTTGCTCAGCATTAAAATGAAATACACTCAAGGTTAAAAAATAAAACAAAACCACAACTTGGCTTAGAGGGGAGAAAGGAGGTTAAAGTTTAAATTGATTTTGCTGCTATGTAAAATTGGGGAGAAGATTCTGCTTTTTATAACAATTTCTTCTTAGGCCAAGATACATTTGAGTATAATACCAAACATTTATTTTACCTGTTTGTTTCCCAGTATTACTCTCAGCACCACAGCTTCAAATTCATCAGCTATGCCTGGTATGAAGCAACTTTTATAACTGAAACAGAAGCAATTCTAAGTGATTTATACTCAGGCATTTTCAAAGCCTGCAGGAAACTCCCTAGGTGTGGTAAAGTCAGTTTAACTTGGTTCAGGCAAAAGTAGAATTAGGAAGATTGTGAATAAATATACACATGTTAGAGAAGTGTCCATGTGCTAGTGTCTGGGCAGAGGGGGAGGATTCCCACCTCTGGCAGAGGGCTGCACTGCTGGGGAGCAGCCACAGCTCTCTCCCTGCACAACAGCAGCTGCTTGAATAGGTGCTGACACAGCAGCTGCTCCCTTGGGATCATCATCCATCTGGTTCCCCTAAATTTTCAATTTTCATGGCCACTTCAAGCATATTGGTTATCATAATCCTGAACTGATCACACTCTATTCTTCCTTTTTAAGAATTACAAAGGGACACATTTCTTTTCAAATTGGTGATTTGTTACCTGTAAATATTTTCTACTAGCTCTTGCTGTGTGTTCTTATTCCCATTTGTGAATTACTATTTTATCACAGATTTATGCTACCAAAGACAGAGTAGATGCAATCACCCATAATTTGAACATCTATTGCTGTGCAAGCAAACATAATGGCTCAGCTGGTCCAATCCCATATTAACTCCTGTTTATTCCCAATTAGAAGGATTTTCTTCAAGTAATACTATCATATAAAACCAAATGTCACACAAATAAAATAAAAGCCTTAGTCAATATACTTTCGTTATTGCAACTATTTTTGCAAATATTTCTGTATTGTCCATCATGTTGAAATGAAACACTGTTAATAGACAGACTGATGGGTGTCTCTTTTACTGCAAAGTAACTAATACAGACAACATCTGCCTTGAGTCTAATCATAGTAATGCCCTTTTCTCCACATAGTTCAAAACCACAATACATCAATATAAATTGCTTTTGGAAACGCTATATTGAAATGAAGTGAAAACCAATGCATCATGAAAATTCAAGGTCTTTATAAGGATTACTTTGCTTTTAAGAGACACATAGCCTGAAGTCATGCTAGTGTTGCACAGAATGGAGGATCATGAATGCTCAAATGCAAAAACCACAATTGAATCTGAGAAAGGCTCTTTTCCTCACTACAGTTCCAGTATTATTGAGGGTAACACAAAATTAATTATACACTTGAAGAACATGGCAGATTTGAAGACCACTCTGAAAGGTTGGTATATCCCAAATTTGACTTGCCATTTGCAATCTGGCCTTCAAGGCTGAGCACATTTGTATTGCTTCCTCCCACTGAGCCATCTGTGTGCATCCAGGCAGCACACTGAAACGTCAAATGTTATGAAAGGAAGAGATTTGGGAAAGTCTCGATTCTCATATAGAGCATAAAAATCACCTGGGATGGGGGAAGAAGTTACATATGTGGGAGGTAACTTTAAAAGCTCCTGTGTCTGAGGAAGACGTAACAAACTGGTACTTGTATAGGATTACACACTTGGAACAAATAATAAAAAACAGGCCCTTGCACAGCATTTCAACTATATTTAAACCTGAGAAGCTTGCATGGTATTCTGGAAAGCAAAGTATCATAATCCTAGATGAATTCTTGATCAGTTCATAATAAACCGGACAGATATCGTGAGATTGTTAACCTATTTATGTAAAGTATGATAATGCAGCAGTAATATATTTAAAACCATTTAAGTGTAGACAGAACTGTTCAATTCTTTAAATTTGGCTTCAATTATCCTAGAAAATTTTTGTTGATTATTTTTTCCTGTAGTAATAATAGGCAGACAGCATCCCACTGCTTAATTTATAATGCCCACCTTTAGAAAGGACAAGAATGAAGACTGTGAAAGACAATGTTGTATCTGAAGTAAAATACTTTCCTGTACATTGAAGACCTTGATAATTAATATAAAGAAGGAAAACCAGAAATTATTAATAAGGCCCAAGATTCAATCACTGCAGTTGAGGAATTCCTCCCCTTAGTACTGAATCCTGCTCCTATAGATACACTGGTATGCAAAACACACCATTGCTTTACAGCTGCTCAGTGGAAGAGACCTTAGCAAAGTGAGAAACAGCATTCTCCTTTCACAGGTCTAGTGGAACAACTTTTCTCAGTACAAACAGAAAAGAAAATCTTCATGTGCCGTTTTATACGCTATTTCAGCAACTAATAAACAGAGTTTGCAAAAAGATCATGAATCTTGGAAATACCAGAAACACTATAATTCATTTAACAGTTCATACTGATGCTATGTAAAGTATTATTTCCTTTCCCTTTGCAAACTCCCCTGTTCCAGAACACCTAGCTTTTGCAGGACTGGTGATGAGTGCCCCCTTCTGTAGTAAAACTTTATCTTGCACAGAACTTGACACATCCAAGCACCTGTCATACACCAGAGGCACATCCATACCTCTGATATACATCGTCCCCAAAAATTCTGTATGTGTTAAAGCCAGTAACAAAGGAGATGAGGTTTTAGATGCTGAACTACCAACTTCCTGCACGCTCTGTTATGCAAGCAAAGTTCCTGGCAGCACCCATATCACCACCCTCCTCATATTTGTGTCTTCACTTGCTCACTCATGCTGTTCCTGTTTCCACAGAGGCATCAGAAAAGCATGTAGGCAGGTTCAGTTTTCTTGTTTCTTCTTTATGAGAGTTTTTGAACAGCCAGTTGGAATTTGACTAAACTAGTAATAAAAAAAAAAAGTTGTCCAAAATCCTGGCTTATGACCTAAACAAGCCCATGGTTCAATTTAAAATTCATCACAGAAAAGCAGACTTTCTGCCCTTCCCTGGTTTGCTTTTTCACACTAAATCAAATTCATGATCTCCACAGTTGCATGCACTTCCCTGGTTTGCTTTTTCACACTAAATCAAATTCATGATCTCCACAGTTGCATGCACCCAAAAAATCTGAGCCACCATAAGACTGTAGGTCTCCTAAGATCATAACACACTCTCAGTTCCAAACTACATAAGTTTTTGAGTGTCATCAGTTTCTAGGTTTGGAAATTTAAGCAAATGGGAAGTCAGGAATGATGTCAGAGAACAAGGGTTTAGTTGGCAGCCATCAATGAAAAGCTGAGACGTGCAGCTACTCACACGTATCTTTGAAGTACAACCCTAAATTAGGCTTAGTAACCTGGCATGGAAAGAAGCAGCACTAGCATACACACAGTATTAGGTGATAAGCAATAAACCCCTTGAGCTTACTAGAATGCAAACTATTCAGTTCAGACATGGTGTAAGCAAGCAGTCAGGATACAGCCAGGACTCTCCATCATCAACCACCATGAAGAGCTTTACCAAAAACACGAAATGACACTGTTCAGTCTAATCATACTTTAATCATGTAAGCATCTAAACATAGTTTATGTTCTTAATTATTGAAACTTACGATCTGAGTCTCTGAAACGAATGTATTAAATTAACTATTCTCACTGCCATGCAAGACTGGGGAGTTCTTCAGGTCCTAATCACAGAACCAAATACCACACAACACCCAATACATAGAGTAGAACTGGGAAACAAACCTCACAAGTCTCAACTCTGACAAAGTATTTTTAACATGCTTTACCTCACTGTCAGTTGCTAATACCTTTCTCTCAACTGGTAATTACATGAATGTTGAGACCTGTCTTTCTCATTGTACCAGCTCTGAACACTGAAGAAATAGGTTGCATAAAAACTACCATCTAACCACAAAACTGCTTATTCACATATCTTGAGGAATAGCAAGATAAAATCAACAGCTTGCAACTGCAAGTAGTGAGTAAGGTATTGAATTTAGAGTGCTATATAATTTGTGAATAAAATTATGCAAAATAATGCAAAACCACCAAGGAAATGTAAAGCCTCGGCGATAGTGAGAAGTAGCTCATACATTGAGAACATGTCTTCAAGATTATATTAAGCTCCAGCTAATCCTGACAGCACAGGGAATTTCAGATATAAAAGGCCATAAATATTTTTCCTTATGACAGAAGCAGCTGTACTGTATCAGAGATTAAAGCAGCAGGGAACATGAGGGAGAAACACTGGAGCCCTGATACACTCAGAGTGGACCCCACAGCCTGGCTCCCCAATGTCAAACTAGCTAGGACGATGGCCAGGGGTCTTCCTTGACTATGTACTGACTGCAGGTCCTGGCTCTGTTCCCAGGAGAAAGAAAAATGCTGTGAACAAAGAGTTGAGAGTGAAAGAAAAGAAGTGCCATGGCCCTTTCTCTCACAAGGCCCAAAGAGGAAGGCTGAGGACAGCAAGGACCTGGAATCTCCTGCCGTCCTAAGGAGGAAGAGGGGTCACAGAGGACCTCGGGGATGCACCCGCATGGGCACAAAGGGCAAGGGAGAAACTGGAGGCAAAAAGACAAACACTGATATAAACAGGCAATGAAAGTACACGCGTGAAGGCATTTAAACAATGGAAGTACTGCAGGGGTCCCAAGACAGGTCTGCAGGCAGTTGTAAACTGGCCAAGCTGCCAGAGGTTTACACTGGAGCTCCCACCAGAGTATAACAAGTCATGTGGAAATGGCACTGTGAAGAGCTCACCTCCCTCTTTCATACACAACAGCTGGGTTTCTAACAATTTTACTACACTGTGTCATGATCTGGATGAGATCTCTGGCAACACAGAACAAGGTTTATAGGAAGTGGATGACAAATCCTCTAACCGCTATAAAAAATACAAAAGGCAAAGAGAATAATCTCATCCTGCATGGGTGAAACAAGCATGTAACACCTAAATTTATCCTTGCCTAATCCACTAGATAGAAACTTATGTCTGCTTAACAAAGTGAACTATTTAATGTCACCCCATTTGCTCAGATGAACAGGCTTTTTGGCACTAGATTTATTTAAACTCTTTGGTCTTTTGTTTGCATGTATCAGTGACAGTTTACATTTATAAACACATTCAGTCTCCTTTAGTGCACAGTATTGTCTTCAATAACATTAAAATAAAGCCTTACATTATTAATCTTTATATATTTTATTAAGATAAAGGCAAGTTCAACTAGCAAGTCATGCCACATCTTTCTAAAATCTTATCACCAATGCTGGAGTTGATATGTCACTTAATATTAGTTTTGCTTACTCTGGACATTGTATTACTATTGCTGTGCCTTAGAGGGATCATAAAGCTGACTTTTTTTTCTTCCCCAATTCTGTATCTCTCATTAGACAAACCTGCAAAAAAAACCAGCTTTAATGGCAATGACTATCAAAGCAGAACTATCCTAATTTTTGAAAAGAACTACTGTTCCACTAAACAAGATGTTGACAGAAACAAGTGCACACTGTAGCCCATCAAATGTCCCTCCTGTTTCCCTGGCAACACTCAGAGGCCTACAGAAAGTGTCTGCATCAAGCAGAAGGGAACTTGGAAGAGAGGAATCATTTCAGCACTCCGGCATCATGTCACTACTATATTTGACAGTAAACAAACACCACAAAGATCAAGAACACTATCAAGTGGAAACAGAGTACAAGTGTATCCCTGGAACTTTGAATAAGAAAGGGGAACAGCCGTGGTTTAGCAGTGCTGAGCTTTGCTCTCAGTTACAAACTGCAAACCTGTGAAAGAAAAAAATGACATGAAAATGCAGCCATAAGCATACTAACCTGATTTTTGACTTCACTGTTTTCTTAAATGCTCATCACTGCATGGATATATAGTACAGATGGGTCTGGCTCACTTCCCCTTTCAGCCTTTAGACATATTGCTCAAATTCATGATTCTTTGCTTAAGTAACTGTCTATGCTGTCTATGTCTCCCAATCAACCTTATCAGGGCAGAGCGCTGCTGCCAGACACTGGTTTCCCACCCAGACATGGCAGGATGCCTAGCCATCTCCCTTTGGTTCTACAGAGCCTCTCTAGTCTGGTCTTCTTAAATAAAAGCCCTGTGAGAAACTTCTCACTTACCCTCTTTATTCTTGGGGATCCAAGAACAGGCAACTGGGGGTGGCTGCTGTTGCTGCAGCACCAAACCAGCATTTGCCTCAGCACAAATCACAATTCACAACCTATCAATGGTTTGCTGCAAGCTCATAACATGTGCCAGAAGTCTGAGAAAATGAAACTCTGGCCAGTGTATTTGACTTCCATTCCTATATTCCCATTTAAAAGGCAGTGAAATACATATCTTCACAGTGATTTTATGCACACATGGATGAATTGCAAGGGAAGGTTGTCTTCTGATTCTTCTAGAGGGGTAATACTGAATATTTTGGTAAGAAGTTACAAATTTGCCCTTTGACTATACTATTTCTATTTCTCGAAAGTGTATTTATAATATTTCATATCAATATGACATTAAAAACAAGCTGTATTCACTGTGCTTTCATCCATCCTTTTTTATGGTAAAAGTACAGGCAGTGTTGAACTTTCTTGATGCCCTCTTTCCACATATTCAATCCAACTGGGAATCTGAAGAGGTCCCAATAAACTGGAATCTAGCAAACATTGTCCCAAGGCAAGAAGGATGACTGTGGTAACCACATGCCTGTCAGTCTCACTTCAGTGTCTGGTAAAGTTATAAGGATTATTATGGAGCTGGTAAAAAACACCTGAAAGACAACAGTCATCGGTTCCAGCCAGAACAAGTTCATGAAGTCCTGTTTAAGATTAATTAATTAATTAATTAAGAAACTTAATTTCCTTTTATGAAAAAGTAACCCAGGTAGTTGATCAGGGGAAGCCAGTTGATGTGAACTGGATTTCAGTAAGGCTATTGATCTGAGGCCTCTCACAGGCCTCAAAATGTCCAGCACAGAGCTGGATAAACACATCATGTGATGGGTGAGAAGCTGGCTCATGGGTCAGGCACAAAGGGTTATCTATGATGAATTGGGTGGTAGCACCAGACTGGTGACTAGTGGGGCTTCCCAGGGCTTCATTTTAGGCTCAATTCTTTTCAAAGTCTTCATAAACGACTCCAAGGAATAATAAGAACTTTACCAATGAGACTAAATTGAGAGGAGCTGTCANCCTTTGTGAAAGAGACAATGGAAGCTGCTTTTGGATAGTTTCTTATCAGCTGGCTTATCAACAGAAGATCTCCCATCCCAGTTCTAAGGGATGGTAATAGAATACATTTGGTTACATCTTGCTTTGCAGCCTATGACAGACCCTGAAGAGAAACCTTGACAAATTATAGGGCTGGGCAATCACCAACCATAGGAAGTTCAACAAGGGTAAGTGCTGGATTTGGCACATGGGACAGGGTATCCCTGGATGTATGAACAGACTGAGCACAGACACTGGAGAGCAGACATGCAGAAAGAAATCTGAGGATCCTTGTCAGTGGCAAGTTGAATATGGGTCAGCAATACTCTGGCAGCCAGGAGTCCCAACCGTGTCCTGAGAGGCATCAGGTACAGCATCACCAGCCAGGTGAGGGAGGGGAATTTCTTACCAATGCAAGAAAATCAAAACCATAAATATACAAATTTCTGTTCCCACTGAAAACATTCCTCTGTTCCTATATTAATTCAACTTTTCCATACTATGACTGTGTTCGTGCTTCTGCACATGGACTGATTGGGGTGAAGAGAACAGCAACAGCCTACCAGAAACAATACATGGATTTACCAGGGGAAAAATTATATTGTGCATCTTTCTGCCAATGGTTCTACAAAGAAAATTAATACATCACACTTTCTGGCACACATAATTAAATAACTGCTTCCACAAAAACTGTCTGTCCAGGATGCCAGAGAGCCCATATAGACTTTCAAGCAAGACTAACTCTAATACATGAAACAGGACTTTGACTAATTTGCTGAGAGAAATGCCTTTTTTCCTGAAGATTGAGATTGTGAAATGTTCACTGGTTACGACTGCAGGAAGCAAACACAAGTTGTAACTGCACTCCACTAAGAAAAAATATTAGAATCTTACAAATAAAGGGCCCTGCCAAACAGCTAAGACTCCAATCCCTCTTCATGTTTGTAACTGTGAGAATTTAGTCTAATGCTGGTGCTAGGGGAGAACAACAGGAACAAGGCAAGAGCACAAGGACAGGGCAGTATAGCAGAATACACTCAAGTAAAATTTCCCTGCTTTGCTCCATACACCCTCAGGCCACACAGTATTTCCTACCAAAATAAAAATGGCTTAAAACCATAAAACAGCCCCTAACCGTGTTCTTCTGTAAAATCAAGAGACAAAAGACTGCTGAACAAAGCTCAATGGGGTAGAAAACTGCCCATTGATGATTTTGCAAAGTGAAAACCAAGTTCACACCGCCCTTGCTTTTCATCTTAGAACAGTACTGAGGCATGCCTTTGATTTATATATACTCATCTTTCAACCTTTCAGTTGCATATTACAGGCTGTACAAGATTAATTCAAATTTAGCTATTAATTCAGCACCCAAAGTAAGGTTTGCATCTTTAGACTATACTGCTTTTTCTTGCAACATCATAGAAAACTGGAAGCACCAATTGCATTTAGTCAATAATAAACAGCAAGTTACAATTGTGACAGTTACCTCCTCACAGAAAAGATTTTGGTGGAGAAAAAAGTGCCATGATAAGAGAAATGTAACTAATAACCAGTAATCCTCAGAAGAGCACAACCTGAATCCATCAAGAATCCTTGCTAATCACAGCAGCAATGTCAGAATACCAACCTTACAGGAGTCAAGTACTCCACCTGGCATGTGGCAGCTATAAACCAATTATTCTCAGTCTTCCAGAAATGCACGAGATAATCCCTCTACTACTTAATGATTTTACACAGCATCACCGTTATTCTGTATCTTTTCAGTACCCACAAACTGCATATGTAAGCTGAAAATCAGGTCTGAGAAACGGTTTTATGTCTCAGGATTTTGCCTGCAGCATGCCAAACTGTTCTTGATCACTATATTTTCTTAAAACCACAAACTATGAGGCCACTGGGATTTCATCGTATACTTTGAAAACAGAGGGAGACATAATTTTATGATGACTGCAAAGATACCAAATTTCAAGCAGAGTAGATTTCTCTGTTACCACTTTGCAACTTTAGTTGTAAACACCCAGCAGTCTCATCTATGATGTGATACTACCATATTAAAGATCATGTCATCATCAACTATAAAATGCAGCAACTTGGTGGGTGCAAATAAGAAGCAACACTGAACCATTACACAGTCTTACCAGTCTGTCCCTCTTCAGGAAGGCTGTACTTTCTGAGCTTCTGTAATCTTTAGCAGCCAACTTAAACTGGAATTAAGGAGACAACTCTACAGAATAACTAACACAATTAGGTGTGTATTCAAACTTGTCTATAAAGGCCAGTTCAAAAAATTCTGCACAGTAACAGCTAGTGCAAACGCAGTAGTATGCGCAAAAACAAGGCTATGATGTTCCTTTTTCATGATTTTTTATATTCAGTTTAGTTGGATTATTTGGCAGAAAAGTTTGATTAAACCAGAGGGAGGATTTTTTCAGTATACCCAGTATCCTTCAAATCCTTTTCATTTCTTATCTTTTGATCCTTTTTATTAGAAGACTGAATTAATGTAACACAGCTTACCAAGAGAAAAATTAGTTTGGCTCACATTTTACCTACAGAGTACCTTTAACCTGAAGGTTGATTTAAAAATTATGTACAAATTAATTTCTCTTTTTTTGTGTAATTTTGTCACCAAATATGATGAAGCTGAAAAACCTCAAAAGCCAAGAGGTTCAAGTAAGTTCTAAATGACTGTTCAGTCAGGAGTTTTTGTTTCTCCCCTCATGCTTTTCTTCCCCATATGACCATGCTGACACACAAGGATTCGGTCTTACCAGCTGTGAAACTGCTGCACAAAATCATAGTAGGAATATTCAACAATCTGTTCCTCCCACACTCACCTACAAAAGGGACCCCCAGTTCTAAGAAATACACTTTTTTATATAGTCCTCTCAGGGTTATGCATACAGCAGCTGGTAAATTATAAGATAAAGGCTTTAATCTCATTCTCTAAATAGCCCACTATTGCTTAAAGGGAGTTACAAGAATTAAGTCATCCTTGAAATAAAGACATAAGTGCCCATAAAACTTTCTGTAGCTATTTACAAAGGTAGGAGCAAGAAGACCTGACAAGAACGATCCTGGAGAATACAGGCAGTAAATACTACACTGATGCTGTAGCATTTACGCCTCTTTATAGCACAACTGTGGGAAAATTAATGAAGCCAAGGGTGCAATATTAAATAAATGTAGTGTGACATAATGCCTAGAGTTACTAGCACTGAAATCCATGTGAATTATAATCCATGAATAGGAATCAAATTACAATCTAGAGATATTAAATGAATATTACAATATTTAGGCAATAAACAGGATATAAAAATAACTCCTTATGTATGAAAGTCTAGCTAACAAGTAAAGTCTTAAAATTCATATTTGTCTCAAAGGCAGTTGGCAGACTTGTAGGGGAGATTAACTAGCACAGAAGAATTTGTAAACTTAAGAGCTTGAGGTCATTTTTGGAGAGAGGCTAGGAGGAAATTACCTATTAACATATAGTTTCAAAAACATTCATTAAGGTTTTTTCTGAAGCACTAATTTGAAGGGCAAGATACCATGGGCTTGAGAGAAGTGAGTAAAGTCTACCCTGCAGTAACCACTTGTGTCCAGACTTCTAATCACAGCAACAGCGTGGCTTGGTCATCTTTACTGAGAGAAACTTCTTGGCTCTGACTATGGGATAAAGAGCAAAGGCAGAACCAGCAACCATGAGACCACTGGTGCACCACATCAAACCCACATTTTTGCACGTCTGCACGTTCTCATGCTTTACTCATTCATGCATAAAATTGTAAACTACGACAAATACAAGTAATTTATGTTGCAAGGCAGGAGCCTGGCTCTCACTTTATGCATTCTCAGTTTCCAAAAAAAGAGGCTTTACTACTCTTCATGTTACAGAAATCTTCACGGACAAAATGCTTTCCTTTGTTCTCAGTAACCCATTGAATTTCAAAAATGGATTCTAACAAAGTAGTCTGTAAAAGTCCTGTCACTTACTTGGTTTAGAGTTAATGAAGACATTTTCAGCAGAGAGCTGGGGTGGGAACCTGCAGTTGTCTCCTTGGCCCTCACTGCTGCCATACTCTATGACGTCCACTTGTCCCAGTGGTACGCTCCACTTCAATAAATACCTCTGGCCAGTTGTCACGGTGCCACTGCTTTCATAGGAAGAGCTGGAAGATGCACAAATTATTGCTGTGACAAGCAACTGTGTTTCAGGGCATACTATTTATTATTTTAGCTTCTAAAATCTGCTGTTTATCAGCTTGAGTATAGTGCACAACTTGAAAGAAATACATGCATCAGGCTGGCTTTTGTGACTGACCTTCCCCAGTATGCAAAGAGCAGCCATGCAGGTGCAGATATTCCTGTCTGCAAACACCACAGGACTGCCAACAACAGTCCTTACATTTCTATAGCAAAACATAAATGACCATCTTTTAAGATCAATGTGCATTCCTAATACAAGTGCTTGGGACTATATTTTGGCTCCACATTTTCCTGATTTTTTTGAAATACTTCTTTTTGGGCACTAACTGCTATGTTTAGGAAAGTACAGATGATGGAACCTTTGAATGACTGCTGGCAACAGGAAGGACAACTGAAGGGCTGACAAGCCAACATTTCTTTCAAGCCCCACAGCCCAGACTGTTCTGTACATCAGACCTCTGCAACTGCTGAGGCTTCCAAGAATAGTCCTGCCTGAGCTACTGCTTAAGAAGTGTGTATCACAACAGGCATTTCAGAGGAAAGAGCACATTGAGGAAGCTCATTAGGAATAGAAATGACATTAATACTAATTTTACTTTGTTTCCTTCATTCCCTTATTCCCATTCAAGAACATGCAACAGACATTTATTATAAAGGACAAAAGAGATGTTAAAGTGACCAAAAAAGGTTTACTTCACAGAAAGCATGACTGAAATCCAGAAGTCAAATGCTTGAGAGAAATCAGCAAAACGCATTTATTGAGACCAGTAACTAAATGCTGAAATTCAGCTAGTCAGCTACCTATCTGCAACACAGACTTTTGTTTCAATGAGGAAGCAAGTACGAACACAGAGCACAACTGCCACAACTTAAGTAAATATTCATAAATTCTTGACCTAGCTCAGAAGAAACAAAAAAACTAGGCAGGACACAGTTGTTCAGTCACTTCATCCACCCTCTCCAACTGCTCTTACTTCAGTCTGGCCACCAGCTCCTGCTGGTCATCTACACTGTGCGCAAAGAAAGACTTGAGGGTTGTATCATCGGTAAAAATATCAATCTTTTGCAAACCAGGAACACTCAAATGTCCCAGGTGCGTAGGGTCCAGTAGTTACATAGGAATTTTTTATGGCTTGCAAAAGATACATACTTCTACAGAGGACATGACCCTCCGAGGGTCAGAGACTTGGCATGATCATGAACTTTTAACATGGAAAACAAAAACAGACTGCACTTTGCTGCTTCAAGTACAAATACAGAAAATCCAAGACTTTACTGGTATGAAAGAAGATAAAATACGAACAGTTAAAAACAATATTCAAGTGTTACTAAGAAAGTAAAGAATTTGTAAAGGCAAGGACCACAGAACAGTTGACATGAGCTTCTTAATTTTCTGAAGTGTAGTTATTACATGACACTTCTCATTCACTGACATGAGACCAAGCAATCACACACTTAGAAATACATGTACAGGATTCATACTTCAGTAATGAATTAAGATATCAACTCATATTATGCTTAAGAAAAGCTGTTCTTGGAAGACTTTAACAATCCACATTTTCTTTGTCAGAATGTACCATTACATAATACAATTTATGATACAAGCAACATATGAATGTGAACATAACCTTGGCATACACAGACATTTAGCAACAGTAATAATTACAGCCAACAAAAGCACAGAAGGAACTATGAAAAAAATGCGTTTTTTCAATGCACTTCACCTTTAATCCTTCAATGTTTGGTCACAGAGATAACAAACCTTCCCCATCAGGAACTTTGTTAGCAAAGTTCCAGGTTTGTTCTGGCAACCTGCATTACCTTTATGGGTTTTGTTTATTTGTTTTTTGGAGGTTGTTTATTTTGCAGAGGGTGGTATTTACTTTAAAAATTGTGTCAAGTTACAAATCTGTGTGTGTTACAGTCCGAATTTAAGGAAGAAGAGAAAAAAGTCTTACCCTGGCATGCCTGTATTCCACTAAGCACTAATAGACAGCAGTAAAAAGACACTACAGAGCATTTCTCTGTAATCTTCAATTGATATGATTTTCTTACAAATTTACTCTAGAACTTCCAAATATCAGCCAGCAATTTGGAGGGCTATAACAAAACTAGTTATCCATTTATTATGACTACTCCTGGAAAATATTAGCCACAGTAAATACAACAACACAAAAGCAATTCAGTGTCATTTTTTTCCACCTGAAGTTCAAATTATCATCTAAAAATATAAGTCAAACTTACCGAATATTTACTGTTGCACACATCAGCACATCATTTAACATGAAAAGTCGCCGTTCTTTGGTTTTGATAATTTCTCCTTTGTCATTATAAACTGTCTCAATCATATCATCAGTCCGTATGAGGTATCTGTTTCCACTGCTGAGTAGCTGGATTTTGAAAACAATCAACATTGTATATTACACACAGTACATCCAACATCCAGCACACAAAAAGCAAAAACAATGTGTTAACACTTGCAATCCTAGCACAAGTGATTGCAGGTGGATTTGCCAAAGGCATTAGGTCTCTATTAATCTGCTTTTGATTTAGAGAAACAGTAACTTTTGCTGTCATCCATGTGGACTTAAAGGGCTTTGCATCTTAATGTAGACCATGGTTGCTCTGGGAATCTTCCACACTGATAAAAGTTTCTTGGCAAAAAAAAAATTCCTTCACAATTTCTGTTATTTCCTTCCTTAGTCTCTTCTTTCACAGTCCACTGAAGACCTACACATGATTCCAGCTGCCCAGAATGGGAGGCCACAGTGTGAGGAGGAAGTGTGCTCAGCCTGCTCTGTCCCCCTGGGCTCACACAGCTGAGGAGTACAGCTGGCAGGGTGTCACAGACTGTGGAGAAGATGACATGTCCAAGAGATTCTTGGCATGTAAATTGCTCCTGACATCTGCCTTCAAGGGCTGAGGATCAGCCACTGTGTGCAAGCATGAACCAATCCCTTACATGTCAAACACATCTCCATAGTGCCCAACAGAATAAAATGGTCTAAAACTCACTAATTTTCTAATCGACCACCTCCTTCACCTCCTATTTCACCCTGGGTGGCATTTTTCCACAAACTGTATATGCAAATATACAGGCCCAGGAAGGCCAGCCATGTACTGGGGTACATCAGGCCCAGCATTACCACCAGGCAAGGGAGGGGATTGTCCCTCTCTGCTCTGCACTGGCCTCACCTGAATATTGTGTGCAGTTTTGGGTGCTACAATGTGAGAAAGATATTAGAGAGTGTCCAAAGGATGGCCTCAAGGATGGTGAAGGGCCTTGAGGGGAAGCCGTATGAGGAATGACTGAGGTCACTTGGTCTGTTCAGTGTGGAAAAGAGGAGACTGAGAGGAGACCTCACTGCAGTCTACAGCTTCCTCGTGAAGGGAGGGTTCTTCACCCAGAGCGTGTTTGGGCACTGGAACAGGCTCCTCAGGATAGTGGTAAAATCCCCAAGCCTGACATAGTTCAAGAAGCATTTGGACAATGTTCTCAGGCACTTGGTGTGACTCTCAGGGCTGGTTTTGTGCAGAAACAGGATCTGGACTCCATGATCCATGTGGGTACCTTCCAACTCAGCTGATTCTGTAATATTAAGACACAAGGCCTGTGGGACCCTGTGAGATGTGGAGTGACAACCCATGTATATATCAATGAATCCCCCACTGCATAACACAAAAAATCTTGCAATCAATATCAACTGACAAAAGGTAACCTGGGCCACCTCTTCAAAAGCACATTCTGTGTCTTGGAACTATTTGCAGATGATTAATAGCTGTTTCAAGAAGCAGGATTATGAGAACTAGAAAAGAAAGTAAAATGTCTGAATCCATCTTCTAACACACTTAGAATGGTAATACTGTTCCAGTATGAAAATTAATTCAGTATTCCATTCCTGGTAAATAGCTTAAAACAAGCATTTTCTAGTTGACTATTGCTTTCCTAAAAGATGTGCTTTTTTTGTGTCTGCAAAAGCAACCCCATTCCTTCAGCACATCCCTACTACTTTACCTCAGAAGGAGTCTACAGGATAATAACCTGAAACTTCACAAAAGCAGTAATTGAAGCATTTATGCCTCACTTCATGGGAAAGAAGAAATCATTTATGATACAAATAAAATAAGCATACATATATCCACAGAATAGATAGCTACTAATAAACTTGAATAAAAAAGATTTTTCCTTCCTTCTTACTGAATGTCTTCGAGTTCTTTTCAGACATTTCTATTGTACAATGCAAATATATGAATGAAATAGACTGACATTTGCCTTAAAACAAGGAAAATGCTGGACCTATTCAGTAGCACATCTTGAAATGCTTCATAGTTGGAAGCACTGCTGTATATGGACGTGGCCCCTTTCTTTACACAGGAGTAAATCCTCACTTCTAGGATAAATTAAAAGTTGAATTCTTCCATGCAGAAAATGTACATGAGATTTTACTATATATGATTATCTCCTACACTGCCACAGAACACCAAAACTGCTGAGGCAAGTTCAGTGTGTTGCCTATTCCAGTACAGAGTGGTGAGCCTGTTCAGTCCCAGAGGCAGGTCACATCTCACATCTACCACTAGAATGACCCCATGTGGTTGATCTCTACCAAAAAAGCCAATATAGCTGTCTCTTTGGTCTGTGTTGTAGAGATTGCTCAAGGCCCAGAAACTGACTCTTCCATTTCCATTAAATTTTCCTACTTTCCTTACCTTGTTCAGGTAACGTTCATTCATTGCTTTTGCTATTTGTTTTATTTCACAGCGCTGATCTGCATCCCTTTTCCTCTCATTTAACTTCTCTGCCAGTGTCTCGAGTTCTGTAAGAGCCATCTGTAGAGGTAATCTGTCAGGATGTCCTTTATTAGTGTTCTTCAACATATCCTGAGGTAATTATAAAACAAAAAAACACCCATCAGATTTATTTTCAAAGTCAGGTTCCAAAGATTACAGAATGTAGAGTTACAACTATATTCCTGAGTACTAAAGAATAAGACTAATAAACACCTAATGAATATTCAAACAGCACATTGCTTAACTTCCCAAATATCCTAGTAATTCTTTAAAAATATACTGAATGGGATCACATACATTCTTATATAAAGAACAAAATTACAGAGAAGGGAGATAGTATTAAACAATCTGGCAATCAGTATTATACTATAATATGTGTGTGTCTGTAAACAATGATTTAAAATGAAAATTTTCTGATATTTACTAATAATAATATTGTATTATCTTTATTACTTTTATTACCACTATTACTTTATTAGTCTTATTACTTTATTACTGTTATTACTCCTCATTAAAACATGGATAGCATACTCCTCTGAAAGTAGGAGACATTACTTCATTAAGGTCACAACAGCTCCTCCAAGTCTTTCTTTTTTGTAGGCATACAGTAGGAACAGTTTGAATTATACTTTGTCTCCATTCTCCATTTAAGAGCGCTTAAAATCTTCCTGCCACAATAAACTTCATCGTTCCTGCTATTTCAAAAACTCTCACCATGGCTTCTGACTCACATGCTTCCCCCATGACTACCTCTGCTCCTTTACCCACGTAATTCTCAGACCTGCAGCCCAAAGCCTGTCCTCCTCTGCGGCACCTGCTGACACGCGTGGTCTGGAAGGAGGTACAAACAGAGTGAATCTGTCTGGAGCAGGTCTGTACTGGGGAATTGTGCTCTTCCTGCAGCTTGACTGCTTGTTAACATGAGACCCAAGGACTCCCTGTCAAATCCACAGTTCCCATGGGAAGAGAAACAAGACGCTGCAGGTCAGAAGGAAGCTGCAACATACTCTAGCAGGTCCTGTGAGCCAATAGTCAGAGGGGGGACTGTTATTCTGCATCTCACATGTATTGTAAACTGTCCAAGGTATGAATTTAATCCTCTTGTTTTTTTCTTCAATGGACAGTAATGCCACTAAGTTCCTAGTTATGTTTTGAAGTGTTACTAGCTAGCGAACAGATATAAACAAGTAGCTTATTTGAACTACACCTTTACTAGAAAACAATTTATAGGCTATATTTTACTTAGCAAGTAATCTATAGTAAATCTAATTTACTAAGGCTTTCCTGCAGTGCCCTTACTGCCCATCCCTTCTCTTTATTTCTCTATGATCTAGTGGTCACTTCCAATGCAGCATGATCCTCTAGCAGAAGACAGCTACCATGTAATCCCAAGGGCTATCTATGCAAGAATGCAAAAGGAGCCTCCTTTTGGTAAACATTATTTACCTGCAACAGTAGAATGAACTGTGGAAAACGTTGGATGGGTTTCATCATTAAACCATACAGTGTCATGCGATCAGGGCTTGACTCCTGACACTGCTGCAATGCAAGAAAGCCACATTTACTACCATGAACACATTCCCGCCAGTTACAGAATGAAGGGAAAATATTTCCTAAAAATTCTTCTGTATTGCTTACATTAATTATAATAGAAAGACTAAGGATTCCATTTACTACCAAGATTTAATTAAAAAATATTAAATCTTTTAGAAAAACCTGTCACTATCATAATGATGGCCTGCCACTGAACTGAAATATCCTCCTTAAATAAATATAGCTGGGCTAAAGCCACACCAGCAATGCAGCACCTATAAATCTAAAAACCTATCTATGGGTTTTTAAGAGGAAATCTAAGAGAAGCATCATAATCTCAAGTGCTATGCAAACAGATTTTGATCTTCTTTATTACAAGAAACAAAGGAAAAAAAATGTTGTTTTACATTTGGAAATAAAAATGTAATGGCAGCTAAAACCAGACAAATTTCTTTTGCATGTGCAAAAAAGTCAGAAATGGCCAGAAACAGGAAGGCTAGAAGAAATATTCAATATTAAAACCAAAGCAATTCTAAATTATATTAAACTAGTGTTGTGCCTTAATTGCCATTTATTACTACAACTATCAGCTTCACAACAATTTATTTCCATAGTTATCTATACAAGCATTTATTTTTTTCCAAACAGCAATAGTGAAGATTTTGATCTTCATTGCTGGTGGGCAAAAAAAAAAAAGGTAAGATAAAGAAATGTCATTTGTCATCAGAGTTTGGCTGTGTTTTTGCAAGCTGAACCAGTGTGGCCCTGACAAGCAGTGATGAGAGGTGTGGATTATGTCTCTATTGGAAAAACATGCTTTTAACAGTGGAACATGTTTAACATGTGACTACGTGCTCACTAGAGTCTGATCTTCATGGTGCTTGCGGCTTCCAAAGTATCATCCTGCATAGAGTTGTCCACACTCCAAAAAGTTGTTAGTTAATTTAAGATCTGAAGACAAACCCCTGCTACCCTTCTCTAGGCAACCTAAAAGTTGCACTAGGCACCCAGTTTTTTACTGTTTTGTGGACCAGTGTAACAGACCTGACAGGGTGACCAGCTCTGAGAGGCACAACTCAATCCAGGATGCCTGGGGAATGAGACAAGCTGAGCTTTCAGTCTCTCAGCAATGTCACAGACAACCCAAAAGCCTTGCAATGGATTCTGTGTGCCCTCTGTAAAGTGTCAACCTTAGGGATTCACAGCACTTCTACAGCATGTGTCAGGCTCTCCATACATATCATGACAAACATCATATGCAACAGGGCAGTACGCATTCTGCAAAAAAATCACCAATTTCAATCCCAGACCAGAAACGCAATCTTCAAAATCCAGGGAAATTGTTGTGGAATGGAAATCCAGCTGCACTACTTCTCACAACACAATACACAAATCAGAATTAAAATAAATTTCAAATTAAAAAGTGGCTTCATATGATGAACTACTATTTGAAGCTCACCTGATATGGAAGAATCCTAATGTTTAGCCAAATAAAGTAATGCAAACACCAATAAACTGATTTGAATAACAATAAAACTACTACATACTTCAAAATACATCCCAGATCTGACAGCACGTTATTATACCAAAAATACAATACTGGAAGGGCATCCTCTGGGCTCTGTTTGTGCCAAATCCATAAAACAGACCTTAAGTCTATAAAAACAGTGAGACAATATACAGTATCAGCAGTCAAATTTCCTCCCAAATTATAACTCATACTTTTTTATTTATCACATATGCACAACTATTTTAAGATTGAATGAACTAACCTTTAAGAAGTCTAAAAAGGCAGGTTTGGTGGCACAAGATTTCTTGAGAATCCCAACTGCTGTACTGAAGTTGTTTACATATTCACTGTAGGCATCCAATACCATAGATTTAGAAAACTGAAAAGAAAAAATGGCAAATCCTAACTAAAAATACAAAAGACCTCTGCCAGCACAGCTATATAGACCTCTGGCTGTTAGGCACTCACTCAGAACTAAGGGCTTTGTTTGGCCCAGTGCTGGATATACAGAAATAGTGGTAATACCCAAAATAATATTTCTGCAGAAGACAGGCTGGAAACAGAAAGATGTAACAGCTGTGAATGACAAGAAATGTATTTACAGAAATTGCTTCATCTTAGCTAGAACTGGGGCAGAACCTGAGGACTATGGGCAATCAAAGGGCAGCCCCTTGAGATTCAAAGTGACAGCTGATATCCCCTGATCATCTCACTACCTGTGTTCCAGATTAAGTGAATCAGCAAAGTCCCAGGACCTTTACATCCTGACTTCAGCTATTAAGGACTTACCAAAAAAGCAGACAGATTGTGCGGCCTGCAAACAGTCATGGGAACGGTAAGATCACCACCAATTGCCTTCTTGGTAATTTCATCCCTCTCTTTTGCACAGCTGGACTCATTAAGACTACCTAACTTGCTTCAGTCACAACAAGGCAGGTTTGCTTTAAGCAACAAATGTTTACTAACTATTTCATTTTAGGTGAACTGTGATCAGATCCCAGCTCTCTTACAGCAGGCATGAAAAGGTGATGATTTCCAGTACCTGGGTGGCAATAAAACAAAGCATTCAAGCCAGAAGGCAGGCAGCCTCTTCGAACCACACTTTCATGGTGAACAACATCTTTCTATCAACCAAAGTCATTTCTTGTTTTCTCTAATTTAAAGCAGTAGCTAATTCTGTCCTTTACTGAATGGACTTCCATTAATGATGGGACAGGGTTTTACAAATACTCTTTATCAGTGCCCCATCTCATTCAAACTCAGGAATTCAGGACATTACCTACTGTGGTTTCTTTCTACTTGCACACTACTAGGTATGACTACCCATTTTTTACAAGATGCCGAGCTTCAGTCTCACCTTAATTTTGGTGGGTTTGCGAATCTCTAATTTCTCATGAAAATAAATTGTTTACTTAAATGTCTGAAAGATTAATCAAAGCCTGAAAACTTTTCTCACAATCCTTTCACATCTGCCAACCAAGCTGGAGACATGTGTTGGTGTCAGTTTCCTTATCAGGATAGTACACACATACTCTGACAGTTGCCACAGGCATTGGAGAACATGGGAATACAGCAGCTAAGTTAGAAAGATATGGAGATGGAAAAACAAGACTAAAATAAAAACAGATTATCTGTTCTGACACATTTGCTTACTGAAGCAACAAAGACATCACCGATCATTTCAACAGAGTCCCACTCAGATACACGACTCGCCAGCGCAATCTGAAACATTGAATGGCACTGAAGAATTTCCTTAATTCGATAAAAGACCATTTTAAGTTTTCTTTCACTCAGTAATTTTGGTTCCATATCTGAAAGGGGCTTCTCATATTGCTGTGGAAAAAAAAAAGCAAATTGATTTAAACAAACAAAAAAATGGACTTGTATAAGCAGAAAAACAAACTTATGTAACAGTACACACACACACAAAATCACTGAACATTTGGCACAAAGCATCTGTAGTAAAATCTGTTTTAGTCATAGGACAGATTCTTTAATGACCTTTAATGATTCTTTTTCAAACATTCAAAATTGTAAAATGCAAAAGATATTAAGGTACCTCCAGGATTCTTTTGAGAGCATCCACGTAATTCTTCTCACTATCAACTACAGAGCCCAAAATATACCTTCTCACAACCTGTTGAAACAACAAAGTTTTGTCCAAAGCTCTAATCAGGTAACACATTCATTATAGTTGGAAATGATGATGATAAGATTCTCACATCAATAAAACAAAAGAAATACAAAGCAATTTCAATACTGGAACTGCAATAATATAATTCTGTACCTCTTCAAAAGTAATTAAATTTACTATTACTCTAAAACTACTTATTTTAAGGAACACAACAATTATTATATCGATATCTGTAATTTTTTCTGATTGTTGCAATTCCAAGCTTTACTTTTGAAACTTGTGTTTTGACTTTGGTATTTAACAATGCTCTCGGGCACCTGGTGCAATTTTTAGGGCTGTCCTGTGCAGGGCCAGGAGCTGGACTTCAATAATCCAAGTGATCTTCCAAATCGGGATATTCTATAATCCTACGCCCCTTAAATGTATATATGTAGGCATTAATGGAAACAATCATAGGTATAAGATAATGTTGACTACTTCAGTGACTTGCTACAACAAAATAGGTAACAAGTTTTCAAAAATCAGTCCTAAATTTGATGTTTTAAGAGGTTTTATAAATTTATTAGGAGCAACATGAAGGGCAAAGAAGCAAATACTAATTGTCTTTTAAAGTTAAGGCCATATTAACTGTACCACTGAGAAAGTATCCAAGTCAGCATTCTCTTTTGGGCACTATCATGCATAAGTGAAGATCCCCATGTTATCTATATCTGTATGCATTGACAGAGTCGTAATAGCTTCAGGAAAAGCTACCATATTTCATGTTAAACTACACGCTATTTATTACATCTCCTTCTCCACCTTCTGCTTCAGCTGAAATGCACTTTGTATGGACATGTGGGTAGAAGGACAGGAAGGACTGGACAACCATTTAGAACTTAAGCTTCTTGCCATCAATTAGACTTCTTGTTGATTATAAGGATTTGTTTTCACCCAAATCCATTTCCTAATCCAGCTCATCCCAGGGTTTTCAAAAGGGGACTATGAGGGAGAAGACAGCACAGGGGTAGGACCAAAACACTTTCCATGATTACAAGAGAAGGAAAAACTACTTATTTTGCTATTTTAAACTAGCCTAAAAGACCACAAAACTCAAATCTCAGGCTTGCTTCTTTCTGCTCCAGAACCCACAGCCTCCTGCCTTCTCCACAATCATTGCTTTTAAATTCTCGACACTTGTGTCTTGCATTATTAAATGCAGGTTATGTGAGAATTTTCTTTCAGGTACTGGCATTTCAAAGGAGGACTTCAAAATTATCTGAGGCTTTGCTTAAGATATATACAGTAAAATTAGTTGTGTCTAATCTGTGTTTAGAATGGATTTAGCAGTGTCTTATTTGGTATAGCGGATCAGTGGCTCTGGTGAAGAATACTAATCCTACTTTTAGTCACAGTTCATTCTTCTGAAAAGAATACACATCTGTAGAAATAAAAATTTCAGGCTCTATAATACACAAAAATAATACATAGTAGTGGCTTCAGGTTACTGCAATAGATATGAGGCCCAGCCCCAGTACTTGCAGGAACAGGATTTAAACAGAAGCCATCATGCCACCTGCTGTTTGAAGCCAGCATGTCCACAGAGCAGCTCTGCTGTGACAGGGCAGCTGGGCAGGAAGGGGGCTCTAGCCTGGGGCACCCAGGGCTGTGACTCCTTCCCACAGCTGGCTATGCTGCCCCCCCCGAACTGCTCTGGTGTTTCTGTGCACCCCAGCTCACCAAGCCCTGCTGACCAGCAGCCAACCTCCCCACACAGCTGCTGCAGCCCTCCAGTTTGGTGTCACCTCCAGATGTGCACTGCAGCTGACATCCAGATTACTCACACAGGCTTTAAATGCCAGAGGCCTGTGCCTGCTCCTGAGTGACAGCACTAACACTGACCACCCGCTGCCCTTTGTGCCATGGACTCACTGGATGTGGCATCCTCACCTGTTTTCCACACACCTTTTAGTCCACCCATACAGACTGTATCTCACCTACAGGAGTACAGGAATACTTCAGGAGACAGCTGAAAGCCCTCTTAGGGCAGAGGTAAGTGACACACTTAGCTCCCCTCTGCCCATAAAGTCACCACAATCACCTCTCCTCTCAGTCACCTCAAAGAGGGTCAAGTTGGTCATTCATAAATGGACTCTGGTCCATCTACGCTGGTTTTTCCCTACTCACTCTCCTGTCCTACTGAACACAGAAATAGCTCCCAAGAGCATGTGCTCCATCACTTTTGTTGGGACTGAGGGGAGGCCAGACTCAATTCTCCTTCTTGTGGGTAAGAGTGTGACACTATTTCCCAGTCTTCTGATCACTGTGATCTTAGATGACTGAGAAAAGCCTTACCCACAGCATTCTTATATCCATCCCATCTGGTCCCACAAACACTATGTTCAAATGGCCTCAGCTTCCCCAGCTGCAGATTAGGCTTCACCCCAGCAGACCTGCCTCTGGGCTCATGGGCTGAGTCCCGAGGACAAGCCTCACCAGTAAAACCCAAAGCAAAGGTGGCACAGCTTTGACCCTTTATCACTAGGTCCATGCCCCACCAAGCAGTGTTGTGTTTTTCTCAGCTTCCTTTTGTTGCCAATGTGCATATCAGAACCACTTCACTGTTGCCCCTCACACCTCACTAGCTCCAACTGAGCTTTGGCTTTCTTAACTCCATTCCTGCCCACTTGGACAGCTCCTCCTGGGCAGATGAGCAATATTTGTCATGACTTACACAACTATTACCAGTTTGTTCCAAACTACAAGCACTCTGGGATTTTTTGCAAAAGAGGGTAAACTTATTTGTACAAAACTACCCCAGTGAAACTCAAATTCCTATTTGGAAAGATGGAAAGAGCATTCAAACTGATGCTGAAATCTCATATGGTAACAAAATCTTACAGCAATGGAACGCAGTTTGATATTTGCTTTGCTACAAAATTAGCACTTCACTGTGTTAAACACAAAGAAAAGTAAACCTCATCCAAGTAAAAGCTAAAACAAACCAAAAAATAATCTCAAAAATATATAGCCCTCTCCTCAATCGTCCTTTAGTTTGGTTTTTTGCTCATTTTCTTAAGGTACTGACCAACTAACTCATGACTTGACACCAAAAGAAGCTAAAAACTCATACAGTTATTAGTCGTCATAACAATACAGTAACATGAACTCAAGGGATTTATTTTCAGCCAAAATTTCTTAACTGATGCTGATTCCAGTATTTTTTGAAGTGACTTCCACAGTGACTATACAGTTGGAGGTGGAAAACAGCAAAATGAATTCTTCCATAGACTTGACTTTACTGGGGATGATTTTTTTTAACCAAGAAAAACCTTTGGATTCAAAGAGCATATATGATATTCTCTACATTTAAAATGGAAATCCCAGAGCACCTGGAACAATGTTTTCTGGTTCAATAAAAATGCTTTAACTCTCTGCTTTTTTCACTCAAAACCATCACATTTAGTTTAAGTGTTCAGGTAGTGAAACAATATAGTTCTTATAGATAATTTTATAATGCAAAAAATTTTGCACCTCTGGGTGAATTCAGGACTGATGTAACTATATGCATACACACAAATTTTCAAAAAACGACCTTTTCAGTTCTGAACTTGATGTCCACTTAAGTAAAATGCCAATCTGTTTGAAGATCAAAGGTACCTAAGAGCCATTGGTGCAGAGCACAAGGGGAACAAAAAAAGAAGAAAACCGTATTTCCCAAAGCTTACTACCTGCTGCTGTGATAATCCTTCAGGCATAGGAGTCATAATTGCTTCTGTATGCACACAGTCCACATCAATAAACAAATTTAGCTCTTCCTCTTCCAGACAAGATGATCTATGATCTACACATAAATAACCAAAATGTCAGCTTCTACATGTGGATTAAAAGAAGAAAAAAGCAAAACAAAACCAAAAAAGTAAAGACCCTATCATGCGAGCACAGAAATTATATATTTTCACTTACCAAAAAAAAGAAATTTCCTGGCACTTCTGTATTATCTGTGAAATCACATAAATGCTATCACCAATAGGTACTCTAATACAGAACACCTTTCAAAGGCATCCTACTATCCCACAGCTGCAGACAGCCTAAACATCTTTTGCTTGACCTCTACTCCCTCCTTTCACCCAGGAGAATGGGGCTGTCCAGAGGGTAGGACATGACAACTCGGGTTGAAGCACTACAGCTCCAGGGACAGCAGTTTTAAAATAGATGATCCTTGGGAAGAAATTGAAATCACCCACAATATGATCCAGCTAAAAAAATTCCATACACCCCTCTATAGCTGAACTAAAGTAGCCTAATTAACCAAAATGTTTGCTTTCATCAGAAAGAAGTGAGGGATTCTGCATTCCTCTGTGGGTAAAAATTTTACTGAAAAAGCACCACCGAAGTGCACTGATAGGTGGCAGTACATGGCCAGCCAAACAAGCAGATGAGAGGAGAGGAGATGTAAAGAAAGAACAGTATGAGAAACTTAGAACAAAAAGAGAAATAAGGGAAGCAGATCTGATGGTTGGGAGAAACTTATGAGTTTAGTTAAGAAATTTTTCACTAGCTCCCAGCTGATTTGGAAAGTGGTTATGAGATTCAGCCACCCACTGGGTCTGCAAAGTAATCTCTAGAAATGTAAGAAGGAATGCCAGGTCTGTTGTAACACTGCCCTGCAGGTCATTTTCATCTGTTCAACTGCAAGAAGTTGAGGATACACTTTTTGATCACCTCATTTTGTGTACCTTTCTATATTCAATCTGTGAATTAAGTAAATTGAGAAGCAGTCAACAGTCATACAGCAACTTCATGTTACCTCTCTCAATAAAAATATTTTGTTCCAACCTTGTGGTTTTAGCTTCCTAAAATTGTAGTTTTATAAGCTCTGAAGTTACTACCATTTAATTAGCTGGGCAGAAACTTGAGCAGAAAGATACACTATCTCTCAGACTTATCCTGAAAAGAAACCAGTTTAATTTACAACCACCAGTCTCTTGAAAAAACTACCAGTGGACAGCTGCTGCCACAGCTCATGACAAAGGATTGTCACTTGCTCTCAACGACAGAAGGAACACAAATACTTCTGTGGCTTTTTGATTTTACATCACTTTCTGTTTTCCCAACCCAAATTCAGCTTTCATCAAAAATCAAACTGATTAAGCAGTACAGTCTTTTCCCCTACTTTCACTCTAAAGCACGGAAAGCATTACTCCTTACCAGTGATGAACTTTTTAAAATAGTCAACTACTTCACTGAAAACCATGCCTTAGCAACACATTCTCCTGACATTCAAGAGTTATTTGATGGAGAGACCTGGACAGACTTTGTAACTGCGCTGATTTTGACTGGGGTAGAATTAACTTTCTTCACAGTGGCTAGCATGAAGCTACATTTTGGATTTGTGCTGGTCACAGGGTTGATAAGACAGAGATGTTTTTGTTATTGCTGAACAGGGTTTACACAGAGCCAAGGCCTTTTCTGCTTTTCATACTGCCATGCTTGTGAGGGTGCTGGGGGTGCATGGGAGGTTGGGAGGAGACACAGTCAAGTCACCCAAATTGACTAAAAGGATATTCCAGACCATATGACATCCTGCTCAGTATATAAAGTGGGAGGAAAGAGGAGTAAGGGGAGGGGAAGTTCAGAGTGATGGTGTTTGTGTTCCAAGTAACCACTGTGTGTAAGGGAGCCCTTCTCTCCTGGAGATGGATAAGCATCTGCCTGCCCTTGGGAAGCAGTGGACTAGTTCCTTGTCTTTCCTTGTGTCTGGCTTTTATGGTCACTATTAAACTGCGTTTATCTCAAACCACAAGTTCTCACTCTTACCCTTCTGATTCTCTCCACAGTCCTGGTGGTAGGGCAAGTGAGTGTGGAGCTTGGCTGCTGGCTGGGGTTACACCACAACAGTAACTTAACATCACTTCCATACTCCCATCTACGAGTACCTAGACCACACTGCTTGGTGGGACTTTTTGTTATTGTTCTTAAGTTGACCCTTCTCTGTGGTCCTCAGGTTTCTCAGGTCACCCAGGTTCTTGCCCCAAACAGAAAAAACTGCTCAAGATGCATTGACCATACTGTCACCTGAACTGAATATTATACCATACATTTTTGATCTATATCTGATTTCTTGCATCTAGCTCTCAGCTCCCACTACAAAAATTTGCTAGGCCATTCATCTTCTTTCTCAGAAATTACTAGAGAATGTAACAAAGAGAAACACTGTAAATAGCATATACCTTGAGAAATAAAAGATTTTGTCCGAATGAAGGAACGGCCCTTCTTCACAGCTGCTTTTGTCTTTTCAAGTCCATCTTTGGTACCTTCTCTAGCAGCTCTCATAAGCTTTTGCATCTGCAAGATAAAAAATACAGTCTACATGTTCAGTGAATAATAGGAAAATATTTGAGCCTGCACACTTTTAGGCTATCAATATTGTCCAAAGTCAAACAAATATATAATAAGTAGAGAGAACCATGAAAGTTCAGAGCCAAGCTCCTGTATTTCAAAATAAAATAAAAACTGGAGACAAGGACTAACTTCATGGCAATAGTGTATGCAAGTCTAAAAGAGCAGAAATGTTTAAGAACCCTTCTGCACTCAAACAGAAACTTTAAATAGTCTCAAATGTTATCTTACAGAACAAATACTACTACTCACAGATCATTATTTGCCAGAGCTCTTGTCCATCTTTCAGTGTCCCAATAACTCTTCCAAAGTATTTCTGACCTAAAGATAATCCCCTAGACTCAGTTATATATTAACTATATTCTTAAACAAACACTGTTATGAAGAAAAAAGTGACAACTAACAACTTCATTCAGTGAAGAAATACATTTATTTAATTAAGAATTCCATAATCTTACAGTACACTACTAGAGTCAAATGAAATTTCATGGAACAAAAAAAAAAAAAAAAAANAAAAAAAAAAAAGAAAAAAAAAAAGAAAAGAAATTTTGCTTTGCTGGAAAATGTTTATTAAAATACACTGCTTTGTACTTCTTTCCCAAAATGTCACTACAACTAAAAATCCCCACTACTGTCAGAACACAAACAAAGCTGCCTTGCTGCAATCAGACAATATCTGGGTTTGAGACTGAAGCTTTTCGCAAAAACCCAGTCCTTTCATACAGGTTCCACTCAGAATGGAGAGCAGGGAGATTCCCAATTTGATCATGTGTGGCTGCAGAGCTAGGGCTAGGCTAGCCCCGTGGAGCCAAGGTCTCAGAGAGACACTAGGGTTGCATACCTGGCTCACACTCCGGGAAAGACAATGCCCTATCTCATTTTCTGAAACTGTTAACATTAAAAGTAAGTGTGAGAAAAGGTCCTTGACCAAGTATTTGTAAGAGTAAAGCAATATTATAGTCTTTAATTTAAGACTGCACAATAAAAATTCAGTGCATTCACAATTCATTTCATACAAATTATTGTCTAGTTTTTCAAGCTATTAGTAAAAGACAACATTGTCTGTGTTGAAAAATCAATTATTTAAATGTAGCAATTTACAAAAATCAACTACACTACCTTCAGCTCATGTTTTTGCTTTAGTTGCTGAATCTCTACTGCTCCCACAGTGTTTGACATCAAATCTTTCATCTTTTTTTCATAATGCTCCTTTAAACGTGTTAGGTCATGAGAAAGCAACAGTGTATAAAAAGACACAATCTTTTCAAAAAGCAATTGTGAAAACTTCATGCTAAAGCACTCACACAAACCATGCACATTGCTCCATCTATCTACTGATACAAAGACAACTAAAGGAAAACTATCACTGAGGGAAAACTACCACTGAGAGAAAACTATCACTGAGGGAAGCTCCAGTCCAAGGAAGGGACCCTCGCTCCTGGGTACTGCTGAACTCCGCCAGGTGCTTTTCTGTAAAGACAGGGGCAAAGCCACTTAGACTAAGGAAACTAAATTTTATATATATTAATTGTATTGTGCCTATCTCTTAAAAACCACATGGAAACAATACATCAGCTTTAACCATAAGCATTACTCAGTGGAGGACAAACCCTAGTCTGTATTTCAGACTATCCTTCAAACCAGTGAATCAGAAGAAAACTCAAGAGACTGAGGAACCTGTGGAGATTGCTGGCACCTGAGAATACGGAAATGGATAGGGGAGTGAGTCAGGTAAGGAGACAACAGCATTCATGTTCCTGTGGTTTCCACATGCATCATAGTCTCATTGTATGAATTTGGGTGTAACCACCTTGTACATGAATATATTCATTTGCAAGGCAAGGAAACTATCACAGAGAAAGGAATGCTCTGGAACACTAATTACCATTTGTTAAACATTTTGACAAAGGTAGATAAAAGATGTTAAAATGCAACCAGGAAAGAAAAAAAAGAGAAAAATATTTGATGTGCCCTGTAATAGAAGTCCAGTGGAAAACCCCTCAGCTTGATATCAACAGAGTTATTTGGCAAGAGATCAAAGCCTCAGGAAAGAGAAGGCCTACTGAATTGAAAACAAAGTGATAGGCCCAGCATGTAGCTCCATTAGGCTGGGTCAGGATGCAATTACCTCTAACATCATGATTCTGGCATTACAGCAGTATAACAAAGAATAGTATCTGGTTCACAGACAAGAAATATTTAACAGCACAAAAACCTTCCCTTCTTAAAATAAATTACTAAATAAATAGAATAATAAGAATTATAATGAAAAGGTGACTTTGAGGGAACTCATACCAGTGCTTAAAATTAAAAATCCCATCTCCAACCTTGCCATACTTTTCAACTAACACTAAAATTATAAGTAGAGAAAGTCCCTCAAAGGCTCTGAAAGGCTACAGAAGGTGATGTGCTAGGAATATACTGTAATATCCATCACAAGACCTGAGAAGTGAGAGTTAGTGCAAGGAATGGAGACAGAGAAAATGTACATAAAGTAGTGTCTGCCCATGTTGAAATGCCAGTACAGAGAGGGCTGGGGCTGTTTTTTTGGGTTGTTCTTTTTTTGTTTTCTTCATCGTTTGTTGCAAGGTTTTTTTCCAGCAATCCTAAAGTTTCTTTCCTTACTCTCTGCCAAAATCCTTCCCTAATTTCCCAATTTCTCCATCTCCCAGCAACCCATCCAGGTGCAGGAGCCTACCTGACTTTTCCATCCACCAGCTTAAGTGTTCTTCACCTCCTCACACCCATCCTTACAAGGCAATCCCCTTTTGCCACAGGCTTGAAAAAGCCATCTGCAGGTCAGTACCCAAGGGCACACCTCTCTTCTCTCATAACTCCTCAGTCACTTGCTCAGACACACCGATCCTGGTGCAATCACATTCAGCCACTGCCAACAGCTTTCCATGACAGATCAAAGTATACTTTTATGAGTTCCAGAAAAATGGCTTTAAACCTTACTTTGTTCACATAAATAGATTGTTCATGTAAATAGATTCTTATGATTATAGCCAAAGTTGAAGCTAGGGATAACAAGAGAAGATTTAAAATAAAAAAAGAACAAGCCAGCAGCCATGTTAAGGCTTATACACTCACATGCAAAGTAATTTCCTAGCCACTTCCAAGGTGTTTAAAACAAAATAATTCAAACTCAGTTTTTCAGTCTTGTTAAATAAAAAACTCACAAACAAACAGCTGCAACAGCTTATGATCATTCTAGTCAGAACAAAACCAAGACAAAAACAGAGGATGAGCACTCAGCTTACAAAGTGCAGATTTGGATGGGCTCAAGTCTTGAAGTTAATTGCTCACTCCCTGATTTCCAAAGGATGGGCAGCAAGGATGGAGGTGAGGGGAGAGCAGATTACATGTACTGGAGGGAAACACATACAGCAAGGATTTTATTCTCATTAAGTTAAGAAGCCTGCAAAATGAAAATAAGGGTCCCATGAATAACACCTTGTCTGCAAGCCCTGCACATTCCAGCCACAGGGTGCCGAGGCAGCTCACAACACACAGTTGCCAAGTGGCTCCCAGTGTGGCTCCAGTCAGCACACACTGGGGACCCTCTCACAAAGAGGGTGCACAAGGGCAGAAGAAGAGGAGCCAAAGCAACAGAAGGCAAGAGCCTGGGGCCTCTCTCCCTGTGCAATGGGAGAGGTGCAGTGAGGACAGGCACCTGTGTCACCTGTATCACCTGTGCCTTCCTGCCTCCCGCAGAATAGATGGAGCCAAATGTACGAGACCTGAGAAGAGTCACAGATGGACCATTTTAATCATGCCACCTCTCTTCTCTCCTAACAGGTAGACTTCCCTTTGATTACAAGAATTTTTTACTTTCAGAAGTTTTTTTAAGCTCAGTCACTTTAAAACAAGCAAACCAGAACTAAGACAGAAAGCTAGAGAACACCGGTGAAGAGTTTTGTGACTTTTGGGGCACCTAAAGATCCCAAACCTTCAGTTCTTGTCAGGCTTGTCCCCATTTATTCTTCACATTATTTTCCACACTTATTTACCACTTATACTAGTCCAGCAGCTGCAAAAGAAAAGAAGGTAAGGAACTGCCTATAAACAAAAATAATTTCATTTTTAATTTCATTTTTTATCCAATTTGAGTTTTTTCTTTTTTGTAAGAAGCTTCTGTTTAATATTTCAATCTCTTCTTTTCCCTGCTACATTTTGTTATGTACTGTCACTTCCACACTGATTCATATCTCCTTTAAAAAGATGCTGTTGGCATTTGAAACTGAATTGAGGAAAAAAAGAAATACTGGTGAGAAAGGCAAGTGTTAGAAACCAGGATAACCTCAATGATTTACTGCATTGCAGGATACATACATGTCTCTTGTGGTTGCCTCTCAAAAAGGAGCTGGGAATTCCATTTTTACACTCAGAATCACTCTGTTCTTCATAGCTTTCAAACTCACTTGAACTCCACCCATATTCCAGTGAGCTGTTTCCACCATCATCACCATTTTCAACATCATCATAAATCATTTCCTCTGCAAGAGTTAAACCAAAATTTAAAAAGCTACACTGAAGTGTATGTTTTTTCAAACACCAAAAAACTTGTTCAGTATATGCTATAAAGAACTGTACAGACTTTTGTATACACATTAAAAATTCTGAATTAAACCCAATATTCAAATAGCCTAAATGGATTGTCTTTGTTGAAACAGAGTACTAAAAAAGGACAGTGTTATGTGTACACACCGTGATCCTTTTAGAAACATGTGCTACTCAAATGACACTGTTGTGTCCAAATCCCATAAAATTATTTAGAACTTCAAAGGAAGTTTAAACTCTAGCTGCGAATGCACATCTTCATTGAGAAGCATCATCCTTCCATTTTTAGGCTTGCCATTTGTCCCTAGGGACATGCTAAAAAATGCTAAAACATTGAAAGAATCAAATGAAAATGTCACTACTTCCAGCAGAAAAGATCAGACCAAAGTAGCAAGAAATGTGTTACACAGTGGTGTTTTATGACTCATCACCACCAGTCACTGGAAGTCTCCCATACCTGGCAGCATACCTCCCTACATTGCCCATAATTTACTCTAAAAACTTGAAGTATTAACCTTTTCAAGACATAACCTTTTCAAATCTATATTGCAAAGGCTGACCAAAGTACCTCCTGTTAAAGACACAAGTCTTTCCATTGGCACAGATGTCAAGAACATAAAACTTACTCAAAATAAAATGGAAAATTTAGAGCAAGTTGCTTATCAGGAAAGAGGAATGCACTCTACCTGCAGCATCATTTGTCAGTACAAGTAGAAAAGTGTGGACATTTGTCATGGTACAACGCTACTATCAGGAATCACTATTGTCAGAGGTTATGATGCAGCATTTACAACTGTCTCCTATTAAATTCAGGAAACAGCAGCAGTGCTTTTATTTTAAGATTGATGTTTCACTTGAACAGAGAAAAAATATGTACTCAAAAGAAAAGCTGATCTGTTTTACACTTCCATCTAAACCCTGAATTTTAATATTAACATTAATCAAATTTTTTATAATTAACACAGAGGATTCTAGTCTAATTTGGAAGATTCAGGTTTAAAAAAAAAATTTTTAATCCCCATGCATATCAGGACTGTCCTTAAAATATTGTTACTGAAGAGGACATCTTAGTGGTAATCTAGCCCAATGAGTAATTTAAAAGAACCATTATAGCGAGTCAAAATAAATCAAGTCTTATGTAAGTCTAACTCCTGTGCTGTGAGCTTTGGGGCAGGATTTACCCCATGACTGGGTGAATTTATCTTGTCCATGTGGTAATGTAGATTGCCTGACTGAAACTTTTTTTGGAATAGTTGCGTCTCCCTGACAAAATATACAAATAATAAACATCAAGATCACTAATGTATGAAGATGAAATTTCCCCTACTACCTATTTCCTCAGAATCTTCCAATGTCTTAGGGGACAGTATGAAAATCAAAATTTTCATTGATGTCTTATGGGTTAAGCTAAAGATTTTTACCAATATGCTCAGCAGAGCCTTGCTCCATATCCCATATCCCACCTAGCTCAGCCACCTGGGCCTGGTGTATGTGTTTCCTGACTGATCAGCAACAGCACAAAGATGTCCCTGCTCAGAGCAGCACTGAGGGAACTTCCAGTAATATAAGCATTCAAGTCATGAATGTGACAAAGTACTTTCTAAAAATAAAGGAAAAAAAATCAGTAATAATTTGTAAAACACCTTGCCTGAACACTGCTAAGGACAAGAAATGAAACTGTTACAGCTTTAAAGATTAATGTGATTTTCACACAAGAAAGCTTAAGTGTTTTCTTGATTCATTAACAATTTCAGTATCAAACACCTACACCCTCTGAGAGCCATGACGAGTAAAATGCTGAGCTCCCAATAAGCCAATTCACTCAAACACATAATCAGTCAGTAGCAACTGATCTTTAAAGCAGACTTCACTATACCCAAAAACTGCAAAACAAACCTGAGCAAAAACTCAATGAAATATGCTTCTTGAGCCCTAACTCCATCAATTCCAGTAAAGGTAAAACCTTGAATCCAGCAACTAGTTTGAGATCTATTCTTGCCCCTCCAAACATGGTCACAACCATCAGGAGTGGACCACTTCAAAGCTGAAATTAAACATTTCTGTAGAGTCACAATCAGGATGGTAAACAGCCACCCTGGACCATCTTTTCCATCTCTCAAGCATTTATATATTGAAGGAGACTTTCAAGGAAAGCTTCTCTCTATAACCATGACAATGATACATTATCCTACATCATTTAACTATTTAAAACACCCTTTTCATAACTACCTTGCCTTGTTCAGGGCACTACAGCTACAATACCCAATACTGTAATTCTTTAGTATGCAGAATACTCAAGCATTTGGAACAGTATCTATAAAACAAAGTAAAATTCCATTTCTGAGAAGAGCAGTATAGAAGACCTGCTGAGATAGTCTTTTAAGTGTTAGTATAATTCTGAACTTTTTAAGACCTACGAATTATTGACACAATGTTAATTCCATTTACATATATTCAAGGCACTTAACGAACATATCTGTTTAGTATACACGCACATAATTCCATTTTACATTGCTTCCAACATTATAAAGACCTCAAACCTGGTTCAGAGTCTGAATCTTCTCTTGGCACATCATCATAAATTACCTCATCTGGGTCTAAAATCAAGACAGAAAAAAAAAAAAAACAACCAAATGAGAAACTTCTTAAAATTTGAATGGGACCAAGTGTTTAAGAGGCATTTGGACAAAGCCCTTAATATGCCTTTAGCTTTTGGTCAGCCCTGAAATGGTCAGGCAGTTGAAATGCTGGAGGTCCTCTCCAAATGAAATATACTATTATATTTTAAAGAATTTTGGTTATATTGGCATATATGAATACAATGGAGATATGACTCACTCTCCACTAGCATTTTGCTTACACATCTAATCATTCAAATATTGCAATAATGCACAAAGCAATATATGGTATTTGTGAAATTTCAGTTTTATCTGAATTGCTTATGATGACCTTTGATAGCCTGAAAACAAAAATCAACTTCAAAAGCCAGCATTTCTCCCTCCTTCTTATGGAAGTATGGTATGTTCTGTGCCTGTTGAAGGCTGCTCATTGCCTTACTGAATGGCTGTAGAAAAGATGAAATTGACTTTTTTTAAAAGAGCCAAAACTAAATAATGTAATGATTACCATTGTACATTAAGAGGCAGAATGACAATGCAAATTCTTCAGTCACTTCACAAAATATGCAAGATGAACTCCAGCCCAGTGGGAACAGCCGAGAACAGGCAGGATGACCTGTCCTCAAAACACACAGTCTCTGTTCTGGTTTAAAATGCAGCTACCAGCCAAGAATCAACAGCACACACCAGGACAGTGGCAATTCCGTCCCTTCCTCCTCCTCCAAGTACTTATTTGCCACTACCACACAAGAAGAGCAATTTCAAATACAGTTGCAGATCAAACTCTGAACTGGAGCTTATTTCCACTGCACATGCATTGATGGAGCCAAACAACTTTCACAACACATGATTCCACAGACTCCAAAAGGTGGAAAAGTGAATGTTAACTTTATTCTAAAATACAATTTTATTATGCTGTTGAATGTTCTAACTGGTACAGCTTTGTTCTGGAATCTATCTGAAAACACACAGTAAAAGTGAACATGGGCATTCCCATAAAATCTGCTTGTGTACATAGACACACACATACTGCTGATCACAACTTAAAACTGACCACTTTCCACAGCTGTGCTTCAGTGCTCACTGGTACTTACTTTCCATCCATGCTGTATTTGCAGGATCTGCAACCCATTTGGCCAGGGCATCATCCTCTCTCTTGGTCTGGTTATCTTCACTTGAAAAAGAGGCCATAAAATAAAAGAACTAAAAGTTACACCACAATGTTTTTAAACATCCATGAAGACAAGACCATAAATGTATTTCTGCCTTCTAGTTTCCACTCCAAGGCTGCTGATTAGTCAAAAAATGTTGCTTCAGTATGAAGATGGGTGATGACTAAGCTGTTCTAGTTAATAGGCTGACAATTTTAGTCAGAAAATTGAAAACACTTTCTTTACAATCTTAAAAAATACTCTGCTTTTGAGTTCATCTGCCAGAACACAGGAAATTCTCTCAGAAACAGTGAAGTGAGAACTTCTTTTTCATGGTAAATAGGACTAAAGACATTCTGGGTTACATTGGGAGCCATCAGGAAAAGCTGCTCCCCTCCTACACCTGGTGCTGGTGAGGCTGAACCTGTAGCAGCATGCCCAGTTTTGGCTTTCCAACACTCCCCTGCTAGAGAGCTGTGGAGAAACTGAAGCTACCTCTAGAGACTTGTAGAGAAACTGAAGTCAAGGACTAAAGCACATGGTTTACAAGGAAGGATACAAAAGACATGGAGATGATTTAGTCTGGTGAAAAGAATGTTATGGGGTGATCTAAGAACAGCTACAACTATCCAAAAGAAAAATACAGAGGTGATGGAATCAGGGTTATTTTTTTGTTTGGGTTTGTTCTGGGGCCTTTTTTTTTTTTTTAATGCCAGACAAGGTGGGAATGGTCCCTACTGGGAGATTTTGTTTGGACATTTGGGGAGGTAGAGGGGGCAAAGGGGGGAAGGGAAGGTAGTATAGCAGGGAAGACTTGCTCAGGGAAGCTGCAGCACCTCCATCCTTGGAGGGTTTGAAGGCTCAGCCAGCAAGGCCATGGTTGATCTGATGGAGTATTGGAAGTGGTCCTGCTGAAAGCAGCAGGCTAGACCAAATCTCCAGCAATCTGTTGCACCTGACATTGCCATCACTCTAGATTCTAAATTCAACCCAGTGTCTTCAAAAATGTCATGAACAGTTACACACACCAGGGCTGATTTTAGTAGACAACCAGAATTACAGGAGTAAGAAAGTGAAAAAACCAAACCAACAAACATGGAAGCATCACACAAGGAAAATAAAATACTTATCAAATACAAGCTTTCTTAGGAATTTAGGCTTTACAAATCATTAAAACATGATCAACTGGCAACTCACCTATTCTGAGGGTCCTCCAAGTTTACAGAATTATAATGACATTCTTCAGTTGCTGACTGTGTACCTGGCAAGTAAAAAAAAAAAAGTGCTTACAATAACATCAGTTTGGCTCAAATGGCACATTTTAGTATAAGAAACTGATTTTACTAGATCATTGCTAAAGAATAATCTCCTTCTTTGCAATAGTTCTTCACACCCTGCATTTTTGAAAGCTAAGTAATTCAAAGACACAGCCATTTGTTGAAGAGCTGTTAAGAAGAAATCACAACACCTAATACATTTAATTCTATTTCTCAAACATATATTCCTCTACAGGTAATAAGGACCATACAAACATTTGCTTTCACTTGACAGTATTCCTAATAGTGGTAAAAATCAAAGGCTGGAATAAAGGCTGGAATTATAGAAGAATTGCTGCTTAGCTAAAGAAAAGTATACTCAAAATACAAAAAGGAAAAGGCAGGATATGGGGAGCTTTCTTTTCCTACTGTCTTGACATTAATCTATCAACTTTCTCAACTCTGGTTACAAAATGGATCTCTTGTTTCTGTAATAATCCATAGTTATTTCCCTTTCTAGTTTCCTCTTCTGTCTTAAAATTGTACTAGAAGACAGAGAATTCATCAAATCATCAAGGGAAAAATCCCACAGCAACTCTAAATCCACAAGAATTGGAAAATAAACAAACAGAAATGAATATAGAAAAGGCAAAAGGGAGAGGAATTTTGCCAGGATCTAGGAAAAACAATAAAAGGTATGAGAAGAAACCATTTGGCTTGAACACTGAACTCTGGATCTGGAAATTATTTCATTGTGTTAAAAAGGAATGAACATTAATCATACTCACCCAGGGTGAGTGCTATACAGGAAGGGTACCTGAGGTTAACCAAGGATTCCCTTTCAAATAAAGTAAGGTGTGTGAATACAGTACCTTCTTCATCTACAGAAACACTTCGTATGATGACAGGACTGGAGTATGCGGGCAGTATCAGAGGTAAGTTGGATGGCACAGCATATCCACAAGGGACAGGAACAGAATATCCACCAGACAGGTTGGGACTTGCACATTCGTCCTGAGGACTTGGTTCTGGTGATGAGGATGGATCCTTATCTTGGATTGGGGAAATATTTATGACTGAGTAGGGATTTACTTTGGCTGGAGTGCCTTCTGCAGCAGGTTCTGATGTTTGCAGCTTCTCAGTGTTTTCTAAATTATCAGCTCCTTTAATTGAAAGATTAAACAAAAATACAAAGTTTTAGTTTTCATACCTGTTCAAGCTGCTCTAATAGCTCTTTGCAAGTATGCTAAACACTGACATGATCTTTACTATACAAGCTGCTTACAATCTATAACTCAAAATTCCCACACAGTAGTGCCAACCTCCCCATTTTACAGATGAGGAATGCAACAAGAGTAAAACAAAATGAGTTACAAAGATACTTATAAAAAAATAGTAAAAACTTGACTGACATAAGCACATGAGTCAAAACAGTCTTAAATCATAAAGGTTAAAATCTGGATTCTAGATGAATTTGAATCTTACAGACACAAACACAAGAAATATTTTAGAGGTAGTCATGAGGACAAGAAAAGTCATGGAGAGACATTCCTCAAAGAGCAGTCCTGAAAATGCTCTGTTAAGAAAGGGGGAAAGAAAATTACAAGTTTTCCTCTTTTAAAATGTATTGTTTTCTGTTATGCAAAGTTCCCAGTATTTTTTGAGACAAACTGAGGTACAGCAGAACCACAGACTCCTCTGAAGGGAACTGCAGAACAGTATCCCAAGTGATCAAATGATTTTAAGCTATAAGCACAACCTCACAATGGGGGTGAGCAAGCAACAGATGCTCAGGCAAAGATGGTGTTAAAGTTCCAGGTTGTCAAAGTGCACAGTACCTGAAGAGTTACCTATCTTTAGTTGCCATAAGTACAGTGAATCCGTTTACAAAAAGAAGTTGGACTAAAGTAAGCAAAATCAGCTGTTAGCAATTTCAGCAGAATACAGCAATTTCCCAACTACACCTCAGCACTGGGAACATCTGCATATGTCATAAAGATTTTTTCAATGTTTAGCAAAACTTCTGTTTATGAACAAAATTTATACATTCAGACTCCACTTAGTTTTATGCACAACATCTCAAGCTCAACAACCAGCAAGTTTAGCTGTGAAACAGCTTATCTCAAGCTATCTATGTGCCTTAAGACCAGCAAGGATATACAGTTTTCCTGTAGCATGACACTTGGACTATGTCCAATCCATTGGTTTGGATGTCACATTTGAATGGGAAACCTCACAGGAGTTACATGTGATGGTCACTTGCCCTGCCAGATGTACCATGACTGTAACTGTCAGGAATATTCAAAACACTTCCATGGTATTTCCATGTGTGAGAGACTGGACTATGACACAAAACAAATGGACCATTTTCAGAGGTGCCTGGGTGCTTTGCTGAGGCCAGGTTTGCAAGCCTGCAAAGAGAAGGCAATGAGTTTTCAGGTGTGTAATGACAAACCTCTGGTCTGCATAGGACAGAGGGGGTGAACTTACCACCACCAGAGGCTACAAACTGTGCTCTCAGGCCAGTAGGAGAATACTGGCCTCTCCTTGGGGAGAGAGGATAGCGTCTTTTACCATGCGAAACTGCCCTCCCTTACACATGCCCTCCTCCCAGGGAAGGTCATATTCACACGTAGGCTTACTGACATTTAGAGGCAGCTGCCTTAGAAGAGCTCATAAACTCTCAACTACCCCTGAAGTGCCCTCAGACTCATTGCTGATGACTTCCACCAGAGAACTGAATGTGATCAAAAGACAGCATAAAACTTCGTCCTCACAGAGGAGGTGCTTGGGCACTCCCACCTGAATCTGAGAGTTTATTAACCCACCAGACTTTGTATTTTGTGGGCTTTTTCCCTCAGCTCTGACAGATAGACCTTTAATCGTCACTTCAATCAAGTCTCATCACAGATCCAAGGCCGGTGATTATGTATCTTCCTACTCTTACCCTTTTTTTCTCTTTCTTCCTTTCTTTTCCCTTGTATGTTTCCTTAAGCGGCTGGTATTTTTATGCTTTGACATTGCCATATTACCATATGTAATAATAATCAAAATAGCTACATAGATGCTTTCCATTGCAACCAAATTGTTCCAAAATAAACCCAGTATGTGTATATTTATAAACACCAATCTTTCAGTGTTGTTTCCCCCTAATCTGCTCCAAGAGATCCATTAAGAAGAACCTGAGTTACCCTCAGGGGTGGGCCATAACACCATGGAAAACTCTTGTTAAAGAACATTTATAGCACTGTCAAGAAAAGGCATCCTATGATCAGTCTTGACTATTTAGCCCAGAGGAGGTACAGACCAACAGGCTGACTTACCTACAGCACCAGCTTCTTGGTGTTCTATGTAATTTCCAGGGCCAGGAATAGGTGGTGCAAGGGCTTGCCTGTCTGCTTCTGGTATCTCATCTCCACTATCAAAATCAAACTGTTCTCCTTCGTCCTCCTCTTCATCATTTGGACCCGCGGCTTTTGGTTCTTGCTCTAGAACTGTGCAGGAAGACACACCTTTGGTTGTTTGCTCTTAATAATGATTTCCTGGGACCAGTAAATGCTCCACATTACAAATGAAGCTTACACAATGAACCCTTAGATTTTTAGGTTACTGGAATAGAACAAAAGTTGATTGATGTGTTGATAACCTCATGCAGTTCTCAATAAATCCTTTAGTGCAAACAAGGAAATTACTTGGGAAGAAATAAACAAGTAATAATGCAAATACCCTTGCTTTTGTCATAATGAGCCAAAAGATTTTTAGAAAAATGCTTCTACAGTCAATTTTTAAACAAGAAAACTTCACAGATTAATTTATTTGCACAGGGACTTTGCAACTTTAAAACTTCAAGTCGTTTTCCCTTTTTAACTGAAACTCCTAAGTCTATTCTTTCCTAACAGTGTCCAAATACCAGCGACAATAACTTAGTTCACACACTCCAACAGAGACCAGGAGATTGGTTTTCCTACTCTAATCTGAGATAGTTTTAAACCATGCAACATGCTATTAGCCCTATTACCACACACACATGCATTCTGGTGAAGGGAGGGTGTGGAACCTTTGAGGAAGTAATGGCTGAAATAATGACACCCTAATATGGATGGGAAGGGTGGGTTTGGGGTTTTTTCCTCTTTGCTTGTGAAGATACTGTAGCACAGATTTGGGACTGTACATGGGGCTGGGGAGAGGGAGCAGGAAGAAGTACAGAGCAGTTTTCCCCCATGCTATTGGGGAAAATCCATGAAAATATAAATCCCTTTATGTACCTACAGCATAAAATAATATCCTAAAAAAGATAAAGATGTAAACACACATGTATGTTATAAATATTTGCCTGAAGGTGATGAGTTTCCCCCCTCCATCCTCAGGTAACACAAAATGAAAAATAAGTTTTGCAAAGACAATTGGATCTGCTGCATCATGATGATGTTATCAGCTATCCTACCATCCAGAACACATCCTTTATCTTTATGATAAAGCCCACAACACCCCAAAGCTCTAGACTGCTTAGATTGTCATGGTAATCAGCATTCCTGCCAAGGCTTCTGTTTCTTCAGGCAGGCTGAGCCAGCATATTTTACCACAGCCACAAATAACAAGATCTTTCATGCAGCCTCTCTGCAGGAGAAAAAGTGAACTAATTGCAAAAATAGTAAGGAACAAAAAACCCGGATTATCCTGCATTTATTGTCATGTGTTGTGGCTGAGGCAGCAGGATATTTAATTTCATTTTGATTAATTCCCTTCAAAAATTCTTCTGTATGAAGTCAGGCTTCTCATTTTTGCTTTGTCCATTAGCAATTCATTTTTCCCTGAAAGATGCAAGAAATTCTTCAGAGCTCTTCCAAGTGATTAAAGACAAACATGGCATTCTTCCTGATTCAGCATCCATCTGACTAAACTGTAATATTTGTTGCTTGACTGTGTAATGGGGAAAAAGAAACAAAAGAGGGGAAGATGTCTTTTCAACATTAGTTAAAAAAAATAAAATTGGATGTGCCACCTAATTTTTTCTTTCTGTTATGGTTGTTAACACTGCCCCACTTCATTCATTTCAAAACATTCACTTTGCATCATAAATAAACGAGGCACAGAACCTGATAAATGGGAACTACAGCCTGGAAAGATCCCATAATCACATCACTGATGGGACAGCGGGTTAAGATTACAAAGAGACAAAAAGAGAGAGAATACCTTGTCTGTCAGAAAGGGTATACAGGAGACAAACAAATATCCTCAGTTCAAAAGTTTTAAAACTGTATTTCAGCTTTGCATTACTTCTACATTTGCTTAATCCTGCAGGCATAAATTTTAGTCTTTTAAGTTTACAGATATCTTCCAGCTCATATTTAATAAAAACATTCTCCTTTAAGCTTTTAATATCAAGGACATACTATTTCAATTGATGGAAAAAGTATTTTAACAACAAAAATAAAATAAAAAGAGGATAGGGGCTTTTTGCTTTGACTTAAGAGCTGGTCAGAACTGCAGATAAATACAGATTGTGTCACACAAAAAAAGAAAAATTCCTGTTTTGAAAATACCTATTTTCCACAGTTCTTTGTGTTTTTATGTCACAACAACACACGGACAAAAGCTCTTTTTAAGTGCTACAATTAGGAAGACAGACAGCAGTTAGACCCAGGCTGAATCTCGCTACTAAATACCACCACAGATCTTGCAAAATTTCATGCTCACAAAGAAAGCCCCAGTTCCTCCTACCCTTTATCTGCAAATCAAAAGGATCAAGCCAAATAGTGCATGAGGCAACTGTCTTGCAGAAAAAAAAAAAAAAAAGGGAGGAAGAGGGGGAGTCTGGTGGCGGTGTGTGTGAGGGGGGAATTATCAAAGGTACCCTCCCTGGGAAAAAAAAAACACACAGAGGACAGCTTTTTTTTTTTACATAAGATTAAAATGCACTATTTTTTTTTTTTTCTGAAGGAATAATCACACAATGCTTAGAATGACAGAGTCTGTACGGAATTACTTCAAATAATTAAATTAATTACTAAAAATTAAATTTTCCCTTTCACCACTACTCACATTCTTAGCTTTATGTGTGCCAACCAGAGCAATGAGAATATAAAAATTGATTGAACTTGTTCATCTTATGGCTATACCACTCAGTTGTACCACTTTCTAAATGCTTCAGGGAAATTCTCTCATTTCTAAAAATTTCTATTCGGAGTTTTCAAAACTGAAAAAATAATCTGATATAAGGGAAAAATTGTCTTCAAGTTAAATTAGGTATGAAAGTGCTAATTTAAGATCAGAAAAAGGAACACATGTCCTCGTAACAGTGCACAGCACATAGATTTATGACTTCTTCTGTGCTTTTTTATCCAGTGAAATGACAGTTCTTAAGTTTACTTCAAAAATAAGCTCACTTAGGTTGTGTTTACAGAGACCTGCTGGGGCATAAGCAAATTTTTAAAATGTTTGGTTTCTCTGCCAATTGCAAAGCATTTTTGGCACCCTTTGCCTTCCCATCCATTATCCTCAAATTATTTATAGTTCAATGTAATACAGCTAAGGAGTTAAAGGAGTGACATTAATTTTAAAGTCCAGATTAAGTCAGTCAAGCTTCATTAAAGTTTTCTTAAACAGTTTATTTTAGTGACATAGAAGTATGATAAAATAGCTCTGCACTTATTATCAAGTGCACTTTGAATACAAAATGAACACACCTGAAATAAATAAAAGCACTCCAAATGTCTGTCCCTCCTTGCAATCTTGTAAATTCATGATGACTCAGAAGAAGTCAACTGAAGAAGTCAACTTTCTTCCAAGAAAGCCATGAGAAAGGAAGAATGAAATAGAATCCCAAGTACAAACAGTTCAGCAGTCTGGGGCATGGTAACAATAAACCTGGAAGCCCTGGACATAAACAGGCAAGCTGCCACCAAGAAATATGAATACTTTATATTTTAAGGTTTGAAAAATATTTTTAGAAGGTTTCTGTATAATTAAGAATGCCATCATTGCAATCAGTTGTACTCTTTTTTTAAGTTCACCAGCTGTTATGGAACAAAAAGCATCTATTATATTTAAAGAAATCAATAAATATTTTTAGTCGCTTCTACTATACAACCAATGAAGGAAATATGTGTACAATGCTTCAAATTGCATATATCTAATTATTATTTAATGAAAAAATATGAATACAATTGAACCTAAAACACACTAGCCTGCTCTTATTCCAAAATGCAGTTTAAAAAATTTATCTTTTTTATTCATTATTTTGGATTGCAACAAAACATTTAGGACTACAAAGACCTACCTTCCTTTCAAATTAATTCCCCAAATATTTCACCTTTCTACAAATACTTGAGTGTCTTGAAATACACAAAACTTTTTATCAAAAAAATATTTTAAAATGTTACTATCCTAGAATATTTTGAGGTATTATAAAATTTGCTAACTCACACAGGTTACAAGTCAAAACAAACTGCCAGACATAGCAATCTAAACACTTATTATTTATCTTTGATACATTCCAGACAATTCTCTGATGAGATACCCTTCCCTTTACAAACCTGTATTTCTAGACAATTAAAATCTGCAGAGCTCCTTATGGAAGTGTACAGTAGAAATAAGTACTGAAAGCATGAAGATACCAGGAAACAACTGAATTTTTAAAGTTACCATTATTTTTGTAAAACTAACCATTTGGGGCCAAACACACCCTGCTGACTGTGCTCCAGGATAAAAGGGCTCTGAAGTTGTTCCCTTTTTATTTCAGAAGAGATTTCGTAGCAGAGGCTTGGTGTTTGTCAGGATGGTGAACCTTGTGCTAGGAAACACCCATGCCTGCAGAAGCTTCCAGACTTGGCCAGCTTTGTAAAATAACAACTGCCTCATACTCAGCAGGACTTGCAGACAGGTTTCAAGAAACTTGGTCACCACTGGACAAACTCTTGTTTCTCCCAGCTTGAAAGCACTGCTTAGGTTGCATTCCTAATGCTAGAAAGCAACGTGGTATTTTCAATTCACTCATCTCCCACTTGTGACCACTAATTCTTCAGTTCCAGAAGAGAAAACTGCATTTAGATATTCCTTCACTCTGGTTCTCAGCTGACACATTGCTGTTCTGCCCTTCCTCGAAGGACACCTGCACCAGCCCCTGCGCAGGGAGAGCGGCGAGGTGCAGGGCAGGAGGGACCCTGCAGGGGAAAGGCTGACCTGTACAAGCACTGCCACTTCACTGACACTTCCCAGTCACATAGGACATCCACCAGCACACCCCTGGCATCCATAAATCACCTCCTCACATAGTCACACAGGTAGAAAGTATCTATTTTTCTGGGGGAAAATAAACATCTAGGACAAACCATGCACGCAAAAACACACAAGTGAGCACTCCTTCCCATGGGAAGTGGGCCAGAGCCAAGGACTTTCTCTTTGCACTCATTTGCACCCATTCCCCTTGCACTCACAGCTGTGCTAAGCTGGCACTGCAGGGAACCCAGGTCCTTGTGGTACAAGCACGCTGCTAATTACACACAGCTCCCACACACATCCAAAGCATGACCACAATGTCAGCATTACCAGTCTCTGTGGAAAACAGTTACAAAAAAAACCCCAACCAAACCACAGTATACATTCATGCAAAAAGTGTTTCCAGTAATGGAAACAAAAGCAAAACCACATGAATTAACAGGCTTTCCCTGCAAATAAATAACAAAGAAATAAGTACAAACGCCTCTTTAGTATTTTGCAAATACACATACTACATACTAATTATGTTGCTGAGCATGCACAACAGATATTGTTCTTCTGGATAGAAAAACAAATTCAAAACAAGAGTCAGAAGAGCAATGAATCTGCCTGCTCACGTTTCAGAGAGCCTGCTAACAACAGCATGCCTAATATCAAAAAAAATTGCATTCCTTGACATAAAGCCCAGGTCTGTGGATGTTAGGAGAGATTTACAAATAGCAAAAACACCGACGTTTACAAACTATTCACAGTGTTAAAAATTTAAGCCTTAATTAGCTAAAATTTAAAAGAACTGAGTTGAAAAAAATCAAAAGTCTAAAATAACAGCATTAAGATGTGAGCCATGCTGTCCAAAGAAAAGCAGGAGCAACACCAGCAGACTTGTACTTCTCAATGTGCTTTTCAGCGCTGGCTACCTGATAACCAGAACAACAGCTACATAAAATCAGTGTTTTGTGGCCATTTACTTTAAATACTCCGCACACTGGTGGCACTGGTATTGCCTGCCACCACTAGAAACACAGATCAAGCCTGGTCCTGAGGATATATTTTCCACTTCAGCACCATATTAGCACATTCTGACATACAAATTTCCAAGAAATACCAAGAAATTTTGATGGTGCTGTAAGGAAAGCCTGTACAGATGTTATTTGGAATTTTGCATAAATACATGAGAGATCACTCTCTATACTAAAAAGTACCCATCCATATTTAAGGCTACTAGCTTTCCATCAGTATTCAAGGAATACCAATACACTTAAACCTTAGTACGCCCAAAGTCACCCATCTGAATTGGTAGAAATGCCACCAGGCAGCTGAGCTGAGGTGCAATGGGTCTGCTGATGGTAGCTGTGCAGCTGAGCTCAGCCTCAGCTACTGCGCACACCACCCACTGAACTCACCTACAACGTGTTGCCACATGGACAATCCACAGGGAACAGGAAAACCAGAGAGCTCTAATAAAACAGAAATCAAACAGCAGACAACTACAAAGTCATTGAGAAAATTAAATATCCAGCTCTGGCATTGCAAGGACAGAGCATGTTGGCTAACCATAAGGTACAAATGATATATGAAGGAAAAACAGAAAAATTTTACAGTACCCTTTTAACACACCTGCTACCAGAAATTCTATCACTAGTGGTACTGGGCAACAATGGTGCTTCCTTGGGAACTTTCAGTCCAACAACTTCAGAGCCCTTCTCACTGTCCCCTTTCATTAGCCATGGAGAGGGAAGGAAGCTCTGCCTTGGCCCCAAGACTGGTCAAAGAAAACCACCATAAGGAAACATCACCATTCAGACCTCCAGCCAGTCCAGATGGAAGTCAGGAAGGAATTTCTTCCAATATAAAGAGTCTTGTTAAGAATTGGTTTTGTGTATTTCTTTTCCATGGCCAGGTTTTGGTGGTCCAGGGGCTACAGTGGTGGCTACTGTGGTGAAAAGCAGCCAGAAGCTTCCTCCGTGTCCAGCAGAGCCAATGCCAGCCAGATCTGAGAGAGCTGCTGTGGGGAAAATGAACTCCATCTCAGCCAGACCCAATACAGCCAGCAAGTGTTCTTCTCATGCAAATATGAATGGGTCACCATCTGATATGCATGGGAAAACAGCAATCCCAGCCGAAGTTAATTTTACTTCTACTTCCCTTTGCAATACAGGAGACAGATAAGATCCTCCAGACAAATTACACTCAACCAATTCACTGCTCCCAGGGCAGCACCTGCATTTCCCTCTGTCCCCCTCTGCCAACACACAGAATGGGGAAATACAGAGACTGGGAAGTCACCCATCAGTTGGCATTCCCATGGCACAGGAGCACAGGTGTCTTCCCTTCCAGCCCCTAGAGAAACTTCTACCAGCATAAGGTTATCCAGAAACTATCATGCTTTCACCTAAACAAAGTTATTGAGCTCAACAACAGACTATTTACCAGTAAAATATATTCTTGCAACAATCCTTCTTTGACCTACTAAATCATCTTCTGTATTCATTTTAATGAAAATATGACAAGGCTAGAAAGATTATTTCAATGAGGAAGAAAAAAGAAAATCTATACAGGGGGTTGGAAGAGTCTTCTCTCTGTTTAACAGAGAAATTTAAATGTTTAATGGGTATGTTTTCCTCGGATTACTAGGCTTAGGTTCAGTTCCTCCATGCAGGAAAAGCAAGCAGCACCTAATAAATGTCTCATTCAAAAATTCATACACTTTATTTAAGTTATTATAATACAGACAAGCTTTTATCTGAGACAAGCTCATGCACAAGGTAAGAGAATTGTAACAATTTATAAAAAATGTGAATCTTTCTGTAAATGCTAGAGTAGAATCATTACAAAGGCTTTAGGCATGGTTAGTGAATATTTATTGAGTTCAGTGAAACAGAAGTAAAAAACTCCAAAAATGAAAAACTTCTCAGTTTTTTGCCAGCAATTCATCCCAGCCAGTTAATGATAGATACAAGTCCTAAAAAAGCAAAAGTATAGGAAAAAAAAAAACCTCACCCTCTTCTTACATATTGGCTCACTGAAATTAAAATTTCAGAACTTAGCTTCAACTGTTCATTGAAAGAACACCCAAAAATCAGCATAAATTCCTTTACAATTTTTGGGGTTTTTTAATCAATCAACACTAGTTACTAATCAACCAACACTAGTTACCACCAACCAATGATCAAGTTTTTCTGCAATCCCCTGAAAGACCTTTATCTCATCAACTACTCTTTCTGATTAACATGTCTGGGCCTTGTCCCTGCACAGACCTAGCAAGTAAAGTCAAGTCACCTTAAAGAGCAACTGAGTAAACAGGAAAAAACCGAACAAAATAACTACATCTTATTATTCAGAAAGAAAACACCAAATACTATCAAAGGAATGAAGTCACCCACTAAGAAATCCAGAACAGTAACATCATTTAACATGTTCTAAACATCTAGCAAAGTTTTTACCGTTTTTCTTCAAAACAAAATAAGATATAATTGCATCTATGTATACTGTGTTCTCTTTGTGGCTACTCCAACCAAAAATAAGCTATTTATTAATCTATTTATTTTCTTTCTATTTTTTTTGTTTTTCCCAACACTCAAATATACTTGGCTAGAAGAAAAAATACATAATTAGGAGTGACATGAAACACCATAAATGGTTTTTGCAAAGGGGATTTTCTTGTTACTCTTCATTACACAGCTTGTCTGAATTGTCACATAAAATAATTAATCCTTACCTTAAACAATGCATTGTCCTTCATTTACTGAGAGAAATGTGACCTTTAGAAATAAATAAATTGTTCTGTTACAGATGGGATGTCAGACACCAGCAAGCTATTGCCAGTTTCAAAAACAAGCAGCCATTCATAACTACAATTCATATTCTGTTCTCATTCTCCTGAAATCTTGGCTCCCTTTTTACAATCATTTGTAACTGTCTGTATGCTGAAAATAGATACCTAAAAATATTGTTTAACCCAAGACCAACTCCCTTCATATCTGCACCGTAATTTAAGCAATGCCTTATTTCCCCAACCACAGTAAATAAATACAATTTTAGGGTCTTCAATGTTCTGTACTTTCAGAAACTAAATCATAAAACATACAAGTGCTTCTCTTGTCGATATTAAAGAAGCGCAATTTAACCACCTCTTGTCTTGGTCACAAAATTATCTGTTTAAAATTGTTAAAACATAAATAAACTATGAAAATTTTCACTAAATAGTAAAAAAAGTAACTAAATGATCTGAAAGAGACACATATAGGATACAGAATAAAAAGCAGCTCCCCTGACAGAGAAATACACTCATCTCTATAGCAAAACACAGCAGCTTACCAGCAGCTCCTTACTAAAGATAATAATTTTTTTATAAGTTGGTGGGTTTTTTGTTGACTTTCAGTTTTTTGGGGTTGGTTTTTTTTGTTTGTTTTGGTTTTTTTGTTTGTTTGCTTATTTTGTTTTTTGTTTTTTGGTTTGTTTGTTTGTTGTTTGTTGGTGGGGTTTTTAGTTTTAGGGTTTTTGGTTTTTTTGTTATAATATGTAAGGTCATCCCAGTGGAAACTTTTATGAGAGCACAGTTCACAGTTCAGTTATGAGAGCATACTTCACTCTTACCCAAGGACTCAGGCCAGACTTCCTTCTCAGGAACAGAGGAGCAAGGACTATTTTAGTGTTCTGGCCCTGACAGGGAAACAACAAAAAATAACTGCGGAAAGACACAATCACAGCACTCAGCTCCATACAGGATATCCAGATTTAAGTCCTTGGTCTCCCTGTTCTACATGTCTCCATATCAGGAGCAAAGAAATACCCCACTCATAGGTCTAGAGAGCTGTTTTTTTATATAAAAAGGTGTACAAAATTGGTCTCTAGGAGTTTTAGAAAAAAAACCAATTCATTTCAAAAAACAATGTCTTCAATCCCAAACTTCAGAATGACAAGGCTTCTTCTTATCTAGCTTTACCCAAGGAACTGGGGACAGTGGAGTGGCTGAGTGAACATCCTGCTCTTCTATGTACTTGGTCTTTAAGGGCATCTCTCATACTTCTCAAATGAAGATGATTCTCAGGTAGAGAGAATATTTGGCAATAATATGAAGACTATGCATTCAAATTATTTCTCACAATGTCCTTGTACAAACACTGAAATTTCTCTATTTCACTTTAAAATTTTAACGTATCTTTTATGGCAATTTTCTATAAATGGAAAACAAAGAAAAGTATACTCAGTATGAAGAAATATACCCAATGCTTTCTAATGGTTTTCACAGAGAAATCATATGAGGCATAGTGCCACATATCAGAAAGAGTGAGAGACAGACATATTAGAGACAATGAAACTGCAAAACTAAGCCTCCTTGACACAGAAAGTACCCCCAGTTTCCTTTGGGCAAGAAGCTGTTTCTCAGGTATCCATTGTGCCAGGCAAACAAACTCAGGTTTCCTTTGGAAACAGGCTCTGATAAACACCTCTCAAGTCCTGACTTCAAGAAAAGGACTTCAACTTTGCAAGATCACCCGATATTTTCCAAGTAGAGGAATGTAAAACTGCCAGACATGACATCTCCTAATAAAGCAGTAATCACACAAGTACACACCATCACACATAAACACCATCCTAACACTAACATCCAGCCTCCAGTCCGAGTTGTTCAGTGTGAAGGTAAGTCCTGTACACAACAGACTCAGTATGACGCTACATTCTCAGAACTACCAGCTTTGTAATTCCTCCCTCCACAGTCTGCAGTCCACAGCATATCCTCTTCTTGTCTAAATGGGTTTGGTTAAGGACACTCCATTACAGCCATCAATTAAAAGCATAATTACAACTTACAGCCACAATAAAATATGCCATTTTCACTTAGCTTTTAAGAAAGGATTTCTTTGGTTGACAGAACAAGAATCATCCTCTATTTTATTTAACAAGATAGCCACAGAATTCTTTTGTGTAAGAAATTCTAAATACCTGCACTTCATGCCTAAATTCATATGTACAGACACACAAAAGAAGGGAACACAAGCTAGCACCATCATTGCAAATAACCATTTTGGAAGTACTTTTTTGGATTTTGCTCTTAGCCAAGGAAGCCTTTGCATCTATCCCACTCCAACTATTCCCTGGTTGCTAAAACATACATTCCCTTGACATACACAGAGAAAAATACTAGCAGATTTTTAATCATGGATAGAAGAAGAAGCTCTTTTTAAAGCAATCTAGAGGACAGAACACACAGGCAATAATTTTTCCAAGTTATTACTTGAATTTGCTCTGAGGTAGGAAAGGTAACCAGCACAGACTTGTCACTATGTGATTAGTAATGCATGAATGGAATGTCCAAACACTTATGAACAGATAAGTTGCATAAGCAGAATAAATTAAAACAAATAAAATATGTTACATTCCATTCTTTTATCACATGTAGTTTTTCCTTTTCAAGTAGTGGCAGAAGCAGCTTTAGTACTGACATTTACTGCACCTTAACTTAAGGTATAGATTCAAATGGCTATGGCTAATGAAAACACATTATTTAACATTTCATCTAATTTCTTGCAACATCCCCATGACAAAGATGAAGGTTTACTACTATTCTTCCCTTTTGCATACATTAAAAAATTGATAAAAATAAGTGTGGAAAATTTACCTGGCAAAACCATAGAAAACGTAATCGTCAAGAATAAAGCCGAGATTTATAATGCAAGGTATACACTTATAGATAGAAATGAGCCCACATGACTTTCAGCACTACAGCTATCTTTGTTAGAACAAAAATAAGTAAACAAATGGATTCCCATAACATCATAAGAATTTTCTTTTTTAAAAAGCAATTTATTTCATCTGTGGCCCCAGTGTGGGATTTTAGAATCATTATGCCTAAAGTAAGAATTTTATTTTAATGTTGTAACAAAGGGTTCTGCACCCAACAGGAATCTCATCCCCATTATGAGCTAGGATAACCCACCCATGTGCCCACTCTCCAAAGGCACTGACAGGTGCTGCTCACCCCTCCTCAACAGACACATGGATGGCCAGTGTATATGCATGCAAAATCAACCTTCATTTGTTAGTTATGTGTATTTGCTGTCATACTTGGCCCTAAAATGCTCACTTCTTTTCCACCTGCAAAACAGGTAATGAGAATCAGCTAGATAGTGAACTAAAATGTCTTTTAGTGTCATTATCACTGATAATCCCTTTAATATATTTTCAAGAGAATCAGCATTGGCAAATTAAAACAAGTTCCACTAGTTTCAGACAAAGCTTTTTCAGATGAGAGAGAAATCACAGAATATTCTGAGCTGAAAGGGACCCATAAAGCTCATCAAAGTCCCACTCCTGGCTCTGCACATGGCCACCCCAGAATCATACCATGTGCCTGAAAGCATTAACCAAGCACTTTTTGAACTCTGTCAGGCTTGGTGCTAGTCTCTGGGGAGCTTGTTCCAAATCTCCCCTTGCCCCTTTCCCCTCTCCCCCCAAAAAAAAGTATCAATTGACATTGATGCAAGATTAGGTAGAGCAGAATCTCAATTTATGTTGAATAAATCTAATCCCAGCCTATTAAGAACTGACATGTCTGAAAATAAGGACACGATACACATAGTTCTACACGTCCCAAAACCTTTGCAAAGAAAGAACTTGAATTCTGGAATTGTACTGAACTGTGTCACCCTCAGATCTTGTCAGAGTATTCCACAAGCTGAAATGCTGCAGAAAGTTGGAGCTGTTGCCACAGTTATTGGCTGTCTTTGAAAAACAGCAGCCTCTGCTCAAGTGGAAATATTGATTCCTTAGGGCTGGCTCTTCCCCTACAGCACTACACTGCTTTGGAGATGGATTATCCCATAGAGACAGTTTCACAGTAACTGTCACTAAACAAAACTGAGCTAAATTCAGGGTCCTGACCAGATGGATTTGGACATGAACAGCCAAGGAATTGTTGCCAACAATAAACTCAGTGATATCTCAGAGCATAAATGAAACTGCCAATAATGTTGGCCAGAAATCTAACCCATTAAAAGCTGATTTCACAAGTTTCTGCTTCTTTCACATTCTCAACTCCCTAGGTAGTATCTAGTAACAGACTTCTATCTGTGGCAGAGCCTAAACTAGAGAGAAAGCAGCTCTGATCTAGAATGACAATT
>WBNO01026450.1:117450-136223 GCA_013400575.1 Peucedramus taeniatus | reverse complement strand
GGGATCTGCCCCTGGACACAATTCCCACTCTCAGAAGCAGCAGAGAGGGGCAGGCTGGCAGCAGGGGGCTGGCACTGCTCTGCTGCCCTCCCCTCTGGGCAGCTCTGCTGGGGCAGGGGGAGGCTGCCCCTGGAGCTCAGCCCTGCCACAGCAGCAGGGACGGGTCCAGCTGTGCCAGCCTGGATGTGCTGCCAGGGAGGGTGAGGAAGGTGGGGCTGGAGCTGGCTCTGGGGCAGGGCTGATCCATGAGATCAGGTGCTTGGGCTGTGCCCAGCTTTTCTGGGTGAGTTTGCTGAGCCATTTTCCCTCTCTTTTCATCTCTGTGCTTACATCGGTTTCCTCATTTGTAAATGGAGCTAAAACTCCACAGGAGTTTACAGAGTTGCTTCAGACTTTCTATCAAAATATGTTCTCATAGGAAAAGTGATTTTTGTTTTTCTTCCTCTTCTGCTAGCAATGACAAATTTGATAATTAAAAAAAAAGTTTCAACTTTTACAAGAAATCCTGTGAAACAAAATCTTCTGGAAGCTCAGAAAAATTAAAGAAATACAGGCAAAAAAAAAAAAAATTTATTAGCTTTTTGTTTGGAGCATGAAGAAATTTAAAGAAAAATTCCTGACCAACCTAATTTTTTTCACCAGTAGTTTAAAGAGACTGCAGTGACTTCTTCACTCTGTGTTTTTTAGAGATGATAAGACATGAGAAAAAAAGAGGTGCTCATTGTTAGGGAATTTATACTGAGTTTTTTTTCAAGTGGCAATTTCCATAAAGAAAAGAACCAGCAATTACTTATCATCTGCCAAGAATGCTAAAAAATGTGGAAAGCAAAAGAAAACCTCTTTTATAGCATGTAAACACATCTTGTTGGCTTTTGGAGCCAGCAAGAAGAACTGATTGTGCGATGTCAGGAAACAGAAATAATCTCCTTTTTTTGGGGGTTTTGTTCTGAGTTTGTAAAAAAATCGTGCCCAGGGCTCTCCTGATTAACACCTGGGGACCTGAGGCACTGCCATAATACACAGAATATTGGTTGTAACTGCCAAAAGAGAAATTCTGGACCCAAGCCCACTGGAATAGTGCAGAAATTCAGCTCTGATTTCAAACCCATGCTGGCTACTCCCAAAAATCCTCAAATCCTTGATTTCCATCAGATGCTGAGCTGAAGGGGGAGTTTGGATCTAAGTTTTTGAGGGGCAGAAACCTCTCTGTGGTTTTAGCATTATTCTTGGTGTCACCTCACCTGATTGGGGATGTGACAGAGCCCAACAGCCTCAGATGACCAGGGAAACCTTCAACAGGGAAATGGAACCAAATCCTGCAGGATCTCGTGGATGAGGATGGAATTCCTTCACTCCTCAGCCCGTCCACCTGGCAGCTCTCCTACATGGGAGAGAGCCTGGCCTTGCTTTTGACCTCTGTACCAAAACCAGCACTTTATGGGGGACAATGAGCTGGGAGAGACTCCTCTGCTGGGTTTTCTGCCTCCAAACTGTGCCCAGCTGGGAAAACAGAGCCACGTGAAACTCCAGCGCTCTGTTTCTCCAGGATGACTTCAACTCCTCCTGCACGTTCAGTCCATGGCAGCTCATCCCCTTTGAGTGTGAGAGTTCAGTTCAGGCCCCCAAATGAATCAAGATCAGGCTTCAAAACCATTAAGTTCAGTTTGCTTTTTATCAACCACCCCCCAAAAAAAATGTCAGCCTTTCCTCAGAGTCTCAGAAGGAAAACCTTTGGGACAAATCACAGAATTCTTGAGGTTTTGAGTGAGAGCAGGATCTTCATTCAGGCTGCTTCAAAGCTGGACATGTGGGTTGCTGAGCTTTGTTCTGGGCTGCAGAGGTCAGTGTGGATAAAAAAAGATACAAAAAGTGGCTCAAATTGCTAAAATTTGACACCAAGGGAATAAGAAAGCTCCGAGTTCCGAAGCAAATTAGCCATGGTGAAGAGTAAGGACAATAGGCAAAGACAGCTTGTTTTCTGTGTCTCCTGGTTTCTAAGGATATCATCATTACTGCCCTGAGCATAACCAAAGTTAGGAGTGTTCTTGAACACTCCAGTGGCTTCTGGACACTTCTTTTATTTTTGGTTGGGGTTTTTTTTGCGTTTGTTGAGTTTTCTGTTTTAAAATTTTGCTAAATTCTTTTTGCCTGCTGCTTGTTGGACATGGTCTGTCAGCAACCCTGAAAGTCAAAAGTAGGGAAAAAAATTAAAATATTAGTGGTCTGTTTGCACACTTTGGACATGTTAATTTTCATTTTAACTGTTAATATATTCACAAAGTACTGAATTGCAGAGTTATTAGGTTTGAAGGGATAGCTGTGCACCCTGCCAGTGCAGAAACCTGTGAGCAGAGTAAAAGCAGGGTGAAAAAACAGTGCAGTAGAGTGGTTTATTCATTTCATGATTAAATTCATTATGTCTCAGTCTTGGGCCATATCTAAGACCTCTGCTGGTTTCCCCCCAATAAATTATTTGTACAGCTGTTGTTATTAAGTCTCTCCTCCTTTTCCAGACACTTCCAGGCACTTCTCTTTCCTTATGCAAACAGAATTCTGCAGCAATGCTCATCTAAGTGTGTTTTAATTCCTATCAATGTCCTTCTGCAGAACCAAATATTTTCATTTTCAATGGAGTAGTGCTTGTCAAACCTCCAGGAGACATCAGGATACTCCTTTTCTTCTGTGGCTATTAAACAAAATAGCAGAGAAAATCCTTCTATCAAAGTTCTTATTTAAACCACTACTGAAACCTTGAAAAGGTCTGGTCCAGCACCATTTCTGCTCTTTAATGGAGCCTGAATGAAAGGCCAGACCTGGGGCTTTGCTGATGAGACACAAATACAAATATGAGATGTGGAAATTGTGCCTTACCAAGCATCCTACTGCGTTTTCCAGCCCAGAGCAATGGTTACTCATGACTGGAAAAGTGTCAAGCCAATGCTTCTGATTAAAGATGGGTGTGAAGCTGCACAGTTTGGGCTTGGTTTGGCTCATCCCCAAAGTTCCAAGGCACTGGGATCCAGTGTCCAAGCCTGGCCCCAGCCTCTCTTCCAGAGCCATTACAAGATTTAGATAGTTCATACTATACCATATATATAATATGGTAATATATTGAGATAAATTAAATGTTAGGTTTCACGTGAATCATTAAAAAAAAAGGGGGGGTAGGGAGAGAAAGGGGAGGAAAGGTTACATTAACATTGTGTTGTAAATTTTATGCAGCTCCAGATGCCTGAAGACTTGTGGTTTTTTACTATAATTCTTTAGTTTGGAGAGCAACAGCAGCTGCTTTGTGATCCCGTTGACTATTGGAAATTTGCTTTGATATTAAGTAGAGCCTAAAAAATACATTTAAATTCTCTTGCCTTCCTTGCAAGAGAATGCAATGATTTTGTGCTGTTGAAAACTGTTTTACCTCAGAAGTTAAGGAATGTGTGATCATTATTTTAGTGAGGTTTTTTTCCCCTGTAGTAACATGATTTTATTGTGAATCACTACTTCAGTGTCTTTCAGTGGCTAAAGCAAGGAAAGAGAATCTTTCTAGAACTAAAGGAAAGGGAATACTTCTAGAACTAAGGGATACTTTCATAGTTACTTGATGGCTACCCAAAACCCACAGAGATTGAGCAGTATGTCCTTGTGAATTTAACTGAAACAAATACTGGTTATTTATCAATTCAAATATTTCCAAATAAAGCTGGTGGGTGGAAAACTGAGGCAAAAATCATCCTAAAATCACTTATTCAAACACAGGGTTTGAGTTCAGCTCCTCTGCAGATTGGGTTTACACAGGTATTGTTAGTCAGGGCTGTGTTCTCAGTGGGGGATTCTCCCAGGAATGGAACTTAAAATAAAAATAAAACCCAAAAAAACGATGCCCTCCTTTTACTGAGGAATTCTCCTGCAGAACTTGATTGAAGCCCAATGATACTTTAATGGTAACGACCAGTGTGTAAAGGGGGACAATAATGAGAAGTAAGATTCAGCTGCAATGCTTCAGCTGAGACCTGGTGCTCACAGATTAGGCTCCTGATGATTGGGAATTCTGTTTCCTCCAGGAGCATGGTGATGAAACAGGTCCTGCAGTGCCAGGCAGGGTACGAGGCAGCAGAAATTGGTACTAACAGTGGTCAGCTTTGAACAAATGTCCTTTTTTAGGAGCAAAAAGAGAAAGGTCAGTAATTGCCCTCTGTTTTCAGCAGAAAACATGACATGGAATGTTTCCTGGCAGGTACCCCCCCTCCTCTAGATGCTCTGGGGAGGAAGAGAAAGGAAAAATAACAAGGTGCACCCCTGGGGAGGTTTCCTTCCTGACCTTGGAGTGGTTGGATCAGTTCATCATCAGGCACGTGAGCAAAGCTGGCTGGGGCTGGGATTTCACCCAGCTCGCTCTAACCCAGAGCTCTGAGGGGTCTGTGTCACTCAGGGAAATGGAAAATGATTAAGAGGGGTGGGATGATACTGGGAGGTAGGAATGTAGGCTGTAGGAGGCAAAAAGGATGGCAAGGATAAAACATAACTGCTCTAAATCGCAATCCTGCTCAGGCTGATGGGGAAGGAATGTGCCAGAGACCCCCGTGGTCAGGCTGGGATGTGGACAGGGATCACTGCACTGCTGGTAGAGGTGAATACTACATGGAATAATCACGATGGGGGACTAATTTCCCAAGTAGAGATTGCAAAACAAATGCAGCTGGTGTCAGCAGAGCCTGGGCCTGTTACTGGAGGGGGCAGATCTCTTCATTGGGTACTGACTGGCCCAACAAAAGGTGATGTTATTTTAGATTCTGTGTGAGTAAGGGAAGGACTGACTCAGTTGCAAGAAAAAAAGTAACTCAAGGAGCTTAATGTGCTCAGATCTGAAGGCCAGCTATCCATGGGGAAAGAGTTCCCAGAGTGATGTCTCATCCACTGAAAACAAACCACAGATGAGATCCACCCAGACTGCCAGCAGAAAGGAGGGGATTTGTTGCATTGGGCCTCTGATTTCTTGTTTGGGTACAAGACACTGATGAGCTACAGTCAAAGGAGAGCAAAGTGACATTGGAAAAGGTGCAGGAATGGGTCATTAAGGGGACAGGGGCTGGACAAGAGCTTGGCTCAAATACTTGCACTGAGGAGGGGTGGAACTGCTCTCTGAAATTACCCTCAGGAAGGTCGGGAAGGGAAATAATAATTTTAAAGCTAATGTTAAGTATAAACTGGCTAGGAATAAATTTAGGCTGTAAGCCATAAATTCCCTCATCACCAGGCTCTAAAACAAGACGAGTTTCAAAGGCAGAAGGTGGAAATGGTTGCAAATGATTGTATGGAAGCAGCTCCATGGTTTGCCTGTGGATAGTAGCAGGAGACAAGGTGTCAGTGACCCAGGAGTGGTGTCCAGCCCCTGTGTCCCAGGAACCTTCAGGTTCCCTGGCTGAAGGCCGAGTGCCCAGTTTGCTGTCAGCCCCCAGTTTGCAGGCTCAGGGTCCTGGAGAGGATTTCCCAAAGAATTCCATGGAAGTTTTGAGCAGAGTGAGGCTGCTGGCATTTTTCACATTGTTTATCTTATTCCTAATCCAACTCTGAGGCAAACCCATCCCATCCAGGCTCTCCTCCTGTGTTACTCCATCAACCAAAATTCCTGTTGACATCAATGGGAGCCCTGTCCAAGTCCAGGCAGCAGGATGAGGCCTGACATCTTTCCTTCCACTCAGCTGGAAAATAATAATAATAATAATAATAATTCCTCATAGCAGGTTTTCTTTTTTGAAAAGTTAAAATAACATGGTGCTGTGACTAGAGTGTTACAAGGGAAAGTGCATCAGGAATGCAATATTGTTTCCAGATGTACAATGTCATAAAGAATTTTTTCCACACTTGGAATGGTAACAGGAATTTTTTGAGAGAGATCATTTACACAGTGATGAGATATGTTACATGTAAGTAAATGCCTGTATGCTTGGAATGTTTGTACCATATGTCCAAATAGGTGTCTGTGACTGATACAGATTTTCTATCTGGGGATGTGAATGGATTTGCATATCTGTGATTTGAAGAGCAGCACACTTTGGAATATAAAAATACTGATATAACATAGTTGGGGGAGGGAAACTTGTAGTAGCCAGGTGAAGGTTTGTAAGGAAACACAACCCCCTGAGCTGTGCTGGGGGGTGAGGAGGGGCAGTGGAGCTCAGAGAAGCTGAGTTTAAAGTGATAAAGACACTTTGGCTGGATATCACGGGAAGGGAACCCTCCCCGTGGGTTCTGAGCGAGGATTGCATTACAGAAATCCACCTGGGAAGCAAAAATAATGTGGAGACACAGCTCCAGCATTTCTCCAGGACTGCTGGGGAATCAGTGGTTTGTGGCTGTGGCCTCTCAGCTGATAAGGAGACCTTTGCAGATTGGCAGGGAGAACCTCAAGGAGTGTGAAAACAGCTCAGAATCCTGTAATTCCCCCAGTGTTCTGAGGGAGATGGGGTCTGTGTTTGGAAGGATGAAGGAATAACACTTTGCCCTCTCTATTTCTTTCTTGCTTGCTGTCCTCTGAAACCTCAGCAGAGGTGACAGTTTGGTCCAGTTTTTGGGTGGCACAAAATCTTAAGTTTTTATGCTGTCTGTGCCTAAAATTTGGCCCTCAGCCTCAGTTACCAGAATCTATGGCCTACCTGACCTATTTTGTTGTTCTCAGATCATTCCCTTTAGATTAAATTTTGCATTAACAAGAGGTGTTAGGTAGAAGATCATCCACTGAGAACAGGCAAAGAAGCCAAATTATCATACACAAGAAGTGGTGCCATCAGGGCAGGAAAAGAAAAACTCACCAGGACCATTTGCCAGCACTGTGGGCAAAAGTCAGCATTTAAATCTCCAGGGAAGTTTGCACATCACCTTTCATCAGCACTAAACACAGGGTTTTTTAAAAAAGGACTTGGACTATTTTACGACGTTGGGGAACAAGTGTTGTTGATAAATATGTGTTCAGGAGGGTATTGGCAAAAGTGCATAGAAATGGTTAACAAGGTAATGGTAAGAAATGTTGACCTTGATTTGTTTAGCTAAGATGTAAAGATTTTTGAAGGTCAAAGGTGTTCTTGTGTAGTGTTTTGGAGTCTAACTGTGTCTGACCCTCTAACATTAAGCTGCTGTGGCCTGCAGTTTTGAAGAGTGAAGCAAACCAGGGGGAAAGAGGGAAGGGGGAGAGAACAGGAAATGGAGTGAGGTGTTTCAGGAAGTTGTCAGGAGTTGACTGATTGATTCCAGATGGAAAGGGTCACCCTTCATGACCCAGGAAATACTCACTGGGGGAAAGCAGTTGGCTTGTGAAAGGGAAGGGCCTGGGAGTTAGAGACCATGGTGGAATGCACATTCCTCCTCCTTTTATCCATAAAACATTGGTTTTTAATCTCCAGAATAAAAAAATTGTATTGTGGTCTCCATCAGGCAAGAGGGAACAGCTGGGGAAAAGTGAAGATATTCAGTAATTTTGATGTCCATGATCTCAAGTGTCCTTTCTCCACACCATGGATGAGGAGTTGGGTGGTGGTGGTGTAGCAATGACAAAGGTCTCTGCTGAAATTCAGGTTACAGCAAAAAAGGTTCCAAACTTTGAGAAGGTTCTGCTCCAGATCTGAATTTTGCATCTTGTCCTGTCCACGAGAATGCTGTGTTTATTTACCCTGGCTCCCTGCCTGGGACAGGCCAAGTGGCTCTGGCCCTTCTGTCATGGATGGGAGAGGTGGATAAAAATGGAACCACACAATGGAGAGAGCTCTAGAAGTGCATCTTCCATTCCTGCTGGCTCAGGGAGCAGAGGATGCTCAGCACTTGTCTTCTGGAGTGGTTCTTGCCATTACTCTGCCACTGCTGTGGGGGTCTCTACATCTCCTACCAAAATGTGGCTCTTGTGTCGTGCACAACCCCAACGGTGATTCCAACACTGACCTCTGCTCTGGGACAGTGACAGGAGCCTGCTGGGGCTGTGCCAGGGGAGGGTCAGGCTGGATTTTGGGAAAGGCTCTTCCCCCAGAGGGTGCTGGCACTGCCCAGGCTCCCCAGGGAATGGGCACGGCCCCGAGGCTGCCAGAGCTCCAGGAGGGTTTGGACAGCGCTGCAGGGATGGACAGGGTGGGATTTTGGGGCTGTGCAGGGCTGGGGGCTGGACTGGATGGTCCCAGTGGGTCCCTTTTCCACTCAGGACATTCCATGATTCCATTCTGTGTGTGAACACTTGAAGCCTGCCTCTGTTGTCTGTTCCTTGGAGCAGGTGGGTGTGTGTTTATCCCACTGGTGTAAGTGAGCTCAGAGATGTCTCTATAGTGTAACTGTATATACGAGACACACTTTTTATTTACATTTGGTTGCAATTTAAACACTTGTCATAAATATTTCAGACACTGGAATAATTCAGGCCTATTCACCTTTGCCACAGTGTGTTCTGGGCTGGCCAGTGAGAGACTAAAATTTATTTCCATTGTTTAAGGGAAAATAATGAAGTGCATCTGAGTGGGCTCAGCTATGTCATGCGGGAAACGTTCCCTTTGGATGGAGTCACACCCCACCCTAATGGGAATGAGGAAATCAGTTGGCACACAAAAGCAACACATTCTGTGACAAGAATGCTTGAGAAGTAGAAGAGTACAGGATGACAAGAGCCTTTTGGAATGAATTAGAGTTGTCTTGAGAAAGAAAGTATTCTTTAAGCTCGCCTAAGCCTGGGGAGGGCAAGGTCTCTCCTGCTCTGTGCTGGATAGAGTTTTATCAACAATTAGAGCTTGACATTCTCTTACCTCGGCTGTGAAAATCCATGAACACATCCAGGGTTTGATTCTCCGTGGCTGTGCATTACTGTAGGTGTGGCAGTGGGATGGAATTAAGCTCATTTACACCAACTAATGGTCAAAACCACTCAGTCAGAGGGCATCTTCTTTCAGGAGTTAAAACACTGTTTGTTTTTCCCAAAAGTTTGTGGTTTGAAGTCACACATCTTTATCTGGATTGATGGGATTTAGGGCTTTGGATACTGTAAAAACTGAAGTGGGATTAATTAATATATACAGTTATTTCCTCTAAGAATTCAGATTGGAGTCCAGTCATGGAGGTTGAGGTTTAAAACCTGCTGCTTGGTTTGGGGTGCTCAGGCTCAGATGATTTTTCAGGAGGCACCATGCACTCACATGTCAAAACCAGGCATGATATTAGGTCCTGTTTTCATGGAGTTTCCATCCTGCAGGAGCTGAGTCATTTTACAGTGAGGCTTCTATACAGCCCACAGAATGCTGTGATAAATGCAATTAATGCACTGAATGAAGGCTGAAAATATTTTTTCTCCCCTTCTTAAACCCCTGCAGGGTGTGCTGCCATTTTACAAAAAAAGGGTTTGGCTGAACTGAATAATTAATCCTTAACAAGTTGAATTTCGAATAAATTGTTTACCTGGCTGTTTTTTCTTTCTCTTTCTAAATATCCAGGTGGTGCTATCAACAACAGTGAACGTGGATGGGCATGTGCTGGCAGTGTCTGACAACATGTTTGTGCACAACAACTCCAAGCACGGGCGGAGAGCAAGAAGACTCGACCCCTCGGAAGGTGGGAGTTTTGTCTGGAGAGTAGAGCAGAAATTACCCATTCTTCCATTTCTGTTTGTTTTCAGGAGGGAAGGAGAGCTAAGGGGGAATTGCAGAGCCTCAGGGGGTTTGGGGAAGGCAGAGGCAGGAAAACAGTGTCTACTGCATGCAAAATATGATCCTCCTCACATCTAAGGGACTGGCTCCCCACCCCCCTGCAATTTATTAATTAGTATGTACTGCAAAGATGAAAACACAGAAACACCAAGTATTATCTAAATTTCAGCCCTCTCATTCAGCTGGGATAGATTTGATTTCAGGCAAATTAGGCAAGATGACATCTTAGTTAAACAGAGCTGTTGCAGCACAAGATGTGTATGAAAAAGTGTCACTGGTTCCCTTAAACAAACTGTGCACGGAGCCTAACGATGCGCAGAGGGAGCTGACACTAATTGATGGGAGTTTGTTTGGCTAAGCCAGACTCATGGCCAGCTCCAGGATGGGTTGGGGACTGTATTCAAGCAATTACAAATTCTTGTATCTGTTAAGTTTCAAAACGTTTGGCCCCTCCTCTCCCTCTCCGTTCCCAAAACATTCCCTCACGCAGGCAGCGCTCAGACACGACTGGAAAATGCTGGAAAGTGCCATCAGTGCCTGCTTCTCCCTCTCCTGCAGCCTCTGAAAGTGAGAAGAGCTGGTGATGTTAGTAGAAAAGACAAGCAAGGATATTATTTCATTATAATGTTTTGCTGCCCCACTTCTTAACTGTGCCCTGTATCAACCTAAAAGAAGAATTAATGAACTGGAAGAAAATGATTGAATCAGTAAAGAATTCAGAGTGGTGTTAATTCTCCCCCAGCGGGCAGTGAAATGGTAGAAGGAAAATCCCAGGATTCCTAGCCTAGGAAGCCATCCAGTTTTTCCTTGACTGATTGGATGTGATTGACTGGCTGTTCAAAGGAGTCTCATGTTTTTGGAGCACTGCCAAAGTTCCCCTCCACCTCTGACCCTGTCAACATTGGGAATGGAGTGATGGATTGACTTTGGTTATGGCCTGGAAACCATATTGGGTTCCTGATGGGATGCATAGTCCATAGGCCTTGAACATATGGGAGAGAGGAATATTAAAAAAAAAGACTCTATAAAATCAAGAAAATTTTTAGAAATTATCTCCTGATATGAATTGGAGGAGACATTTGATACTCCCAAATCTTCTTTCACCCATTGATAAATGTAATGAATGTGACCCTACCTTTTTTTCCACAGGGTTTGTGTCTGTGGGATCATATGCTAATGAGTGGGTGTTATTTTGTTTTTTAAAGCAGTCTCTGCACAATCATTTAAGCATTTCATTTTTACACCCACTACAGTTGGCCTATTAGGCTTTAATGACACGATGTTAAGTGCCAGTAATGAATAGGCAAGTAATTAACACTTGCAAGGCAGAAAACACTCCCTTATTTATTTATTTATTTGCATGTTTCTATATTTATTTATCAATATACCGGGGTTTGTGGAGTGGTGAGCAGCCTTCATGGGTGAATGGCTGGAAGGGACTTGTCCCAGGCCTCTGCTAGCAGTGGGAATTCAGGAATTCCCAGGTGTGGATGGGTGGAGCTGCTCTCAGCTGCAGTTTTGCACCACTTGGGATGTTGGATGCTCACAGGAATTGCTCCAGGGATTTACACCCAGGCCTCAAAGCTGTTGGGGGGATGAAAAAAAGACACCTTAAAGAGACGTTTTAATGTTTTTTTGTTCTGTGCAGCCACGCCCTGCATCAAAGCCATCAGCCCAAGCGAGGGGTGGACCACGGGGGGAGCCATGGTGATCATCATCGGGGACAACTTCTTCGATGGGCTGCAGGTGGTGTTTGGGACCATGCTGGTGTGGAGTGAGGTGGGTACAGCTGCCCCTCTGCCCTGAGCTGGGGAGACTTCCCTTTTCTGAGGAGGAACAGGGTTAATTCCTGTTCCTGCTCCGTGGTGCTCTGTGAGGTGGGATGTAGAAATCTGTGTGAAGGGAATTCTTGGAATGTGTTTTCCTTGCTCTGTGATATCATTGAGTGATACCCAGAATGGAACTGAACAATTCTAGGTGTCTATAAAATCAGAGAAGTTATTAGAAGTTGTCTCCTGATATGAGCTGAAGGAGACATTTGATATTCCCATATCTATTTTTACCCACTGATGAACTTAATGAATGTTACTCTACCAATTTTTCCACAGGGTTTATTATTTACACAGGTTTATTTACATAAGCAAAGGTAGAGAAATAAAGAAAGGGTTTAAGTTTGGGAAGGAGAAAAAAAATCCATCTGGGCCCAGGAATAAGCCATCAAGTAACCAATGGGCTTAACAGTATGAGTTTCTTGATGACATCTTTCTTCACCCTAAAATGTGTGATCCTCTCCCTGGAGGCCAGGACCTAACCCAGGTGTATTCCTCTGCTGATCTATAGTGATAATTAAAAAAAAAAAGTGTTTTTACTAAGGCCTGTGATGGCAGGACAAGGGGGAATGGTTTTAAAGGGAGCAAGGGTAGAGCTGGAAATGAGGATGACATTTCTTCTGGTGAGGCCCTGGTACAGGTAGCCCAGAGAAGCTGTGGCTGCTCCATCCCTGGAAGTGTCCAAGACTGAACAGGATTGGAGGAATCTGGGATAGAGAAAGGTGTTCACTGGGGGTGGGACTGGATATCTTTTGGGTACTTCCAGCCCAAACTTTTCAGTAATTTACCTGTGAAATAAAAGAACAGAGCAGCCCCTGACGTGCCTCTCCTGTTGCCATTCCCAGCTGATCACACCCCACGCCATCCGCGTCCAGACGCCTCCCCGGCACATTCCCGGCGTGGTGGAGGTGACACTATCCTACAAATCCAAACAGTTCTGCAAAGGAGCACCAGGCAGGTTCATTTACACAGGTGGGTGCCTGGGATTCGGGCTGCAGGAGCTGTGTCGGTGATTAGTATTGACAACCCTTGGCTTGATTAATTAATTAATTAACCCTCTTGCTCCTCCAAGGCCACTCTGGCAGTGGTGACACTTGGGGGTGTAAGGGGGAGGTTTCATAAGGCATTTTTACTGCACATTAATATTTTTCCCAACTGCTGTCACAACATGGGTCTGCCTACAGAATAGACAACCAAATATTTATGTTCAACCTGATTATATTTGAGCTTTTCTTTCTTTTTTTTTTTTTTCTTTTTTTTTGGAAAGAATCACACTAAGATTGAGGACGAAAATGACAAATTGTCAGAAAGATGAATGTAAAAATGAGCTATACATTTCAAGGGTAAATCTAACTGGCACAGTGAGGCTGTTGTGGGAGCTCACCTGTGTCCTGCAGTGTGTCTTTGTGTAGGGCTTCTGCAAAGTGTGCTGTGCTGGCACTGCTGCACTCCTGGGGCTCTCAGTGTTTCCACTCCAAAGTGCTCTCACTCAGGGGTGCTGCAACCTGGCCATCAGCCTCCTCTCATCGCCAAAACAGGACTTGTGGACTTTTCCATAAGGCTCCCACATGGAAAACTTCCTGCCAGAGTGCAGCCAGCAGGATTCTGTAGACAGGTAATGATGTGCTGGAGAGTACAGCAAAAACCCAGACAAATGGCTCGCTGGAGGGGAATGGCAGTGGCTGAACCAACTTTAGCAGTTGAAGTAAGAGATGAAATACTTAAAATGAGGGATAAAAGCCTGTTTTTATATCACCACAGAAGGAGCTTGGAGGCTCCCTGTGATCTCCTTGCTCAGCTGGAAATGAGGAACGGGAGCGATGGACTAGCCTGGAAAATAAAACTTGAATAATGAAATAAAACGTGATGACCACAGGCTACAGAGGCTAGATTCCAAAGAGCTGTGGGCAGCCAGGTAAAGGGGCATCTGAGGGCAAAGGTCCCACCCTGAACAGGAACTCAGAACATGACCTTGGAGGAAAAAAGTCCTGAACCAATGGAGAGAAAGAACTGGAAATGTGACCAAATATAGGACAGTCCTTTCAGCATACTGGCTCCCAGGAACCCACAGTTCCCCCTGTGACCCAGCTAGGTGCCCCCCACTCAGTATCCTGTCCACCATGGTCTGAGGTCAAAGCCCTCTGTAAAAGCATCTGAGGTAAAAATCTCAACAGGATGAGATCCCAAAACCACACCTCAGCATTTAGTCCCCATGTGGGCCTTCATCTGGTGAGGGTACAGGTTGCACACACATCCCTGTCCTGAATTTTTTTTCCATCAGCTTTCCTTCCATCAGCTGCTCCTGGAGTAAAAAGACATTTGTTCTCTGCTGCTAATCTTGCTGTAGCCTCATATTCTGCTTTTAATACAACACAAATTCAAATTCTCTGCTGCTGTAAGTGGTTCCATTATAGTTCCCTTGGCTTTAATAACACACCAGTTTATGCCAGCTGAGGGCATGTCTTGTAGGCTTTCCTAGTTCAGCTTTGATCACAGCTCTGCATTTACTTTGTCACAGGGATGCTAACCTGGAAATGTGTATATCAGGGAGATTTGGAACATAATTTTCCTTGCTGAGCAGAAATCCTCCAGGGGTTACCTTGTCAGAGCAAAGCAATATAAAATCATCTGTGGGAGAGGCTGGGCTCTGGGTTGTGCTGTATCAGCCTCCGTGCCAGGATCCAGGATGGGAAGGTGCTGCTTTGCTAAATCTTGTAAGGAGATTGGAGCTCTTGTTTTCTGCTTGTGAGAAACAACACTTACAGGGATGCAGAGGGCTCTGTAAATTGGAAGAGTGAGTTCCCTTGGACAGAAAAAGCTGAGGTGACAAAGCATTTCCTGCTGTCACTGCTTTAGCCTGTGAGAGACATGGGGAAATAGAGAATTCCAGCATCTGAGAGGGCTGACAGGAAAACAGAGAGGGACCCTTCATCAAGATCTGAAGTGACAGGACAAGGAGTAATGGGTTTAAACTGAAAGAGGGGAAATTTAGGTGAGATTTATGGAAGAAATTCCTCCCAGTGGGAGTGGTGAGGAGCTGGCACATGCTGCCCAGGGAAGCTGTGCCTGTCCCTTCCCTGGGAGTGTCCAATGCCACATTGGACAGGGCTTGGAGCATCCAGGACTAGTGGAAGCAGGGTAGAACAAGATGATTTTTAAGGTCCCTTCCAACCTAAACTATTCCATGATTCAAACTTTGATGCCACAGGTGCCTTGTCTCTGTTAACACCTTAAAGGCTGGGCAGCCCACTGCAAAACCTCTGCTGCAGCTTTATGGGTTCAGGATATTTCTGGAGATATCCAGACATTGATTCTCCTGTTTTCCCTGTGCTTTGTGGGCTAAATCCAAGGTGAGCTGCAGAGCTGTGCTGAGGCCCTTTCCCACATTTCCCAGGGTGATACCAGCACGAGCTGCTGCCAGTTGGGGTAAATTTGCACCCTGCTCCCCCAGCAGCCTGCTGTGCTGTGCTGTGGGGTGGGACAATGAACACTTGCACTGTCAGCACTGTGCTGGGGGGCTGAGCTGCTGCTGCAGCTCTGGCAGATGCAGCCAAGTGCCATGGAAGAACTGGCTCAGCTGGGAGAATCCTTCCTCCCCTCCTATTCCAGCAAGTCAGAATAGCTGTGTTGAAGATGAAAACACAGGTTTTGAGGGGTAAAGAACATCAAAGAGGAAGCACTGTCCAGACTCTGAGCCTCACATAAATGAAGTCAGGTAGTTGGTGACACATTTAGATCTGTCCCTGCTCTTGTACAACGAATCTGTTGTTACAAGTCATGCTAGGGAGAGGTTTAGGGGCTCACTGATAATTTAGTGTATTGCCCAAGTGGCTTCTCTTTTTGTGCCTAAATTATATCATGCCATGCCCAGTTTTTAAAACTGTTTTGGGAAGTTAAAGAGACCCCTTGAGCCTGAAACTCTGGATTTGAGGGCTGCCAAAGGGATTTTGTACCTGAGTCCATTTTCTGAGGGGTTTCATTTCAGATATCTGATTTCTAGGAAACAATGAACAGCCTGCTTGTGTGTCAGACCCCTTTATGGTCTCTGAATCCATGAACCCTCAAGCACTTGGATATAATTCTGGAATATTTCTCTGTAGCACACAGATGAACCACTCCTGACCCAGCAGCTCTTTCCAGTGGAAGTGGCATTGTGGGGAAGCTGCTTAAACTTGCTGGTGGATTCTTCATCTTTGGCCTCCACTTGGGAAGGTGTCATTAACTCCTCCAAATACTTGGTTTTTCGCAGGATTTCACAACAGAGCTATTTTTGTTCCATTAATGAGTAAAACCAGTAGTGGGCAATTTTGTTGCAGGCTGTACAGAAAACCTTTGTGCTGAAAGACATAACATACACATTGATTCAGGATGGCTGAGCCCTGTGAACAATCCAGCATTGTTGGGAAATGGTTTGCTGCTGTTGATCTATCACTGTGAAACTGTCCATGTCAATCCACTGGAAAAATGTTTGTTGAATAATAGCCAGCTTCTTCCTGAATTAGCATTTTACATATTCCCACTAGCTGTTTTTAGTAACTTTATATATATTTGAATCCCTGTATATTTCACATGTTTGGATTCCTATATAGTTCACATTTATTTAGCTTTAGATGTATCACTTAAATGAATAGATTTGTGATCAAGAAGAGAAATGGCAGATAATGATGTTCAGGCTCTTGAGAGAATTGGCCTCTAATTCTCAGGATTATTGGCAAAATAGCCCACCCCCAAAAAACCCCTCTTCCCAAACGGGATGTAGATTCTCTGGCAGTTGAAATGTGTATTATTAAACTCCTTGAGCAAACCAGAATGGCTCCCAGTGGAGAGCAAAGACATTCTAAGTATAGCCAAGACTAAATTCTCAGGTCTGGGTTTTCTCTGCTCAATTCCCACTTGATTATCTCCTGTAATATTTAAACTTCATGCCATGCCATAATTATTTAATAAAAAGTAAATATAAAATGTATCTCAGTGGAGAATGTGACCTTTTACCTTCATGTTGTTATACCAAAGGCAGACAGGGATAAACAGGGAACAGGGATAAACAGGGAACCTGGATCACTGTAAAAGTCTGTCTCACGTGGTGGGTTCTTCTCCTGGTGCAGAAGATGGTTCTCCTGTGAGCTGCTCAGGATATTTTGGATCATTCAGGAAGAACCACCAGCATCTCTCGTAATCAGGGGTTTTCAGCTGTGCCAGTGCTAGTTATTTTAAAAAATAAAGATTTTTTTCCCCCTCCCAAAAGAACCACAAATGGTACAAGAAGGTCTAAGCCAGCCCTGATTGAGGGTAATGCTAAAGGACTTACATATGTTACTTATTAAATGTGTCATGAAATTCTTCACAGAATCCTCAGCATGAATGTGTCATTTGTGTTAAAATGTGCATTCTGAAGAATAAAGGAATTCAAAGAAAAACATGCCTGTAACTGTGCTGGTGCACAGTGGCACTGCTGAGGTGTTGGAGGCAGGCAGAGCCCCAGCACACAGAATGCTGCAAGCTGACTTTTGGGTTCTGCACCAATTTAAATTGGAGTTTGAATAATCAGAAATTCGAGTATTATTGCTGCGATTTCCTAGCAGAGACTAGGAAAGTGTCTGAAGTTTTCTGAAATCATCAGCGATGCCAGTAGGGCTCTGCCAGCTATTGCTAACTGAGGATCTGGGTCAAAATATCCTGGTTTATCCACCAGAGATTAAGATCATTACAGGGAAGTGGCAGCGTATGCAGAACACACAACTGGGGAAGGGAATGTGTCTAATGAATAGCTGTGCCCTACTTCAGGGCTGCAAAACATTGGGGGCGTGTGTGGAATGTGTTTATTAGAGGAGCAAACACGGCTGTCTGATTCCTGGCTGTGTAACCAGCAGGAGAAGACCTGCTCTGGTGTGTATTTGTCTCATGATTTGTTGTATTGCTGTCATGGTTTTGTCCAGAGTGAAACATCCATCCTTAAAGGAGTATTTTGTGACAGTGCTGCTGCATCTTGCAAATTATTCGTTCAGCTTTTGGAAGAGGGTGAGAAGTCAGCCAGGGAAACAGGAGCAGTTTTAAGAGCAGAAGTTGTGATTTCTTGGTTGCCCTATTGAGACAGAGCCATATAAAAATACATGTTTAGTTACAGTCATATCATGTGGGGGGTTTGATGTTTTCCTTCCAGCTTTAAATGAACCCACCATAGATTATGGCTTCCAAAGACTGCAGAAGGTCATCCCAAGACATCCTGGGGACCCTGAAAGATTAGCTAAGGTAAAATAATTTTAAGCATTTCACTCAGCCCATCAAATGTATTTTTTCACTTCTAATTCATAAAAGAGACACAGTTATATCTTAAATGACAATCACATCTGAATTCACCGATTATTGTAAATCTGGCAAGAATGGGACTGTGCAGAACCCACAGAGATTTTTGCACGTTAGAGTTCAAACAGTCTCTGTGTAATTTTGCTGCTCAGTGGAGTCCAGTGAGTGTTCCCAGTTCATTGTCCTTGTGCTCTGCCTGTCGCTGGTGGCAGATGCCTGAGCCCAAATGCTGTGTCCAGGCAAAGGAATGCACAGAATCCTACACGCGTTCGTTGTCCCTGCAGAAGGATGCCCTGGAACCCCCGGGGCTGCGAGCACGCCTGGCGTTTGTCTCCAAGTGAAACTCGGCAGTTTCGGTGCTGCCGAGGCGGAGCCGCTTCAGGACTCTGGAGAGCTCCGGGTCCAGGAGGAGCCCCGGGCAGGGCGCGGCCAAGGCGGGGACCAGCCCCGATGGCTGCAAAGGGACTCGGGCTCTGGGGGGCTGCTCTCACCCACTGGGAGGGCTTAAATTGCTCAGCTACCTGCCAAAAAACACCTGGACACAGCCCCTGAACGCACCCGGCCTTCAGAGTGACCACACACAAACACTGGAGTCACCTGAGAGAATACTAGCTCATGGTTTTATTTTATTTGTTTAATTATTCTATTCTATTCTATTCTATTCTATTCTATTCTATTCTATTCTATTCTATTCTATTCTATTCCATTCCATTCCATTCCATTCCATTCCATTCCATTCCATTTGTCTATTTATTGTATTTTTTTTTATTTTACTTTAGGCTAGCCTAGTCTATTCTGTCTTATTCAATTTATTATTTTCTTTTATTTATTTTCTTCCGTTCTATTTTATTTTACCATTTTATTTGGCTTATTGTATTTATTTGTTTATATTTTATTCATTACATATTTATTTAGTTAATTGTATTTTGTATTTACTTTTATTTATTATACATTTACTTTTGTTGTTTTATTTATA